>OY365810.1:23481896-23849103 GCA_959347315.1 Bimastos eiseni | reverse complement strand
GGAACATTTGAATTCCAAAAGACATATCGATGATCTAAATAATTGTAAAGTAATTCAAATAACTCAAGGTGAACTCCTTCTGTGTTTCAAATTAATGCAACGTTGTTGTACTAAATTAGGCAGCACAAATTGCTTAGTTTTCAGGTTGTTCAAATCCTCCACTAAGTGTCACCAATTCACCGTCTTCATTGTCATCCCATTCAACTTGTAATGCATTTGTGCATGCTGGTCCTTTGCAGTTGTTACATGCAACAGAGCAGGGGCGTACAGATAGGTAAGGGAAAATAGTTTTTGAGTTTTGGGGGATTATCTTACCTTCCTGACACTTTAGACCGGGGGTTTGCCTCCATCAATCAAGGAGAGATTGACGCCCCTGCAACAGAGCACTCAATATCATGTGGTTTACATGCTCACCTAATACTGCTGCTGCAATCGGTTTTGCAGGTGCATCTGATGATCTGTTCAAAATGTTTCCTTTAGTTTGGATTTCATGTGCGTGTGCCCATATGTTGCGAACAGTTTGGACCTCTGAACTTTTTAAATTAAATTCCATCCGGCTAATGAGATCTTTGCTGGTGATCTGCTCATCATCATTATCTTCAAGATAGTTTGCAACTTCAACAGAGACTTTTTCTCTTTCTTCATTTTGTGGTAGACTAAATCTTGTATTTTTATGTCAATTTCGCTGCCTGATGATCTGCTGCATATTGACCTCCAAAGACCAGCGACCTGGATCCTCTCTCCACGTTTATCCTCCAGAGTTTATGGATGCGTTCTATTTTCCTTACCGCTTTCTGCAGCTATTCCCTCAAAGAAGGTATTTTTCCAGCCTCGCAAAAAATGGTCAACTCTTGTTCCTGTGCCAAGGCGCGAGGGGCCGGATGCAGTTGATCCTAATAACTTTAGGCCAATTGCTATTAGCGTCCAACTCACGGCCAACATTGATAAAATGATCTACTCCTGGTCTTTCAGTTCGGATTCCGAAGGGGCCACTCAACGGAGACCCTATTAGTCCGCCTTCTCTCTGATATTTTTGGAGCAATTGACGTCAGCTCCCAGGTACCCGCTTTTGATACCGTTGACCACGGTATCATCTCTGCCTCGTTTGGTCTTTCAGGCACCTTCTTGGTTGGTTCCTTCCTGCAGGACCGTCCACTAGGTCTTCTTGGGTTCCCGCTCCATTTGGACTACCCCACGGCCCTCTCCTGTATATTATTTGTACCGCATATTCAGACTCTCTGCTGGCTGTTGGCACTGTCCTAAGCCAGTCCTATGCGGACGACCTCGAGGCCTATCTGCACTGCTCAACCCTGGGTCTGTGCAATGAGCTGGGTCATGGAGACCTTGGAGGCCTGGATGTCTTCCAACCGCCTCCGCAATCTATCTAAAACTCAGTTTATTTGGTTTGGCACTGACCTGGAGACCCTTGTCCTAGAGTTCTCACAGTTCATTTTCTCATCTTCTGTAAGGGATTTTGGTGTTACTCTGGACCTAGAGCTCGCTTTCACATGGCACATCCACTTGCTCTGCCGAAATTGCTATTATCAGCTGCGCCAGCTCAGGATGGTATCCTGTTTCTTGTCCCCTGATGTTGCTGCAACGCTTGTCCACTCCTTCGTGGTCTCTCGCCTTGACTACTGTAACGCCCTCTATGACAGGCTTCCTGCTTGTCGGATCGGGTGCTTGGATTGGGTATTGCGGCACTCCTTATTGGCCGTATTCAAAGATTCGGCCATGTCTCTGAATATATGCGGGTTGTGCTCCATTTTCCCCCCTTCTCTCAGCGGATCTCATACCGGGTTTCTTCATTATTATGGCGTTGCATAAAGGAATCAGCTCCCAGGAACCTGTGGGAACTATGCTGTTCTACATTAAATGTCCAACGCCGAGGCTCCCTCTGTTCTTCTTCACAGGCTGAGCTTCTTGTCCTTCGCTCCCGGGCTTCCATACGGCATCACCGAACCTGCTCGGTTGCTGGTCCCTCAACCTGGAATAGGATCCTTGTCACCCTCCCCTTAGCGCCCAGGGAACACTCTACCGTGTTCTATGTCAACCTTAAGACATTTCCAATTTAGCCAAGGTTGAGTTGGGGGCGCTTCTGAGTAGATGCTCTTGTAGACCTGTAGGGGTGCTATGTAATTCATCCAAATAAATGAAATGTGCTACTTTTATTCTAAAATTCATGCTACACACTTGATGATACACTGCATCAGCAGCATGAAGGTCGTGAACATTCAACACGCAAGGTTGCACTGCGGATGCCAAGTCATCGCCTCTGTCATTGCAAGATTTCAAGAGCAGTCTTGAATGCAACATGTGCTGACTTCCCACAATCTCTGTCATAAATTAACTCTTTTTGAGCCGATCATAGAAAAGCTCTGTCAATTTGCTCCTCAGGTTTTTCCTTCTGGAATTTAACCATTTCTTGTTAGCTGGTATATTTATTTCGGCAGACTTGATGAACCGCTTCCTCTGATGAAGTATCAATGTTATCCTTTCGAGAGGCTCTTGCTCAGTTAATGGAGGCACTTCCATTCTCTGTTAGGGTAGCTGCTGGCTCTTTACCTCCCGCTGCAGGATCTGTGCAAATTGAACATCTGGGAGGACAACTTATATTTGTTCAAGTTGAAATGTCACACTGTATAAAAATAGTAAAAATAGTATAAAAATAGTATTAAAAAGATAGTATAATATGTATATACTGTTTGCAGACTAGCATGATTATTTGTGCTATATATTTTCTTTACAAAACACAAGTTCAGTGGGAAAATTAAAACACGTAAAAATTCACGTAAGCCTATTTAACATGGGCGGAAATGGGAAACATTCCATCAATGATTTCAATACTTTCCACCACTTGCATTGATGGAGACTTTTGATATGTCAAAGGACACATGTTTCTGAGTATAAATCAGTTGAAAAAGTTTCTGTTGCAATTTGTGGGAGGTAATATCATTATAATGCCTGTACTACTATGGAGTAGAACACGTGACGGCCTACGTACACTCGACCAAACTTTCTCACAATCGTCACCAACGCCTGCCACAAATTGGTCGTAGTCGCTGAATTTAAATTACCCGTAACCATCGTCCTATACAGACCGCTCTCTATATATATATCATAGCAAACACTTCAATATAGACGTCATTAATGTATACATGTATATTAAGGATGGAGGTAACATATGTGAATATATGAATCCAAATCAGCATATCTTGAAACTCGCATGAGAAACACTTCGTGAACAACTATAAACAACCTTCATGACAGAATGCTTAGCACGCTGCAAGTCTCAACATTGAACTGTGCATGAATCTCCTTTGTATAGAGTTTCAACGTCCTGACTGTTTTTGGAACCCTGTTGATTCAGCCATCTGCCATGGCATGATGGCCGATTGGTTAGAGCGGTCGGCCCGTAACACTCAGTGTGCTCTAAGTGAGCGTGTTCGACCTTCGTCCGACGGTCCGGGCGTCAGTCACTGTGTAGTGACCTTGAGCAAGTCCTTCGCACACAATTGATTGCTCTACATTACAACTGCAGTTGGGCCGTCGAGGCGTGTGTGCACTTCTGAACTAAACTGTAGGAAGGGCGCTATCAAATAACATTTGTATTGTATTGTATGAAAAATAATTTTAGTTAAAAATTATCGTTCTTTACTTTTCGATCATCGCGATAACGTTATATTTCTTTACTATAATCTTGTTCGAATTTAATCATATGCCTACTTTGCCTGAACTTTCCTTCACCCTGCCACTTATAATTATCCAACAAAGCGTCCATCTTATCGTGATCATCATTATCGCATAATCATCATCATTACCATCATCATCATCATCATCATCATCATCATCACCAGCAGCATAATTACCATCATCGTCATCATCATCATCATCGTCATCGTCATCGTCATCGTAATCGTCGTCGTTGTCATCGTCATCGTCATCCTCATCATTATCATGATCATCCTCATCATCATCATCATCAGCAGCAGCAGCATTACCAGCATCATCATCTTGAGAAGCAATATCGTGCACTATTTCTCCTCAGAGGAATCAATGCGTCATCTGTCGATCCATTAAACAATGACGCCTCATCGCAGAAGGTTCGAAGCCCACCGATGACGAGACACGTGACAGCGGAGAAGGAAGAGAGGGAGGACGAGGAGAGAAGGAAGAGCAGGATGGGAGGTGGAGGATGAGATGGATGAGGAGAAGGAGAGAAAGGAGGAGCAGGCGAGGGAAGAGGCGAAGGTTGGGAGGAGGAGGAGAAAGAAAGGGAGGAGAAGGCTAGGGAAGAGGCGGAGGAGGAAACAAACAAGGAGGCGAAGAAGACGATGATTGTGATAGGCACTGCCACTGTCTTCTGTTTATGGGAAACATCGGAGAAGTAATTCAGACTATGCCAGGAACATCTGCTGAACAACCACCCACTGATATCATTGCACTATTATGTACATACGACGTCCATTACTTTTGTGAACACATAATAGTCATAATATACGAGTCGCAATATGAATGTAATATCTAGGCTCATATTATCATAGAATTATACGTATAACAACCGCCGACAGAACATAATATTATCTGCAGACGACGGTTCAATGCTCCCTTACAAGTCAATGCAATAATTATGTATACCAGATGCTCGCCTGTCCTAAGACGGTAGCAATTCTTTAGATGAACAAGAGAAAGCTTAGATGGCAATCGAAACATATGCGTGTTTTTTTATAAATGAATATTCCGGTTACACAGCGGAACCTAAGACCCCGATAACCAGGGACCCCTATGTAGAATCCATAAACGGGCAATGGGTACCAATAATAATAATATTCACATATCAGGTAAGTAAACATAGATAGAAGTTAATCTTCACTAGGGCCTTAATTAAGGGCTCATTGCATCTACTAAACAGACAGAAATATAAACATTCAATACTTAGAGTTATCTTCAAGCAAATAGAGGCGAAGTTTATTTTTAAATAATCTAATATTTGGTGTTGAATATATGTTGGAAGAAGATTTCATAAATGGGATCCATTACATTGAATGGAAAACAATCGAGTATTTATGCATTTATGTCTCATCACTCGCTGATGCTAAGGCATTGTGCTTTTATTTCATTCGTTACTATACGCGCGTAACCAATAAATGATGACCACTGTTAAAAAGTTTCTTTAAAACATCTAAGAAATATTCAAAAATCCTCCTCCTATACCTGGATCACCTTTTGGAAGATCTGCTTATGATTCTAGGGGCCCCTGAAAAGCTTTTCCGGTGCTTATAAGACCTACTGAAAACCTTCATGTTTAAAAAAACGTTCGAATGCTTCCTCTCACGAGGCCTATTCAGGCGACTCCTTCTAATTCAGCGGATGGCTGATGCTAGATCCCAGAGAGCAGCGGGTGCTTAGTGCTATATCCGGTCTCTCTTTCAACCGCCGCTCCTCCTATAATACGAAATCGTCGCTTTCAGCGAATCGTATTTTATCCTCTCACACACGAGAGGAAGAAAGGAAGGACTGCTATATATATCCGACGATCTCCTACCTATCCGTTTTATTCTTCGTACACATCACATCATAAATGTATATCGCCTAATATAGTTAGATCGAGCATATAATCTATGATACATGTATACATACGTGATACTTCTATACGCTAAAGGTAGGTGGTATTATACATGGGATGAGGAGGCGAGTGAGAAGGCCGTGGAGGCACTGTGTTATTGAGCATAGAGCAGCAGCAGCGTAGAAGGAAGGATTTACCGACGGATAAGCTTCTTATATTGGATGCACAGCTGCTTAATACCTCTCTTGCATGCAGTTTGCTTTTCAAACGAGGCATACATGCACATACATAGGAACGCATTTATACACATACATGTATATTGCTGCAAATACACGTTCTCCTAATTGCCTCTGATGCAATTTATATGACGTCTCTGACGTCGTCTTGACATGCTTCACGAGACTATGCATGATAAGGACAGATGATGGTGATGGCCAAAGAGATCATCATGCATGACTATACGACGATGATAGTGATGATGACAATGATGAAAGCAACAACAACAACAACAACAACCTGTTTACTGGATAAACGAAACACTCAGAAGAAATGAAGTGACGCTGAAGAAGAAATTACGTATCAATAATCTTTCAGAAAGACGAGTTTCACAAGCAACCTAATTGATTATCCGCATCGACCACGATGTTAGCTTCATAAGGGTATTGTGCTAATATAAAACAAAGCGCACCTTTAGACCAACCAGCAGAATAAGACTGTAATTGGATAGAAAAATATAATCCCTGATCATGCTTCGCTGAGCAAGCGATGATGACTATTGGACGAATCATTATTATTGTGTACCAGTAGATCACTTGATTTTTATCATCTTTTCTTTAACTTGACTTGTGTAAGGTTTGTCATGAACGTTGGATCGTCGGTTCGTTGGAGTTCTTTCAACTCTCTTTTCGATATGTTTCTCTCGACCCACAGAGCTGAAATCTTGCACACATGTCACGCTTGCATGACAGTGCAATGTCTCAAATGTTTAATGACATAACTCAAAATTAAGACAAAAATTGGAAAAAATGCACAAAATAAATATCGTTTACCCACTCGAACGAGTCCTCATTGACGAGCTCCACTCTGGCAAGTTTACATCATAAATGATCTCTTAAGGAAATGGATCGATTGCGCCATCTACCAGATAGCCAAAAATCAATAAAAGAGGGCCCCAAAAGACCCATGTTTATACTTTCGCTTGCTTTAAAATTTAAATGATTTGAGAATGATCTTGACTGACGGTTGATTGATTGGTGTTGCCTGTCCAACTGCGTTGGAGAACTGCATGGTCCCACAGGCATAAGCATCAATGGGGGCAGGTACCGTACGATCCTGCTATCTGATGACATCCGAACCAGGCGGTTATCTCGGAGGAGGAAGTTGTCGAGAGCAAGGCCAAATTGATATAGTAGACCCAGAGTTTGAAAGGCCAACTGTATCCAGATGACGAAATGACAGCGTATGCGCTCCATCCCTGATTTATTCTTTCATCCGCTATCTCGGCCAAAGCACCCGCCGCCTCAGCTGATCTCGAGCAATATGATTGTATACCAGGAGGGCGACAATAATAACAGTGGAGTCTGAGACCAGGCATTTTGTACTTTCCCTAGATGACAGACACACTCTCTCGGCGTCTCCTTTTAGTCCTGGCAAGTTGTCTGCTCCTTTTGTAGATGGGAGAGCCGGCTTTATTGAGAGGCGACGCCAGACCGCATTTAATAAGGCGTGTCAGACATTTTGACATGTTCTGAAGCCGCACACAGCTTTTCTATTTTTTCTCTCAATCGATTTTGTTTTGAAAAAGGGTCCGCGAACAAGTTGGTTGTTATTGGCTTGTGTTTGTGAGTATTGCCTAATGATCAGCGAATACGTTACGTACGACGTCATTGTAGCGATTTCGTTTTTGTTGCTGTACAAATATGGAGGTTACTGTTTTGTAAAAGCAGTTCTTTTGGACCACCGCTCCACCAACAGAGGTATTCGTCCACACACAGGGTATTCGTAAACACATAGGGGTATTCGTCCACACACAGGGTATTCGTAAACACATAGGGGTATTCGTCCACACACAGGGTATTCGTGAACACATAGGGGTATTCGTCCACACACAGGGTATTCGTAAACACATGGGGGTATTCATAGGAAGCAAAAGCATAGACTCTCAAACCTGTTGCAATATGAATTTATTGGCCCTATGTATGCACAGGCCTGCATCTCCTGCAGACAATGAGGCGACTTCCTTCGGCCATACCATGTGGTAATGAGTTGTTATTGAAGCCTATATTATATTAAAAATTATTTTTCTTGTACACGATAAAGTTACTTAATCTCTTATTTTATTTCTCATCCTTTCGACTAACGCGATGACATTCTAATAGCCTCAAATTAATCAAAACAACATGGAAGTTTAATAATTTCAATGCGAGCACGAGGCTTGCCTAGATGTCACGAGCGTTCTTGATCCGTAACGGTTCGTTTTCTCATCCACCAAACACGAAAAACGACGCTTCTTGATGTTTAAAGAATATAATAATATTTTATATACAACTATCAATCTACACGTAGCTTAGAATTTAACTGGACAGAGGTCGACTTGGTTCTCAAAGACCGTTACGTTCTACGCCCTGTTGTTGATGGCTTCAGACGTCCTCCCAAGTCCAGACACTCTATGCTGTAGCCCCTCTTTGCTACAGCAGATAAACCGCGTCCTCCGCCATCTCTCATGTGATGCGGGCTACGATCCTGCTGTCCCATTGGTTCACCTAGACCCTCACTTGCCCACCCTCGACGCGGGTTGGTGGGAACCCCTTCTACTACTAAAGTTCGAGTCACTTCTTAGCCTACCGTTAATGGCGTTTTAGATGTCCGTTGAGATTATAGAGTTATCAGCGTCAAAGGAGATCACACGCCTGCGGGGATTAAATTCCTGCCGCTGTCGACCCATTAATATCGTAGCGTCCCTTTTACCTCTGCCCTCGGTTCATTGGGCGTCGGAACCAGCTAAGACCGGTTGCTTCGGTCTCATATTTCCGAGCGCGACTTGGTTCTCGAAGATCGTCACGTTCTACGCCCTGTTGTTGATGGCCTCCGACGTCCTTCCAAGTCCAGACACTCTATGCTGTCGCCCCTCTTTGCTACAGCAGATAAACCGCGTCCTCCGCCATCTCTCATGTGATGCGGGCTACGATCCTGCTGTCCCATTTGTTCACATAGACCCTCACTAGCCCACCCCTGCCCTCGGTTCATTGGGCGTCGGAACCAGTTGAGACCGGTTGCTTCGGTCTCATATTTCGGAGCGCTGCCCTGGCGGCTGGAGGACTCTCGTCGATGAATCGTGCGATTCGCATCGATGGCCTCGTCGGCGCGGTGAATTGACTCCGGTCGCTCCTTAAGTACATCTCGATAGTCTCTGAAGGCGTATAGGGTAGATGCCCCCGCTGTCCTCCCTCCAATTCGTCGTTAGCTGTCCTCCATGCAACCTCTGAGTTCCGATGCATTTCTTTAGCGCCTTTGCAAAAACTCCAGTCGTGACAGTGTTTCTGCACACCTTTTGCACACCCCTTTTCTTGCGCACCTCTTGCCATGGCAACAGCTGGCATACCCCTAGACGTACGCGTACCACCGGTTGGGAATCGCTGCGCTATAGATTAATTTTGGGTCACATGACGGCATCCCGGTTGGACATTATGGAGGCTTTGTAAGTGTCTGGTGCCTACCGTGGGAGCCAGAAATGCGAGCAATTGTCAGTGAAGACAAGCAACAGTTGAAAGGAACATATTTCTAATAGGACGAGTTGCCAGAACCAAGTTGTAATTAGCTATAGCCTATATGCAGTGACCAGGTGAAGGCTGTTTAGGAGGACCGTCCTCATTATCTGATCAAACTGACGTAGAATTGGATTTCACGAACATGGAAAACATCAAAAGGTATGTGGACTATAGAGGAGAGTAGAAGAAAAGCTGAGGACAATGATTGAGCTTCAATTCTAATGTAGATATCTATAGGATATTTGTTAACTTCGAAGTGAAAGTCCTGTGCGTAACATTTCCCTCATCGAGAGCTCTACCTGCCGACGAAGTTGCCTGTGCATTAGGCCTGTGCATTAGGCCTGTGCATCTGACAGGTGCATTTGGTCCGTGCATTTTAGTGACCTGTGCATTTGGTCTGTGTATTTGGCCTGCCCTCAACAGCAGCTGCCGAGATGCGGATAGGCAGTTGACATTAAGAACACCAATCGGTTGATTCGCTTTGTATATATATATATTCGCTTTATATATACATATATATATATCCTTCATCACTCACTGTTCCAGTAGTTTATCGACCGACATAAAAGCTTACAACACGTCGTCGTCATAATCTGTTTACACAGCATTAATGAAAACACCGAGAGTTTATTTATACGTACCCTACCCAATAATCAGCCAATACATTACAAGAATGCATTGGCGCGTGTCTACTCAACCGATAGCTTCAAACCCATTGGTTTATTACAGTGGTGCTATGGAAGCTACTAAGATTAGACAATTGAAGCCATCGTCGCATGCCTACATGCATACAGACTGTCGTCGCAAGCAGTATGAACGATTCTCTTGCCTCGCATAAAATATTGCCAATTATTGAGACATCTCACTCTAATTATATACAATTTCTTTCAACACAATCCGAAACCCACAAATTATGCGACGTCAATACAGAGAACAATGCACTCATACAAGGAGACAACAGCTCAGCTGACAGATAATTATGTAGGCTAAGCTGAAGTATTAAGGTGACAGTTATGCGTTTATTATGTACCGACAACAGACGGGCCTATGTTTCTGAGCTTTATAAGTAAGGCATTGTCAAATAACAATTGTATAGTATTGGAAGCAACGGGCGCTCTCTGAATCACGACAAAGGCGAAACAGAGCTCTGCATTATATATATATACATATATATATGTATATATAATTATAATGTAGAGTTCTGTATAGCTTCTTAGTCACGTGGTCTGATGTGTCGCAATAAGGGTCTTAATGACTTCTTAAGTCGAATCTTTAATCCTACAGATGCATCTGTACATAACAATCCGCTGTCTAACCCTACAATGATAGGACTCGCCACTGATGCTGAGGTATAATCCAAGTCGTCCTAAAGTATGCGATATATAGGACAATTCGGCGCCATAAATTTTTCGCAGGAAAGAATTCGATTGGGTGCATAACATGGTACAAGAAATAGAATATCGTTGATTAGATTGTTAACTGCTTTCTTTAGTTACCGGCGTGCAAAGCAGAAGAACCTAGTTCGGTTCCCGTTGACCAGGGATGTGGTCTCAAGACTTGGCCTCGAGACGGTCCGTAGACAGGAAAACTGCGGTCTTGGTCTCGAATGCATCGGTCTTGGTTTTGAGATCTTGGTCTCGGTCTTGGTCTCGAATGCGTCGGTCTTGGTCTTGGTCTCGGACCACCAGTCTTGGGATTGGTCTCCGTCTTAAATTAGCGTTCTTGATCATTTTCCGTATTAGAGCTATTTATTCGATATTTGTCGGTTATTTTCGAAGATGACACCGGATACTTAGGCCCCACGCGATTGTTATCGATTTATGGCGTGCTAGCCATCTTTATATGGCCTACATGTTACTATGGACATAAAAAATGCATATGCAACGGAGTCAGCCATTTAAAAATTTGCATTCACAACTTTCAAGGCTTTGGAACAATCTGATAATTATGTGCTCTGCCACGTGTAGACACTGGTAACCTACAATTACGAGGTCCGTGGTACAAGTACACCATTCAAACGGAACGTTAATATACTTATTCAGATGTCTTAAAGTATTTACCTATCGTATACTGTAAGTAATATATAGTGTGATATTCTTAGGCCGAAGCCAAAGGCTGAACCCGCAACGTTGACAGTGGCCGGTAAAACTGTTTTCTGGTCCATTATTAAGATTAGTATTCTTCAGCAGTAAAATTAGTGGTTCAACCGTTTTAGCGTCTTCATAAATTGATTTGTTTATAAAAAGAAGAGTATCGGTCTTGGTCTTGGTCTCGGTCTCGGACCATCGGTCTTGGTCTTGGTCTCGGACCACTCGGTCTCGGTCTTGGTCTTGGACTTGGACCTTTCGGTCTTGGTCTCGGCCTTGGTCCTGGAGTCATACCGCGGTTTGTCAGTTTGAAATTAAAAATGATTAAATTGGATCCAGAGTTTAACGACAGCTTATGACAACAGCAAATTTCTGTCGACGGCAACGGCTCGTCCTGATTATCCGACTGATTTCAGGCGCGAAGTACAGTTTGATGAGTTGATGCATTAGAACTGTTTGCGAAATTTTCCATGGTAGAGTCACAGAATAAATGGCATGTATAAAAAGCTAAATATAACTAGAGTTATACACTGATTAACAAGACTAGTTTCAAGCTGCTAACATTCAACAATAAGTAGCATGAAACATGACCCAAACCGAATTGTAATGCGCCGAATTGTCCATACGTCTGGCACCCAAGTGTGCCTGCGCCAAATATTTGTCTGGGATCGAATTGTACCTGCGCCGAATTGTCTGGGATCGAATTGTACCTGCGCCAAATTGTCTGGGATCGAACTGTACCTACGCCGAATTGTCTGGGATCGAATTATACCTGTGTCGAATTGTCTGGGATCGAACTGTACCTGCGCCGAATTGTCTGGGATCGAATTATACCTGTGTCGAATTGTCTGGGATCGAATTGTACCTGCGTCGAATTGTCTGGCACCGAACTGTACCTGCGCCGAATTGTCTGGGATCGAACTGTACCTGCGCCAAATTGTCTGGGATCGAACTGTACCTGCGCCGAATTGTCTGGGATCGAACTGTACCTGTGCCGAATTGTCTGGGATCGAACTGTACCTGCGCCGAATTGTCTGGGATCGAACTGTACCTGCGCCGAATTGTCTGGGATCGAACTGTACCTGCGCCAAATTGTCTGGGATCGAACTGTACCTGCGTCGAATTGTCTGGCACCAAATTTTCCCGTCACCGGTGTTTGCACATCACTATCAGCCTAACTCATTTACTTCTAGTGGATGTTTGATACTTATTTTTCGATTCTTCTGTTCCTCTCGTGCTGCGTATGCCGCTGTCTGCTTGTTCATACTCATTGTTGAAATTTGTGACGTTTTTGGGGAAGGAGGTGGGGTGCCTCACAGTCCACCTCAAGGGCATATGCATGACTCCGACAATTGACACTGATGAGCGGCGGCGACCAGGCAGAGAAGGAAAGAGTCTCTGGCGTCGTCCCAACGACCGACGACGACGACGAAAAGGTCGTCGTTATAATGAATAGCTCGCCAGTTTCGGTCAAATACTCAGCTCCGCAATTACGCCATACAGACAAACAGACAGACAGTGACACAGGCAGACAGATAAGCGCACAGACAGCCAGCGACAGAACAGCTCATGGAGTATATTGCCCTAAGCTCGGTCGGATAGAATCAGCGCCTGTAAATGACTACAGCTTTTCCTGATGAAGCCAATGACGTGTGTCTTAATTGGACAATTTCGGTGGGATTGGTAGTCAAAATCGAACCGGTGGGAATACATAAGCAGAGCCATTTATAGTGGGAATTCCTTATGCTTCCTGTTTTCCAACGACCTTCGATGAGCTAGGAATATACGGTTATCTGATTTTGGCTCATTTTTCCTAGCAATCTCTTACGTCAACAGCGATTCTATATACGGACAGAAAAATTGTCCAATACTTAGTAGACCTTAGTTATAATTCTCAACTTCTATTCAAGTAAGTAAGCATATCCGCACTTAGGTGTACATATTTCTAGGTAGAATAATAACACGCAAGAAGCATAAACCAGTGGCGCTCCGAAACCAAGACACAATTAATTCCGAAGGCTATACATTTCGATGGGGGATTTCCAATAATAACTTTAGAACTCGGACCTTTCTAGAAATCTGAAGTTGTTATGCGACACGACTGTCGTCTAAATGCAATGATATTAATGACGACTCTTCGGCAAATAAACTCCAGCGCCGATGTTTGTCCAGGCAAACAAAACAATATCCGACTTGTCAGGAAAATTCACTTACCGTTCTTCCTGCGTTGCATGGTAGGTGTCCCGTTGTACGTTCAGCAGAGAAGAAGCACTGCAATGCAATGATTACTTGATGGCCATATTATTGCAGACGCCATTCTTTATCCAGAGCAACGCCTATGCTTGAAGTAGTCGTGCGTAGGCATCTATTATGTAAAATTTGACTTGGCGTTATTGAGAGTATGATTAGCAAATCAGCATAAAATCTTGAGCATAAGCGTCTATGCATGAGATAAATGAACCATTGCTCTGAGATATAAAGAATCTCCGAACGGCCGTACATGTAAGCGGTTGCAGCGCGGAGTGACACGAAGCCTGGTTATGAATTTGTTATTTTTCAATTCTGTAAAATCAATCTTTTGCTTACTAACAGTCTCAGCTAAAAGTCTGTGACGCGCAGCCTAGAGATTTGAGGGAATCAATTGACGAGGGGATCAATTAACGAGGAGATCAATTGACGAGGGGACCAATTGACATGGGACGAGGTGAAGGGGACCAGCTGACGGGAGATGAAGTGATAGGTATCAATTGATGCGATGTCTTTAATTTGTCCTTTTGTATCTGTAGGTGAGAAGCAGCACACGTTGCTGCACGAATTCTCTAACATACACAAATGCAGGTGGTCGGTCAAAAAGATGCACCAAGTGACCTGGTCATTAAATATCCAGGAAACAAAAAACAGAACCTTCAGACTTATTTCTTGGTGAAGGTCATGGATCAAGATAACAGACAAAAATTAACTGTTCACGTAGTACCGCATTAGTCTGCACGTCAACTTATAAAAGTACGTGCGAGACCTTTAGCAGTAAGCCTATATATTCTCCTTCAGGCTTGAATTAATCCCTCACAATAGAGGGAGGGGTCAGCCACACGGATCATATCTCTCCACTTGACTCTCTCATCAGTGTCTTTTTTTAAATTGAAGAATCTTCATGCCTTTTTGAATCATATCTTCCCATCTCCTTTTCTGTCGTCCCGACTGCGTCGTCCGTTGACATTCGCCCTCATAATTCTTTTAATGCAGCTTTCGTCCTCTCTTCTAATTACATAGCCGTACCATCTCATTCTGGTCTTTCGCATTTTTTTCCGTAATTCATGCCACTCCCAGCGTCTTTCTGTTTTCTTCGCTTCTTTTTCATCCCAAAGTGATACTGCAAACATACACCTCAGCATTCTCATCTTCGTTCTCACCAATAGCCCTTCTTGTTTCTTCATCAGTGTCCAGGCCTCTGCTCCATAGATCATTGCCAATATTATCTGTAGCATTAAAATCCCTTTAGAATACTTTAGGTGCTTCTGCCTGGAAACTCTGTCGGTTAAGAGTCGTGATCTGAGACGGTCAGAGCAGTGTCCAGTTAGACGTTATGGTAGTCAAGGCAATTAACATTTTTGTTTTGTGCGACAGAGGAGCAATCAACGTAGAATATATAGATTTATTTATTGCTAGATTATAAAGTCATTATCTTTCATCGGCGTACTGTTATCGTGCTTTGAAATACCTTGATCCTACTTCTTGTTCTGTAATTATTTCACGCGAGACTGTTCGTAACTGCTCTCCATTTGATCGGTTATCACTCTGTCACCTCTCAAGTTGTGATGATGAGTTCTCTGTCCGATGGGCAGGTCCATTTGGCATTACGCCACCCGGAGATGAGGTGAATGAGGTGGTTTTCCGTTGCCTTCCTCACAGTCAATTATGGGTAAGCAACTTGTCCAAGGTCGCTACGCAGTGACTGGGGTGGGTTCGAGCCTGCGAACGCAAGGTACCGAACATCCCTCTATATGCGACCACGCCCCTTTTTATTGGAGAGTTGTATGAGTACTAAATCGACTTTTCCTTATAATTCCACTTTGTTGGCATTGTGCATGAAAGTGACATGGCATGTTAGTTGACACTGACATTGTTCAAAGTGTTGATTTCTTCTTTCTTTCTTAACACAACAAAATAGCATTACTTCGACTCAATTTTTAATACATTGCCAGCACAATAGACTATATAATATACTGTGCACATATATCTATAGCAGATCAGCTTCACCAGTAACTTAATTATGACGTCGCACGTCTTCTGGGCATACAAACATCTCCTGTCAACTAATTAGCCGTGCAAGACAACGCTATAGAATACCTGTTCAGAATACCTGTCCAACGCATACACTGACGCATTATGTATATATATATACATAATATATATAATTATAAACGTATATGTATTTAGTAGGTTGTTCCCTTGAACCGATGTAATTTGATATAACAGCATATATAGAAACTATAGTCAAGATCTTAAATCGAGCCCAATCTTAAATCGAGTTGCCTAAATTAAGTACATGGCTGCCCAAGCTACTTCATTTCTTTGTGTTTATTTGCATTGAATCATTTAAAATCAATCATGCTTTCTCGTTTTCATTGGATCTTTCTTGAGACCCCTTTCATCGAAAGAATGATAAATATTAAGTCGCGTCTTCGCATGGCCAATGTCCGCTTAATTCGCTTACACGTGTAATCGACCATTTCACAAACCGTTCTACTTTGAATTAAATATTAACGGCGCTGTGATTGCAGCTGCGATTAGGCTTTGCAAATCAAATATTCTTGTTCTAAGACAGCTTTTGCAGATTTCGTGTTGAATCTTTGTTTCTAGCGAGCGTCGGTTTTTCTGTTCGAGAAGAAAATCGCTGAGAAGATCCACCGGCCGAAACGGAAAGACATCGTCACGGAGATTCTGCGCAAAGAGATCCGATTACTGACACGACTGAGGCACTCGAAGATTCTGCGAGTACTACATCCGATCGAAGAATGCCAGTAAGAGGCAGCTGAATAGTTATGTCAAAGCTACTTTAGCCATCGTTATCATAACGAACATCACCGTTGTCGTCATAATCTCAGCCATCACCTAAGTGATACTGAGAAGGTCTTAAGTTAGTCTCAACGGGTGGTTATTTATATTATATATATAATATATATAATATATATATAATATAAATATATATAAGATATATATAAAATATATGGAGTGAAAGGCCATGTCGTGAAATGCCTATTCCCGGAGGTCGTGCCAAGACGCTATAAGCTTCGACCTCGGTCAATGACTTAAAGCTTTCGCCAAATAGCAGATAAAATACTGTGAAGTGTGAATATGCCACTAGAGTTGCTGCAGACAATAAAAAAAAGTGATGCCCTAGAGGGAAAATTGACAGGAACCAGTTTCAGCTCCCTTGCATCTATATTTATAATTCCATACAAGGTGTCTTTTGTTGCTGTTTGCTAACCAGTTCATTCAATAACCAACACCAACCAGCAAAAGCACTAAGAAAACAGCAAGTATTAAAAACTTATAGTGCCTAGTTCTAAAACGACAGGCCCACAAGATCACGTCTTCCATAATACGAGACCAAACAGCAGCCGCTCAAGGAGACTGTAAGTTCTGGAATCAGACACAAAACCGACCTAACCCCAGTCTGACACAATCATGCATTGCTCATACGAATCCTACATTAATTCCTTTGCGCAATTTGCATCAAAATCACAGGACGTGTAATCCATGCTGTTTACAGCACTTAAAACGGCTGCACTCTGAAATGAAATATACGCATTACTAGAATGTAATCTACTAATCTATCCAAGCTATGTGCACGTGACATGTCACAACATCAGCTTCTTAAGTTTCTTTATCCTTTGGAGGTTGTGTAAAGGCGCTGTGTGAATGTTCATACGACTTAATATAAACACATGCGTGAATTTGTATCGTAATCTCAAAATTTCGAAATTGCCACTTGAAAGCTAAGCGCAGGGCACCAGCTGTCCAAAGAATAGTCCGTGGGAGGTCAGAGTCAGGCTTCCAGAGGAATATGCGATAGATATGAACAAGGCACTATAATGCGATGTCATAATATAATTTATGCGTGGTCTACATTTGTCTACATTGACCAAGAGTACATTGATATGCAATAGTCTAAGTAAGATAAGTATTCGTGTAGATCTTATTCAACAGAGCCGACTGTAAATAATGTGTAAATTTATAGTCACAATAGGTTGATCAAGTCGTATTTCAGATGCTACTGAATGCGCTATATAAGTATCTCGCAGCTGCTTCTAACAGCTGCGTCAACTGCGTGTGGCTTCCCGCTCTCTCACTCCTAGTACAGCAGCCACCTTAGCGCAAGCATTTGAAACTAGCCGCCTGGACTACTTTCATATTTTCTGGCATTCCTGGGAGCCGGATTGGGAAGTTGTAACGCGTTTTGCGTTCAGCTGCACGCTTGATAGAAAGCATCAGAGCCGGCTTCTGGCATAGGCACATAGGCAGCCCTAGGCCTAGGGCGCCAAAATTTGAGGAAAACATTTTTTTCAGCACTATCAATTGATATCATATCAACATATTTGTATCTGCAGCAAAGCATAGGCCTACTAGGTCTACAATTGACTAAGAATTTGGTATCGGGCCTATTGATGAAACTTAATTCTAACAAAATAACTGTGCCATTATTTTATATTTTAAGTATCTCTATTAGGCATTTTAAGATTTTTTAAATTCTAAAATTACTATATTATTATTTCCCTTACTACATTACATACAAAATAATAAATGTTTGCATCGGCCCTACCTCTCCATCCCTAGCAATTTTTCTTAGCCAGAATCGTCTACATTTTTTTGATTTTTCACAAAAATGCATTTTTATGTGCTCCGTGCAGTGTGTGCCTGACCCCATTTTTCTCACATTTTACTGTTCATGCAAATCACCTGAGGACAGCTCTAGGAAGAATCCCGAGGACGGATCATGTATCTGCTTATATGCGGGATGTCCTGCACAGGTTATCTTTCCCCAGCGCATTGCATTCAGTTTCTGCTCTTGTTTGGCGTTGCCTTTGCTGCGCTGCATCAGTTTACCTCAAGGAGTTGTATCTGAGTTGCTGAGGCCACTATAGTGACCGACGCCAACTCCGTTCTGCTTTCCATGGGGAATTGTCGTCCCTTTCGCTCGTACCACAACGATGCAACATCGGGCCTTTTCAGCTGTTGGCCCGACCATCTGGAACGGACCCCCCGAGAGCTACGCCTCTTGCCGAGAAATTCCTTGCATGCATTTTTACTGTTAATTGAAATTCGTTTTTATCAGTCGGAGTCAAACCGGGAGTGCCTCTGAGTAGATACCTTGAAGAGGCGCTATATCAAATCGACATTAATTGATTGATTGATTGATTGATAAGTTATTTGGAGAATAATGCATGGTCTTAATGCTTTGTTAAATATTTAAAATTCACCATCGCCATGCTTATACACACTAATCTTAGGTTAATAGTTTCCTCACTTGTAAAGATTGCAGCCTTTCACGTGTTGAGTGGAAGCGTGATGTCACGCAATGAAATAGCAGTTCCTTTATCCTCATCATTTATTCAGCGCTTCTTCGAAGTTGAATTCCCAGAAGCCGTGGTGTAGAACGTCATGAGTGACACTTTCGACATGTGCTTTGTTCTCCGTTGCCGCTGAGCAACATATGTGCCGCCCTTCTTTGTTTTCCTGGTGACATTTAACACCTAAACAGATACGTGGACTTTCGTCACAAATTCACAGATTTCTGATTGTGGGTTCTTTGCAGTGACAGTCTGGCGTTTGCTGTTGAACCGATATTTGCATGTCTGGCCAACGTCCTAGGTAACTACGAGCGCCTGCCGGCCAGCATTCCGTCAGAAATCAAGGTAAGTGCACTGGAAGCATTTTGACCGTTCACCACTAGAAGCAGGCATCAGTGACCGTGAAAACAAAAGGCCAGAGGGATTTTAATCCGGTTTCAATTTCAATGATGGGCCGCGGATACTCGGGCTGATGCTTGGGTTTGTTGGTTGCTGCTTTTACGACTATGTGACATAAAAATACGATAAGTGTGACCCTTCTCCTACAACCTATCTTGAACAGTGAGAGAGTTAGTTTAGATTTTATGCTCTCGATTGACCGTATCACTTGAAATTTATCGTTTATCTATAGTAGGTCATCTTTTAAGATCGCTCCGACCTTTTTCGCCGAGGTCACCGATGCTTGTTAATGGCGTCTTTATAGCATGCGATATAATATATAATCAAATATGAAGTTTGATATTGAATGTCTAGTTCAAATGGTTATCGCCATTGCAAAATGTACTAAACGAACTACCTACACCTCTGGGGTTTCAACGTTTCTCAGAGGTTCCTGAAAGTTATGTTCAGATGAAAATATAATGATACATGCACTCAAAACTGGTAGTCGCAATAAAAGTTAAATATTGTCAGAGTAAAACGGCAAAATTTCTTTTGGAACGTTCATTTGATAAATTATGCAAAGTTAACAAACAACAATGAAGGACCATTGAAGATATCATCGCTAGACCTAATCAAGATAATTAATTTTACTAAAATGTCAGATAATACACTGTAGGCTTCACGTCGCCGATATACATTCAACCGCGCCACTCTTGCTTCTACGCCCAAAGATACAGCTTACTAATTACATGTAGAGGCGAAAGTGCTTCAATGAACATGAGCTGTTCATTGTTCATTGCCGAACAAAGTAAAGCTCCTTAGGAACTGCTAATCCGACTGAAATCCTCACTCAACACAATCCATGTAATTGATATCCTACTGAGCATTCATTCGCTGTCTTTTCTCTCTTCTCCTGACAACCGTTGTCCGGAAACCATCAACGGGTTCAAGTAAATTCAATAATGGTGTTATTACCATTCTGTTTATTACATTATCCCTCATCATTGTCATGTATCACAGTTGGGTATTAATATTACTATCAACGTAGTGTAACCGAATATTTATATAGTGCTCCTTCCAGATATCTACCCACAGGCGCTCTCTGCGTTGTCCAATAGTATGGTGTTAAATGTCATTACGAACGAATAAGATAGGGCCTACACCAGTTAGCAAAACTGTGCGCAGTAAGCTGAAAAGAGTAACCAGTGGACATACTTATCAGTGTCCCGTACTATATGCATATAACATAGTACCAAGATACATTATTATGCATGTTAATCATAATTGTAAGTATGATGAATAATCTGACCGGAAATTAAATTGTTAAATTAGACTAGTACAGGAAATTGCGAATGACGGCGAGCGTGTTCTCTATGGTTCATGCGATGGCGTAGTCAGCGATTTAATAGATCTACGCCTACATTGGAGAGCCCACTTCCTCTTCTGAGGAACGACCTGCTATTCGATGGCGTAGGCCTATGTTTACTTGATAAGCAGGTAACGGCTATATTATACGCCCTATTCGCTTAATCTTCCTATTATCAGTGGACAGGCTTTTAGTCTTACGGGAGTTTTGCAATATGGCTCTGCTGTAGACATCTCGGGTTAAAGCACTGGCGTCACTGTCTCAACGCATGTATATATGCTTCGTACAAGATGAAGCTTGTTCTTAAAACCCATAGACCCACATTTTCACAGACATGTAGGCCTACCCTCAGTTGACCCACATAATTATGTGGATCTTCAGAAGTGTGTGAGACCTAACGTGCATTGTCTACCACGAAATCAAGGTCAATTAACGTTGACTGCGTAATGCGTATACAGGCAATTTCGTCGGTTCAAAGACCACACTTTAACCATAACCATGTGTTATAATCTTACATTGACCAGTTGGTACTACTATCTTAGCCAGTTAACCAGACCATTATCATAAAAAATATAAAAATATGCACACGAGTTACTCAGGCAAATTTGATAGCAGGTAATCTTTCGCTTTACCATGTATTTCCGCAGGGATTTGATTCCAAGCGTTTGGGCCAGCAAATTTTGGGGGGGAAATGTCCTTGTATTGGTGCGACTATAAACACTATTATCAATCAATCAATCAATCAATCATCCAATATATTTTATTGTAACCAACCAGATTAACAGCAGTAACACAAATTCGTTTAAGGTTTTAGTGACATTGGTAGCAACTGGGGAATCTGAAGGAATCTAGATCCCGCTAGCTAGGGTCACCTACAAAGTACCTGCTAACTATACATTAAACACTATTGCATTAAACAGGTATATAATTTTTATAGGATCGATCTTAGTCCGTTATAAGGATTAACAAGCGAAATTAAGGTAAAGTAGTTCTTAAATATAAGGGGCAACTGATTGCTGGTGCACGTATCTATACACGAATTCATTGATTGCAGAAGTGTTTTTGGTCAAGCCTAGAAATACATGTAAGAGACTATTTGCAGATGTGGTCATTTGCGAGGATGAAGTACGTCCGTTATCATGTACATTACCCTTTGCAATGTACTTAATCTATTAAGTCTAGATGGATAGTTGGGTGTTCAGATTAGACTGAAGTAAGTTAAGTATGGATGAATCATTGTCTTAAGATGTTTAGTAAGGATATTACTATGTATGTAAGAAAACGCTGCAACAGATATAGCTACTAAGGGCGTTATTTTTGCACAATGCACACTTTACACATATAGGTACAGAAATAGATTTATTGATTTCGGGGTGACATTTTTTTAAACAGATATTGAACTGACAGTTCATTTCTTTTGTTTTTGAGCTGAAGTTCATCCACCCAGGAATGTGAGGCTGTAAAAAAAGTTTTAACCCTATTGCACATAATTATGACTTGAGTTCATGCAGCCTGAGGCGCATGCGCTTGTGTCAAAGGTGCAGTTGGCTTATTATAGAGAGTTAATAATAATTATCGGAAGATATATGGCTCTATTCAAGTGAAACCGTAAATGGCGTATACAGCGTCTCTTCAAACCTGCAGCGATGAAGAAGGATCTCACTGGATCAATTTATGAACTTTGCCACAGTAGGTCATCATTTGCTGTTTCGTCGAAGTTCAATTTCCTTTCACTCAGCTGCATGCTTGCCTTCGATAGAATTGATTTCCGACGAGAAGCTTACTATCGTAGGGCAAACAGACAGCGGATTGGATGGCATTGGTTAAACGACACAGCAATAGGATGAAAAGACTATGATAGTCGATCACATAGTTGTGTCTCGTATGTGGATAGTCTTCAAGGTAGTATGTGTGACGATTCGTCGTCGGAATCTCCAAACTTCTAAAGCGACATTTGAAAGCCAAGCGTAAGGCACCAGCATATCCACGAACTGTTTTTGATTTCAAATAGTCTATAGTTCAAATAGACAGACTACATGTACATGTTTATGGCTATTTTTTGCCATTTGTTGCCTCATTGAAGCTATACATGTGGACAGTGTTCACAAAATATGCCTGAAAAGTACATCCTTTCTTGAAGGCTAGCCAAGGAGAAATTTAACAATGGGAGAATGCCATAGATGGTCCTTTGCGTAGACTAGAGCCAATGCATGACAGAAGCTGTCGTTTCCCTCCTGGCTGACACCGTTGTTCAGTTTTACTGATCAATGGCTTACAATTTTACGTGTACACAAACAACTTATCAAGAGTCGTTACACGAATTCAGTTCAGTATACTCGAACCAGCAATCGTTAGATCACAGACCACATGAGCACAACAGATTGATCACCGCTTTCAGTGCGTCACATCTCAAGCATCAATGCTTATTTATAATTGTAAATAATGTTATATAAATTATGGTTCAGATACGCACAATATATATATATATATAGCAATGCGTCAACAAGGTCTTACAATTTCTGGCAATTATGTTGTTGGAAAGCCGCTGTAGCGATGCAATGCAGTCTATCAAATCCACTTCTACCTCGGCAAAATAATGCAGGAGATCTTAGAAAATACTTCACTGAAACGTCACGCGATTTGCGATGAGTGACGTGTTCCAGGTGATTCCTCTGCCGCGTGGGACTTGACTCTGTGGAGGTTTCCTCGTCCGTTAAGTCAGAGCCAAACAATTGGTGTGAAGGGTAGATAATATCAACAGACGTGGTTTAGCTGGACGATGCTATCGACTGCAGCAGTTGCCTTCACTTTCTGGAATGCTAGCTGATAGAGAGCCAGTCTTCCATCTATGCGTCTGAGATTCGTTTTGCCCTCGTGTATGTATATAATATATAATCCGTAGTAACAGGTTTTATTGCTTCTGATATGATACGTAAAGATAAGCGATTTAATCATGACACCTGCGCCATTTACGTAGAAGCAATGCCAGTCAGAAGTGTATTAAGTGACTTAATACATCAAACTACTTAAGGTACATTGGGACTCTCACAAACGCTATGCGGCTCATGGACTCATTATCTCGTGGAATATAGACATGTAGGGCCTATGATTGAATCTATGGTAGCGATAGAAGAGTTTATTACAACATTTGCCGTACTCTTCGTGCATTGAAGCGGCTATAAAATGCTGACAAGTTATTTCAGACCTAAAAATATTAAAATAGATGGTTTCTAAGCTAATTGATAAATACTACTTTAATAGAGTAAAAGCACACAAGCAATATTAGTAATAGTCGTATGGGAAATTGCAATTAGCAACCAATGGCAGAATGTTAAAATTGAGGTCACAATCGGCTCTCTTAGTTGTATTTCCAGGATTTGTCGGACATGTGAATCGGGGGTAGCTGATGTTTGCAATATCACTCCTTTGAATAATCTCAGGATATTAATTTCATGTCATTAATCTAACAGATCCAGTCACAGCATGGAGCACATTTATTTAGCTTGCGAGAATCTTGAGAACAAAGCAAGGTTAATAAAGCTAATGCAAGTCGCAATTATCGTGACAAAATGTCGGTGCAGAATATCTCTGATAAATTTTCCTTCACAGCAATTGAAGTGGTGAAGTAGGAAGATTAAACGAATAGTGCGTATAATATAGCCGTATACCTGCTTATCAAGTAAGCAGACACCATCTAATAGCATGTCGTTCCTAAATTACCATGCGAATAGATACGACGACTTAAGAGGTCAACGGGAACAGTTATTTCAGAAGGCTTGATGCGTGGGTTGAACTCATTAGCAATTTCATCTTTTCGTCATTTTTAATAGTTATCGTGAAGCTTGCCGCAGTGAATTCAGAATTAAATAATAGAACCATGTGCATAATAGAGTGACAACGAATTTTAATGTTCAAAAGGGTTATTGTACAGGCCTGTCAAATCGCTATAAATAAAACTTGTATGCACAGAAGTCTGCGCATTATATCTGGCAGTATAATTGTCTTTTATTGAAGGAGCACAGCTTTCTTGAAACGGAAATCAAGTGTGGAATACTAGAAGCAAGTACCGATAAGTATACATTTGCATGTTTTATTATTCAACGTACAGAAAGACAGCAGAGCAATTATTGTTAAGAGATTAATTGTTACACTTTCAGCGCTTTTGGTTGACGGACACACTGTACATGTGATCTGATTTCACACTGTGGCGGTATAATTCTTCTAATGAAGCTATTCATCACAATGTTATTGCTCTTCCTCCGATTGCTCCATCTATCCATCCAATGTCATCTTCATCATCTAGTACAACCTCATCAATATTCAATAGGCCGGTAATTAGACCTACTTCTCTCCATTATTTGCCAAGACGATCGCAGAAACACTTAGGCCCATATGCTGAACAGTAGAAGCAACCAAAGCGCCTCTCGTGACACGAGGAGGAAACAAACCTACGACCTGGAATGGAAAAGACCGCGACTGGACTGAGCTCAGCCATCTAGAATGAAAACCTCTGCAACCATGGACGACCTCGGTGCGGCGCTGTTACACAGTTAAGTAGTACTGCATATATTACAAGGTTAAATCAAGGACATTATGCTTGAGCGTCATCAGAATATTGATGAACTGCAACCGCAAAGCAGCGATGTCGGGAAAGTAGATTAATGATTCTAATGGGAATCATGTGAAGACCAACTGTAACCATATCCAGACAGTGTGGAAATCAAGATCACTTCCCAACTGCGCCCAGAGGAGAATAAATGTTGTAGCCACGATAGAGGACAAGGCACAACATCCAAAGATCTGTCAAGACGTTGCAGTACGATGGAAAGCGACGCGGAAGGGCGCCTTCATGTCATAAAGACCGAAAAGAATTACTTGCCAAACAGTGGCGTGATAGTAAGATGTCAGGGTGACCTTTAGATGTTAAGATGTTAACGTGAAAGCAAATTTTAACGTGACATTAAGATGTAAACGTAATAGTAAGTGGTTAACGTGATATCTATATGTTAACGTGATATTAAGACGATTGCGTAAATATAAGATGTTAACGTGATATTATGATGCCAACGTTATATTGAAATCTTAACGCGAAATTAAGATGACAACTTGATATTAAGACTGTAATCGTGATATTAAGATTTAAACGTAATATTAGGATGTGAACGTAATATTAAGAAGTTAGCGCTTTAAAGTATTTTAACGTAATATTAAGATGCAAACATGATATTAAGATGCTAACGCAATATTATGATGCTACCGTTATATTAAAATGTTGGCGCTATATTAGGGTGTAAATGGGGTATTAGCATGCTAACGTATTATTATGATGTAAATGTTATAAAAGATGTCAACATTTTATTAAGAGATCAACGCGATATTAAGATATGCTAACATGATATGTTAACATTATTAAGGTGTAAACATGATTTTAAGATATTGACGCGATATTAAGATGTTTACGTAATATTAAGATATTAACGTGATATAGGCCTAAAGAAGTTAACGTAATAGTAATAAGTTACAGTGGGAGGCGCCTGTGGATGCATGTGTGCCCATAACATATTAATGCCAACTGTTTTCTGTAGATTTCCGATGCGCTTTCATATCTCCATAACACAGAGCACATGTTACATCTGAACGTCTGTCCATCGAGCGTATTCATAACACACAGAGGAATCTGGAAGCTGGGAGGATTCGGTTTTGCGGAGCGACCGAGGGAAAACACAAGCACATCACACCAGGTTCAACGTTCCAGTCTATCAGTCTTACCTAATAATTATGCGCTGGAGTCTTCCATAGTTAAGCATATATGTAAGGTAAATATTGACTAGTTCCGCTACAATTATGGCGCTGAGATGCGTAAGTAAGCGAGTAGGAGGCTAGGAGCATATAGTTAAGATCAATTAGTGTATCAAGTTAAATTGTCACCCAAAAGTCAGAGAGGAATGACAGAAACAAAGATGAAATTGGGAATGCAATGTAATGTAATCGAGCATTTGCATAGTGCCTATTCGATAACTGACAGATGGCATGGATGTTCGAAGTTTCTGGGCCAAAATGCGTCGATAGGGTAAAGTGACGTCTGTCGAAATACACTTCTGTGACAAAATTTATCATAACACGATTGACAATAGCTTTCACAAAGTACTTGTGACATTCTAAAGCATTAGATCAAAAGTTCTTGATGCATACAATCATACATAACACCTCATTGTATCCCAAAGTTCAGTCATGCCACTGAATATATGCGGGATGCCCTGCATTGGCTCCCTATCCCGCAGAGGATTGTATACCGCGTTTCTGCTTTGGTGTGGCGGTGTCTATTAGGTGCCGCCTCTGCGTATTTACAAGAGCTCTGAGTAATAACCTTGAAGTGACGCTATGTAAATTTCCGTAATGAATTAATGAGATAATGAATGCATACATACATATGCATAAATAAGGATAAATATGCATGAAGTCATGACATTCATGCTAGCGTTCATGTAAGCATATATTATTACTGTTGATTTTATAGGACGCGTTTCCAGTGCTTCCTTGGTCACCGAAGCACCACAAGATGGCGCAACCAGACATGGATTATATAGCTCCAGAGATTCAGTTGGAGACGATCACTTCGGCGTCGCCTGCATGCGATATGTACTCCCTAGGAATGCTTATTTGTGCCATCTACAACAACGGAAAGTCACTTGTACAGGCAGCGCACGCGCAGTCCAATTATGTGAAACAGATCGATCGGGTAATTAGACGAACCCTCTTTCACCAAATGAATCATCTGCTTTACGTTGCTTCTCCTCACTTAGAATAATATTATCTGTGCGCCTGAGAATATCTTTAGGCGCAAAGATAATATTATTCAATGAGGCTAGCACTTCAATAATCGTCCTCTTCTTCTGACAAAAACACTGGATATAGTAGTAGCAGTAGTAGTAGTAGTAGTGGTGGTGAAAGTGTTGGAAGGGGTGGAGCAGAAGTAGTAGTAATAATAATAATAACAATAAAAATGATAGCAATAATGATGTGATGATGATGATGACGACGACGATGATGGTGATGATGATGATGACGACGATGATGATAGTAGTGATGGTGATGGTGATGATAATGATTATGATGACGATGATGATGATGATGACGATAACGATGACGGTGACGGTGGCGGTGGCGGTGGCGGTGGCGGTGGCGGTGGCGGTGACGATGACGATGACGATGACGACGATGACGACGATGACGACGATGACGACGATGACGACGATGACGATGATAATGTTGATGACATTGACAAAAAATAATAATGACAGCAATAGTAAAAATAAATAGAATTATTAATAAAGACGATGTCGCTGATCTTCATGCTGATCTTAATGACAATGACTTTAATAGTAATAATATAAAAGCATTGTGGTTGAAGCGACCCATAGCTAACGGTGAAATGACCCGCTCTTGAACTTTGTATGTCTCAACAAAGAACGTAAATAGATGGAAATGTCCTTTCGAAAGAGCTTTCACCTGCAATGGATGAAATCAACATAAACTTATGATGCACTATGTATTATAAGTAGACGTCAGAAACTCACGTGACTCTTTCGATGTAAATTCGTCGGATGAATGAATAGCCTATTTGACTGTTGAACGTTGTCCGTTGCGTTGACAGCTTCTATAGCGTCCGGTTGACCACCTGGTCGAGTCACGATCAGAGAATGGCAACTGTCTTAGCCACGACGACAACAATATCCGTAGCCATTATTATTATTAATTTTTGTTATAACTTATAAGCACACATGTATTTTTTCTCAACCATCGAACATAAATACAGACTCATTAGTCCTTAATTGACAGCTTTCAATTTTTTGTAGGCGTAATTCAGTCTCCAGTCTTCCGACTGTTCCAATCTGAGGTGTCCTTAAAACAGACACTGAGTTTTCAACTTGAAGGGCGACGGACAGACACTATTATTACTATTATTGTTAATAATATTATTATGGCTATTGTTATTACTATTATTCTTGTTGTAGGACCTAGTTGCTGTTGTTATTATTGTTTTTTATTTTTAGATGTATATTTAATTTTTTGATACTTAGGCTATAATGGCTCCGGAGAATTGTTAATGTCTGGGATTACCAAGACTATTTTTTGTTATTATTCCAAAATTTTATAAGCCTTGCATGAGATTTATATTTGGACATCTTTAGAAGTCTTGATAGTCGCGACGCATTCTAAAGAATCGTTTAATTGGGATGATTATGCGAGCGAGAAGACATTGACCGTCGTATGATGTCAATAAACACTGAATAGCTGAGCTATAAATAGAGAGATCAGTTTTATTCACAATAGCTTGGTTTATATTTATGTCAATATTTATCAGAGATGTTTAAAGTACTTACGTTTCATGTGCACGTTTCAAGTAGGCCTACGAGCACAACTACTTAGTGAGAATACAATGCACATGGGTTACTGAAAGAACAACTTGATTTTCAAAACAATGATATTAGCCAAATTGCACTCGTCTAGAATTTCTTATGAGAAACATAATGAAATGACTTGTGAGCATTTTGAAATGTTTGAATTAAATCGATTGATTCAGATTTTATACCAAACCGCGATGAAAAAGCAAACGTTCAACAAGATGGCTGTAGGCCTATAATAGGAACAGTGACACATTCCGTGTTCTATGCGTTGATTCAAATAGTTAGTCTATGCAGGATAGTTTTGTTTCATTTTGAAAATTCCAAATAACAATCACATTCATCAAAGTCATCGTCACTTGTGATGTTCAAGTCGTATATGTGTCACTTGTAATGATGAATTGCTCGGCTTCAATGATAATCTTGTACATTATACTGTAGAGATGAATAGCTGAGATTTTTGGTGCAACTCTTCCGCTCTGGGAATAATAATATTTTGATTATTGACATTATCACCGACCGTCCGAGTCATCTCAACGAGACAATCTGATATGCGGCCAGGCTAAACACGGGAAACACCATAGAACTGTCAAAATGTCCACTATCTAGACTCTAGAGCTAAGGACCAAAAGAAAACGCTCTGTGCATCTAACCTCACTGGTAACCTAGTCCAGTGAAACTGAATGCAAGCGGCTTTCTTTTTCTGTCATTTATAGGCATCAGTATGTACATAAATGTAGAGACTAGTAACCTAATTATGATGTATAATATGTACATAATAACTATGATGTAAGCCTATAATATGTACATAATTATATCATGTATAATAGAGCCTATGTACATAAACATTATGATGTTATTTACATGTGATTGAAAGTGTATTCTGTTGGTTTGCTTTTCTACCAATGGAACACAGATGACGGAATTGTTTGGCGAAGTAGCTCATCGGATGCCGTTGGAACTCGTGGAACCGGTTGAGAAGATGATCAATAAGGACATCCGGTACAGATCAACGGCTCAGGGTTTCATGCAGGTATAACAACAAATTCAGCATTACATCATGCTGGTAAGGTCGAACTGAATGCAGTTATGACAGTTAAAAAATAACGGAGGCATGTTACAATGAAATTCAATTGATGAGTTGAATGACCTCTGAGTGAATGACTTCTGAACGAGTTCACATAGCGTTACTTCTGGCTATTTGCATTTACTTAGTTTGTGATTTTTTATTAATGTGGGTAGACCATCGTCTTATCATCTAATTTACACAGGGGTCCCAGGATAGTGGGATTCATGACCCCTTTAAGTTCCCATTTGTAACCAGATTGTTTCATTTCTTATAATCGTAGCTTTATTTACTTGTATTTTGGGTGCCAAGTAAACAGAATATAATTGAAACTGGATTGAACATAGCGCTGCCTTGTCTGAAAAAGACGGTCGTAATAATAATGATGTGCCATTTCCTCTAACTATAAAAACGCCTGTTCACGCTGTTCAATGTTAATTATATGGAAAGAAGCCTTGATCCATGTGATTTACTTCAGTAGCGTATGTGATACTGTCAACGAATTGAGGTTTAATAAACAAGTATTTTATTGTAGTACATTGACTTTAAAAAAATTCCTATCTAACAATGATGTGAGATTAGGCGTGCTCAAAATAGGAGGCACGCATGTCAGCGCAGAATGGGGGCTAAGTAAAAAATATGTAGTGGTTCATTTACGTTTCAGTATGCAACTATTCGTGTAATTGTCGCGCCTCAATTGAGCGCCTCTGAGGAGTGTCTCTGAATTGGCGCTATATAACTCCTCGATTGCGATCGCAAATTGTGATTGGAAACTTATAAAGCGTCACTCAAGAGCGAACTCATTGTATGCGCTCCAGATCCCATGTCCTTGACCTTGAGGAAATACACATAGTGTGTCCTTCAGGCGTTTACGGAGACGAATTATAGGAGACAGGGAGAGATGCTCCACTCGAGGACATATACATATACATATATATACATATATATATATACATATATATATACATATATATATGTATACATATATATATAGCAGCGCACGAACACCCGAGAGAGCGATGCACGATGCCCATAAATTAATTATGCAGGGTTGAGTACACTGTCAACAAAATGAATCAGAACTATCCTAGACTGCTGTTACATTGCTCTAGTTCTAAGTTCTGGCTACTTATAACTGTTAGCCAGTCCCCATTGTCAGCCAGTCACATAGTCAATCAGTGGTTAATTAGTACAGTCATTTTATTGCGAAATCTCTGAGCGGTAAGTCATACATGTCAATTGCTCAAGTTAAATCAGCAGATATCCACTTGGTGAATTTTTAATGACTTTATATATAGCGTCTTCATTAGCAGTAGGCCTACCTATAGCCCTTCCTCGGCGAACGAGAGCAACTTTAAAGCTTCGACGAGGGTTGATGTTGGCGTCTTTGGTCCGGAGGAGAATAGACAGCAGAGAAAGACGCCGATAGAGGGAGGCCATTGCACTGGGCAGAAGGACCAACCACTGAGAGGGAAATGCGTGCAAAAAGAACAGTCGGTTGTCTCTGTATCCGCATAGCACATACAGAGACTTCTTAAAGAAACCTTTGAATGTTATTTCGGTGGCTCCGTATATCTAACGGGATGGATGTGTCTGGCTGATCGTACTTATATAGCATTCACATCTCATAATAATATTGCAGTCTTCAACATTCCAGCATAATAGCATAACGACGCTCAGAAGATTCGCTTTCGGACATGAAGACGGCATTAAATATGTTATGACGAACATAAAGAGAGTTTCTTATAGGATCCGTGCATCTTGATAGGTCTATATATAACTCTGTCTGTCAAGATTAATTCTGGCGTTACTATGGTTACCTATATGAGTCAAACGATCAGTATTTTAGCATGCATTGGCCTATTTCCATCTCGCCTGCCAGTTAGTACAGCGCTAAGAGAACAGCATTCATCTCGGTGTTCTGATGCAATGTCTCCCTAGCGATTTCTTTAAGTGTATGTTTGATTCATTCTCTTCGATGGGGGCTGTATGAACGTGTACACTGTATACGTATCTGTCTCTATCGCTGTGTGTCTCTGTAGCAATGTCTCTTGATACGTTTCACCATCTCATCCTATTCGAGGAAAGCTGTTGCTTTATAATTGGGACCCTGATTACAAGAACCGTGATGATTCGATGGTCGAAGGCGGCGAACGAGGTGTTTACAGCCGGCTGAGCGAACAAACGAACGAACGAAGGGACGTCTTCTCAAGACGAAGGGACGCCGCCTATCGCTGTCTGGTTTTTTGCTCCGTTGGCCATAAATAATGACATAGCACTCTCCGCCCGTCCTACCGACCGACCGACCAACCGACCGACCGACTAGGGTCTCCAGGTGCCACCTTCCATTGGTCAACCTAATTTAGAAATGCAAAGGCAAGGGTACATTGAAGCATGAGGACGCAGATTACAGCCGTGAATGTGAGAACAGAGATTACAGATGCAAGGCAAGAATAGGTAGCCAGATGCAGAGTGATAGGGAAAGAGAAATAGGGAGAGACAGACAGGCAGAGACAGACAAAGACAGAGAGAATGAAAGTGAAAACAGCGACGTTCAGGGAGAGATAGGCCGATGAGCTGAGAAACCAACGAAGGTATATAGTAGCCTTGCATTTTCTGACTATGCAGTGTTAGTGTTCGCTGGTGTTTATATCTTCCTTAACACGACAACGGAAGAAATGGCGAATTAATTTCTGTAATATAAGTTCCCAGACATCGGGTCGCAGCGATCAGTTATGGCTTTCGTTGGTTGTCGCTTATCCTGCAGCTTCTGAATTACGGTCCATCGAGGTAATCTCAAAGCATTTCCCGATACACTTTGTCATAAGCTTTTGCCTGTGTATATATTGTGGGCCCACTCATAATGCTTATGCATTTTATGAAAAACGTTCATTTATTCTAAGCTGAGGACACTTATATCGCAGGGACCGACAACATAGCTGCTATAATCTTGCAACAAATGGTCACTTTCGAAATGATCCACAGTTCGCGATCGGTCATCAAAATTTAATAAAGCACGTAGATCGCAAGGTGGGTCGCTCTGCTGTACCACCCACTAGCTAACATTTATTCATTTATTCCTCAGGGCACAAGCATCAATCATCAAATAGCACGACATCAATCGTCCGTTTTTGCCGACGGATATTATAAGGAAATGTAAAATTGACTTCACAGATGAAATATGATTATTGTGACGATGAAGTGTTGGTCGTTCATTTCCTTCGATGGACACCATTCACACTCCTTACATCATCCTTACCTCTCACACCACGCATACCCCATACACAATTCATACCTCTAACACCAACCCATACCCCATGCACCATTCGTACCCCTTACACCATCCATACCCTTACACCCTACCTACCCCTTACACTATCCATACCCTTACACCATCCATACCCTTACACCATACCTACCCCTTACACTATCCATACCCTTACACCATCCATACCCTTACACCATACCTACCCCTTACACTATCCATACCCTTACACCATCCATACCCTTACACCATACCTACCCCTTACACTATCCATACCCTTACACCATCCATACCCTTACAACCTACCTACCCCTTACACTATTCATACCCTTACACCATCCATACCCTTACAACCTACCTACCCCTTACATCATCCATACCCATACACCAGTCATGCCCCTTACACCATGCATCCACGTACCACACATCTACCATCCCTTTCATGACAATTTGTATCCAGTTCGATCGGTGCGCTGTTTAAGCAATCAGAAACCAATAAACTTTCCTAATTTTTGAGTGATTTGCGACAATCGATCCAGACGCCGGAGGGAACGAGGGTAGAGAGGAGCGAAAAGGGATTGGGTGGATGTCGTCAATCGTAGTATTGGAGGCGAAGATGAAATGCTGCGAATCCGATGTTAGAGGGAATATATTAAGTCCATGCGACGTCTGCGTTCTTGACTCTAATAACTAAGATTATGTTTCTCACACTCTCCCATCTCGCTGTTTGTCTGTGTGTCTTTCTCTCCATGTATGATTATATATATGTATATATATATAATTATTCTGAACTGTATTTACGGATTTCTTATGCGCCTTTTACAGTACGACTTAATCAGAGACGGTCCCAATGCGAAAACTCCAGCCAGAAAGGCTACGTTCTAAGATCACAGGGAGAAACAGAAGCCCCATGCAGTTAATATTAAAGAGTGAGTCGGAGATGGAATATCGTTCCAAAGCAAAGGACCAAACAGACGCATAGGCAGTGTTTTGGGCAGAAGTCGTCCGAGTCCGAAGCACCAAGAGGTCATGTCGGTCTCACTAACGGAGAGGACGACTAGAGGCAGCCGAAAGAGGACGACGAATAAGGTCACAGGGATAGCGTGAGGCCTGATCCAAAACCGACATGGAAGCAGGCCTATGGAAAAAATTACCTTAAACTGAATGCGTGGCTAGGGACTTAATCGTGGCTGAGTAAATGTCCGACATAAGAGATAGGAAAGAAGTTTCAGAAGAATGATGAGGTCTTATATAAGAAGTGCCTGGACGGAAGAAGATCCGACTGCTCCAGATATGGAAGGAGCTGTAAAGAGACAAGTTTCTCCAAGAGACTTTGTACGATGCTTTACATTTCACAATTTTATCAGATATTATGAGTATAAGAATAAGTCCTCATACATTAATTTTCTTGAAAACTATTCGCCTGAAATCTAGGGGCCCTACTTTACGAATGTTGAAGTTCTCAATCAAGCACCGTAGTGGTTTGTTTCGGAGAACACATCGAAAAGCGCAAGAAACAGTTCGAAACAGTTAATCAGGCGTGCAGTAAAATGTACACGTTGGCCTATATCGTGCTGCTGAAGGTATGACTTGTCATGAATTATTTGTCACTTCTGTCTTTTAGATGGAATGGGTCTGCACTGACCTCTCTTGTGTTTTAAAATAGGCCGCTAGCTTGAATGTTTTGCCATGTAATCCCACGCCCGTAGCTGCAAGTTACAATCCATAGTTACGACAAAATTGAGCGCTTCGTTGCATGAGAGGAAACAACTCGCAGGTGTTCTTAGTAAGCCTGATTCAATTAAGAGGAATTTCCTAGAACTCACCATCTTACGTCCACCCACGACCGATTGTTATTGGTGTAGCCTGATACCCTTATTACTATCATATTTATAGAGCGCCACCTATGTATCAGTTACACAGAATTATTAGCTTCAACTGTTCTAGAGTTTATATTGAGAAGTCATAATAATCTAGACGTCTATATTTAGACGTCTATATTTAAATGTCTATATTTAGATGTCTATAATTGGAAGTTAATATTTAGAAGTAGGCCTACATACTTAGAAGCTCGTTGGTGGAACTCATCCAAAAAGGTTTGGTATAGTATTAAGTTCCTTTAGCCAGCTGAAACAAATGGACGTGCAGAATAAATCCATCGCAAAATTATATGAATTTTACTGTTCCGTTTGTTTCCCGTATGCCCAATCTCAGTTTCAACGATTTATAGCGGCTCCTACACAAGATTAAATGTTGCTTTGGGAACATGGTATCTGTACTCCGTACCCTACATAAGACTGAGGAAACAACTCGCAGTTTATTTATGATCCATTTAAAAACACTTTCATGTTTCGGATAGAGACTATTGAGTTACTGGAAGCTGGCAGTTGCATATGTTATATAAATTGCCCATTAGACTGTTCTTGTCACAACAGCAAGCTAATCCTCTCCTACCAGTGGCAATGTTCCACAGGTTGCTTCCTAATTTGCATCTCCAATTTGGTGCAGAACTTCCAGTCTGCCATCGGGTCATCCGTGACATGTTGGGGTGAGACAGGTTAGGGCTAGTGGACCCAATAAAGCGATAATAATGGATCGCTCTGACTGGATCTAATCTGTCTTGCTTCGATGAAAAATAAAGCAATTCGCCTTGCGGCGTCTCAGGAAGATGAAAGTGGTTGTTGTTGCTGTTGCTTGCATTTCAACAGAATTTTCTTTTATGCGGACTTTTTAGCGTCGGGTGCATATTTAAATTCAGTGTTTTAATGACTGCCAAATTACAGGGCTTATAAATTGCGTTTATCTGTTCTGCAATGATAGTCAATGTGAAAAATATGTAACGTTGAAGGATGACTTAAGCGATTGATCTCATCTCCTCTTGCGTGAATACGTACAATATTATTAGCGTATTTCGGCATTCGAGATGAGAAAGCCATTGAGGATTATACTTCATCATCAATCTTTTCAGTTCATTTTGTAAACAACAGCTATTCGCGTTTCAGCCACCACGCGAAACCAGCAACTCCTCCTCCACACTCGATGTTTTTCCCACTTGTCAACTGACCCTTCAACTTGGATCATCGATCAATAGTTTAAGCCGCTTCACGGCTTTAGAACAATCACCTCGCGGGACTACGTATACCCGAACATTTATACAGCGCCTTTTCTGACATATTAACCAATGTCACCTTCTTAGTAACTGTTAGTCTCCTTGAGTGTCTTTTAAGACCTTTACTCGGAAATAAATAATATAGCTTTAGAATTTAATCCCGACAATTATCTTCGTATTTAGCTCTTTGTTCCAATTTCAAAAACACTGACGTGGATAAATTTCTCGGTATAAACCAAGCTGCTGGATAATTGGGTTGGGCTTCGAAACCAAACCTGTCTCATCGACTTTGGTCGAATCAGCTGCATAAGACGCCTTATAATTGAGGATCGCATAGCAATAGATGACACTCTGGTGTGAAGAGCTGAAGAACCTAGTTCGATTCCTGTACCATCGTATTGATTAGGTATTCTTTCACTGGGCGGCAGCGGCTAAATTAGATGTATTCATAGCGTAATAGGCGCCTTAATTAGTTGCTCCCAACTCCTGTAATAAGTTGTCATCATTCGTTGATACTATGTTTGTAGTCATAACGTGCTGAGAGGTGTCAGTTCGAAATAAACCGAAAATAATAATAACAATGACTATCATCATCGTCGTCGTCGTCATCATCATCATTAATTGTCTTTTTAGAATTTACGGTTACGATATCCATTTTAGTAAAATATTACGGCAAATTAATTATTAAGCTATTGGCTTCCAAAGTATTTGATATACGTAAATGTTGTCTTGCTTCAGTTGAAGTATATAGCCAACATGTCACCAAAACAATCTTCTCTTGATTACACTAAATTTTCTCCTCTAAGACAAACTAGAAACTATTCATTCAATCGAACATCTTAGGCAAATTAACGACTAATAGGCCACTTTCTTTCACCAACTATTTTCCTTTTTCTACTGTTGTCTGTCACTCTGTGCACAATAAGTTGCAGATTAAGCCCATGGTAAATTGACATGAACATTATATTGCAGCTAAAGTATTTTGACGATCCGCTGGCGAAATGCATGCTGAACCTCGACTCGGTCGACGCACAGGATCTCTCACAGAAGTGTGAGTTCTTCACGAGGCTTGCTCAAGCTATTCCAGCGTTTCCTAAAGTGAGTCGTTCGTCTGCAGGGTCAGGCATAGGGAGGGTCTTCCAAAAGTATGCACAGTATTGCATACAGCGCAGTCTATTATTCGTCATATATAAACTATCGACCATTGCAACAATGCAGTAGAATTCATGCAGAATAAGAGTTCTGTGCATAGAGCGTAAAGATAGAGTTTTTCATGTAGTCAAAGGCAGATGAAGAACTAACTGAAGGACGTTGCAACAGACTTCAAAGACGTGCACATTCGCGAATTGTTGTGGCACCCATCGATTAGCAATTCAACTAGTAATTTCCTGTCCTTGTCAAACTAATATAAATACTCCTTCATATTAATTTTTTTTCTCTTTCATAATTATATTCTGTATCACCTAGGAGTATCGTCAAGAAGAGAGATAGCCCTCCTCCAGTCAACGAGTAAACAGCGCCACCAATCAAGTGGCATCTATATAGGGAGCGCGTTCAGCCATAAAATCCCCAATGATATTTGATAAATAAAATGTATCACCTCATCCTAGACTTCTCTTCGCTATGACCTCGGCTTCTATCAAGACACGAATCATGACGTCAGTATACTGTATCGTGTTGTCATTCTGCAGAAGATGCTATATAAATCGGTGCTACCAATGCTGACTCAGCAGCTTCAGCAGCACGACATGCTCGTCCTTGTCTTGCCTTCCGTGCTAAGCCTCATCGCCTGCTCTTCGCCCGAGGAATACGGCGCTTCCATTCATCCACATTTCAATCAAGTATTCTCCATGGCCAGACCGATGCAGGTAATCCATCAGAACATCGTCATCTCCTTCAAAATAATACTTTCCTCTGATATCTTTTCAGTCTGTCACTTTTAGAGCACTAGCATAGGCCTGCCTGTATAACATCCTCGCTATAGAGATAGTGGAAAGTCAAGAAGTCACGGAAGTCGGGAATTCCATGACCTTCCACAGACAATTATCGTATTGCCGTAATTTGGGACAAATTTTTCGAAATTGACGCAACATGGCGTTCAGTGCTGGAAGGTTTCTCGCCCAAGCATCTATGTTTTACAGATAAGAATCTGACGCCACATACGACGATCATCTAGAATAATAATCTCTGCCACTGCTCGTGCTCTGGCAATGCCAGTCCCAAGCCTGGATAAGGGAGGAGGGCGACGATAATTGTCTGTGTTATCACAGTCCTGTTAGACTGAAACGATAACTACTCTACAATAATAATTAATGTTGAAGCTAACGATGTATAGAACATTGATTCTGAGTAGATAACTTGAAGGGGCGATATATTGATTGATTTTGATTGATTGATTCTGACTCTTTGCGCAACATTACAAAACGACGGAGTGTCTTCTTTATTCGTATTACTAATGTGATTATATTGATTATGATGTAATCAAAGTCTTGATTAAAGTCTTATGCTTTAACAGATACTGAAGCGATTTTATGCAGGACGTTAACTCTGACATTAAGAGGCCACAATAGTCAATTCGTCATAATTATCTGTATTATTATTTGGTAAAGAAAATGGATTTGCTTCTAAAGTTAAAAGTTGACTCTTCTGAGTCGCTTATGGCTCATTGTTCATAAATGCAATGTGATTAGAACTTGATGTACACTTCTGAGCCTTGGAAGTGCATTATTATTATGAAAGTGTATGTGTTTACTAGAGTGTTGAATTCATTGACCTAAATCTCAAGAGATGCTGGGTTCTTAGGCAACGGTCTACCTGTTAGAAAAGCTGGACATCATCCTCGACAAGGCATCGGAGGATGATATCAAGTGCGATGTTCTTCCAATGATCTTCAGTACGTTGGAGTCTAATTCGATCCAGGGCCACGAAGCAGCCATCGGCGTATTCACCATCATCCGCAAGTACATTGACGACACAACTATACGAAAGCTTGTCCTTCCGAAGGCCAAGGCACTCTTCTACAAGTCCACGAGCGTACAGGTAGGCAATGGCTTATCAGGCAGGCTGGGAGGTAGGCAGACAGACAGGCAGTGTGGGCAGGAAGGCAGGCAGGCAGGTAGGCAGACAGGTAGGCAGGCAGGCAATTTGAGAATTTCGACACGGACATGATGAAAGATAAACTGACGTAATAAGCACAAAACCGAGTAAATGACAGTGTGAATGCATTGGCTAATATAATCTTGCTCGAATCGAAGTTTAGAATTTCTTAATGACATGATGATTGACGCATTGAATGGCAATGGCGGCATGAATAACGAATGAACGAACGAATGAATGTGTTAACTATCGAAATATAAACGAACAGACTGCCGGTTGTCAAAAACGCACCAACGTACATTCCTTTCATATATATATATATGCACATATATATATATGCATATTGATGGTTGTGTGCAGACAAAAATGAATGCGCTGGCATGTGTCGATCGTCTACTGGATAGCTTAGACAAGATGATCATCTTAGACGAAGTTCTTCCGTTCATAACCGACATTAACTGTTCGGATGTCGATATCATCATGTCCGTCACAGGTTGGCTGTTCATCTAATCATCCCCAATTAGTCACTGAACTCTTCAAAATATTCATTAATAAAAATCAGACAACTGGAACTTCGTGATGGGCCACTAAAGAAGAGGGCGATGCGATCAATGGCCACTAAACAAGAGGAATATGTGGTCAATTGTTGCAGGATGATGTTATTGAATATGGCGTCTGGATAGAACCTTGTGAGAGAGTATATAGGCCCTTGTGCTAAACTCTGAGAAAATTTTTTTTCGCAAATATAATAACTAAAGCAATCAAACAATTGTTGATGATAACGGTAAAATGAATTCAGGACATATTTATAGGTTCTCAAACGTATGCAGTCTCATTTGTATGCAGTCTACGTTGAAGACTCGTGCAATCGGCTTGCCTGTTTAAAAGAGTTTCTCGATCATTGCTAGGAAAGTTCTCGATTTTAAAGCCTCACGAAATAAGTGTTTTTTTAAATAAGGCAGCTCTTAGCCAAAGCTCCTAATCAAATAGAAAACACTGCATGATCTGTTTAATTTAAAAGTTACTGTGTCGTGTGTATTTTTGCTGCACAGCAATCTATCAACATTTGCTATGCGACAGAAAGTTCGGTCTGACGCATAATCTTCTGGCAACGAAAATCATGCCTTCGCTCATTCCACACACCGTCAGCCCCGGACTCAGCATCGACCAGGTCTCTTGGACACTAATCCCTTACAATAACCGTGTTCTGAAGATGTTCTAAACATATTATCTATTATTGTTCATGTTAACCAGTCACACTTTCTATAACCAATTCACATAATAATTGTCGATATTCAGAGACTCAATGCAACACCATTCAAAGAGGAAGAGACACGTGATCATCGTCATACGATTACGTAATCTATGCTGTGAAGATTCCTTCCTGTCTCTGATAACTTCGCTCTGAACTCAAGACTTGCCAATTTCAGATTACTTAATCTCCGTGGTATTGAACTAATTCTGGTTTGACTTTGGTGTGTCATTGGTATACCCTATAGTTGCCACGTACATTATCCACTAGCGCCAGCTCATAACAGTGATAGTTTGAATTAGTTTAATGTGTTTAGTGATCTAAAGATTATAGTCTTAATAACAACTGTGACATTATCTATGACATTTACCTTAAGACATTCTCTGGAACATTCTTTAAAAACATTTATCAATCTGTTATACGTTTGTCCGCTAACCTCTGAATGCTTGAGCCTAGTCTCTAAACTATTTTATCTTTCTTAAGGTACTGCCGAATTCAGCAGCCCTAAAATCGATTTCTTCCATTACAGTAATACACACTTACGAATAAAACCCAAAATTTAAGGCTTCCAGTACATTACGTACATGTGTGCAGCTGTGCTTCGATATAGATACTAACCAAGTTCTCATGAATGCCTCGTCTACGATATACACCCAACTGGTGCCAAATAGACCTATATTAAGCTCAAGACGTTCATTGCTCAAAAGCTGACAATGGTGGGCTCTTGCATACACGTATATGTGGAACCCGCCCATCAGAGTAGATAAATGCATAATATAGAGTTGTATGTCTCTGTGTAGAGTATTTATTTAAATGTGACGGGTAAGACCTTCTTCTACAGTGGCACCCGTTGCATGTGTTTTCAGTTTAACATCTTGATGGATCTACTTCGAGCAATGTTATCGCAAATAGACCGAGAGCGACGACTGAAGATGATCAGCGAAGTTCCTGATACTAGCGCTCTAGAACTAAGGTGAGAACCTGAACCTGTCGCATAGATACGTAGCTCACCATATTAATGCAATTTCCAAAATACATGTGTAATCATCATTACATAAAAGTGCTCTTTACTACCTATCAACCAATCAATCAATCAGTCAATGTCTCCGTCTGCCCACCAACCTACCTACCAACCTGCATTGTACCACCTACCTATCCATCTACCTAACTATCCATTTGCATCTATCTATCTGTCTGTCTGTCTGTCTATCTATCTAACAAACCTACCTACAAACTTGCATTGTACCTACCTACTTACATGTATCTATCTACCTATTCATTTGCATCTATTCATTTGCATCTATCCATATATCTATCTATCGATCCATCTATCCATCCATCCATCGATACATCCATCTATCTATCTGGTTCATCGTCAACATCGCGATTTATCTATTTCTAATGTTCATCGGATTTTCCTCGGAATTTATGAGCCATCTGACCTACGTAGTTGCTGATTTGGGTAAATTTCAGTATGGCGTCAGGATTAAAGCTTAATTTAGGAGCAGTTTCATTTCATAGATTTGCTTCAGTTCTATGAACTACTTCTATCTCATCGAGTGTGCGTTCATATGTTCACGAATGTAGTCTTTGAGATATTAGATAGGTGCTTGCGCTTTCTCTGGTGAGTAATAAATAAATCATTGGTCGCCGTTAACAAATTGTCGACAATTATCGACCATAGAGACATACAACCATTCTAAGGACTCGTTTGTGATTCGTAGTGTGTGATTCACGGTTCTTGAATAATGCGTGTGAATTTTTACAGCACCCATCACAGCTCATTGAACACACACTAGTTTCAGATTTGTTTACAATATGTAAAATCTATTATACCTGAGGTCATGCAAAACGAAAGATCTGAGCGCAATTTTTCTACTGCCACACATCTTTCCAGTCACAACGATTATGATACAATAATAGTCAATTTTCATAAATTTTGCCAAAACAAACGCGACTGATCAAACCTCAAAGCTAGTCGGCAAAAGTTAAAACAGTATAAAACGATGTACGACTAGGATATGATAAACAATAGTAACCGTGAATCATTATTTTTATTATTATTATCGGTAAATCTGTGTTGTATTTCGATTGTTTATTTCAAAAATAACATTACTGTCAGCAAAGCCTATTGTTGTTAATGAATAATGGCAGTAGCAAAAGCTTTTACCCTAGATTTGCCAAAGTTCTAAATAAAACCAATCCTCAAAGGAAATGCTCAGAAACACATGCAAAGATATAAGAATTAAATTCTTGAATTCTTGTTTACAATTTAAATTTTTTCAACTGTTTGTGCGCTTTAAATACCCACAGTTGCACAAAATCGTGACAACTTTTTATGAACTAACGCATTTACATATTTTAAAGATTAAATACTATATCACAGAACTGCAATGACAGACAAAGCATAAGCGACCCTACGCATAGTATGATTATACTTAGTATTATGTTGACATGCTGCGAATATTTATTCTACATTTTCCTACAATAACATGTTTCCTTAGGTAGCCTATCTATCGTCTTGTTAAAATAGCTAAGCGTCTATGCTTTTCTTTCCGCGTTTCCTCGCAATAACTTCCTCTCCTTCCGCCGCCTGTCCACGAACCATTTCCAAACTTGTTTCGATGTAAGACCCAATTCTTGAGCTAAATGGTCACAGCAGATGCGATCTGGGAACGTATTGCCGTGAGAGAAAGCTCCTTCCAATACTTCAATTGCCTTCTTCGTCTTGCGTGGTCGTCTGAATGGGTTGGGAATCTTCTAACTTTGGGTTCGTTGTTGTTAATGGTACTTCGGAGGCTTGCTTAGAGTGAGCTCCGTTGAACTCAGAAGACAGCGAATCCGGTACATGAAGCACACGAGCACAATCAGGTAAAATCGATCCATGACAATCAGCATACACAGAATTGCTGTCATAAGAAGTGTTTGAAGTGTAGTTTAGGTAGTTGGTAGGATAGTGAAGTTGAGTATTGTTGGAAATGTCAGCTTTATAAGACAAGTAACTAGGATGGTCAGAAGGTTTATATAGAATGTGAGAAGAGTAGAGCTCAGAAGATCTAGATATATTACTCACATTACCAAGATATTGATGTTCGTAGCTACATGAAGGAAGATGTGTAAGGTTATGCGAACCGTGTAAAGGCAGACCATATGAGTTTGAGATTTCAGAAGACCCAGATTCACGAGTGAAGCAACAAGATGAAAGGTTAGCCGATCTGTAGTCCGTCTTGTAATCAGAAGAAGAGAGTAGGTTTGAGTTAGAAGTCAGAGTATAGGCGTTTAGTCTGTGCAGATGAGATTCACCCAAAGAGGCAGAAAGTGACAAGTTAGAGCTACACTGAAGGTGAAACATTCTGTAATTCTAAAAGAAGACAAAAATTATTTATTGAATCAAACAAAACCAATTCTTACCGTGAGATTGCGCGATCGTAGATTGAGTTCACTGCAATGTTAGACGCTCTTGGTGAGTGACGGCTGACAGATGACGCTATTAGTTCTTATCTGAACTTGCAATAATCACCGGCTGCCTAGAAACAACGATAAATCTAACTTGTCTGTTCTAACGAAAATGGTATAATGTAAGCGTTCATTCCCCGTTGTATCTTTATATAAGGACGCACGGAGTCATTCAGATGTTTGGAGTCACTCAGCGATCAGAGAGATGAAAGAAAGGTAATCACTTTGATTGAGTTTTCTTAAGCCGCGATCAAGTAAATGAACTTTGATTTATAAGCGGGACTTTGTCAATCTCTTTTTGGCTGCCGCTTTCGCGTGGATATGTTTGCTCAGGAACAATCATCGAAGAAATGTAGCGTTACACTAAAGGCTGTCGGTGTAGTATCTTATCTTCAAAGAACTTCGCATCTTTTCTTTTGAGGTTCCAGTAGGTGAGCATCTTCGTTCTTTGAAGGCAACACGCGCTAAACAATTGACTTCAAACAACATTTTGCCGACGCCCTTTTATGTAGGCCTATTTGCTGATCTCTCATTGTCTTTCTGAAGAACCGGACGAAGCTTATGGACTCTTATGCAAATAATGTAGACGGAAGCGGTGAATAACGGCGGTGCATGAAACCAAGATCGTGTCGACATTGCTTATCCACCGCCGTTACGCATGGTTTCTCGCGCCGGACAGTCAGTCGGTCACTGAAAGGACTTCAGTAGATGACGCGGGACATTGACGGAGCCACAAGCCACAAGATCAGCGATGACAAGTGGTACACGTTCAATGGTATCTGTGACGACCGTTTTAACTTCCAACCACGTTTAATAAATTTACATTTATTTAAAACATAAAACCAACGCTCTTTGTGAATCCCGACCTTCTCCTTCTACGCCCAATCTCGTTGTGTTCCACACCTCTCGACACTGCCTCCCTGCTCTCTCTGTCAGTCCGTCCGCAGTCCCCACACGTGACTCTTACATACGCCCCCCTCTTTTAAGACAATGTTCTGGTAGGTAAAATTAAAAGACAAGGGTACCAGAACATTGGCTTGACGCAATAAATTAATAATACTCAACAAATGAGAATCACAGAAATATGCAAACAAAGCCAATCAAAAACATAACTAATCTATCTGCCCCTTTAAACTTCAAACGAAAACAGAACTTAGTAGTTCTATCGTGCCAACCAGGCAAATACGAACACATAGAATAAACCTCAGAGTCATCCTATACATCAGTCATCAAGTCAATCGTTCGTTTCCCACCATAGATCACTCTAAAACACACTAATAACATTAACATCTTACTAGCAATCCATGCTTAAAACAATCTTACAAGTGTTTCACAATTGTTACATAAACTATTCTGTTAAATAACAACTTGTTAATGTTCAAAAGATGTCAACATTTTCATATGTTCAAGACAATCTTACAGGTGTTCCACAATTGTTACATAAACTATTCTATTCACATGACTATCTATAACAGATTATGAATTACACAGGGTCAGAATAATCTTGAGAGTGCATCACAGTTGTCATTTAAAGATCCCTTTCGATGTCTAACTTCAATGTCAAATTGTTGTAAGGCTAAAGCCCATCGCGTTAACTTCGAGTTATTGGGAGCACATGCAGTTAAATACTTCAAAGGGTTATGATCAGTATACATGAGTATTTTAGCTCCTAACAGATAATGTTCAAACCTTTGCAAAGCAAAAATCACAGCGTAACTCTCCTTTTCAATAGTACTCCACTTTTGTTGAGTGGTCGACAATTTACGAGACGCAAAAGAAATGGGTTTCTCCAATCCATTAACCAACTGTGCTAAACAAACTCCTACTGCATGCATCTGTCTGAATAATAAATGCCTTATGAAAGTCAGGTGCAGCCAAAACCAAAGAACCACTTAGTGCTTGTTTTAACTTACTAAAAGCATCATATGCTCGACCTGGTGAATTCAACTGGTAAATTCAAACACCTTATTTCCCTTAGTTAACTCAGTTAATGGCAAAGCTATATTGGCATAATCAGGAATATGAGCTCTATAATATCCTGCCAGACCTAGAAACTGTCTAAGTTCATTCTTAGTGGTTGGTAGAGGAATCCTCTGAATGGCCATAATTTTATCCGGATCTACCTCTTTAACTCCAGAACCTAGCAAATGACCAAGCCACTTAACTTTGTCTTTACCAAACACACACTTAGAAAGCTTCAATGTCAAACCTGATTTGCTAATAGATGTTAACACCCTCTCTAAATGAAGTAGATGATCCTTCCAAGAATTAGAGTGCACTGCAAAATCATCTATATATGCATCAGCATAATCAGAATGAGGTTCCAAAATCTTATTAGCAATGCGTTGGTACGTTGCACTAGCTCCTTTTAAACCGAAAGGCATCCGTAACCACTGATACAACCCTCTATGTGTCACAAAAGCAGTAAGTTCTTGAGACTCTGGTTGCATCGGGACCTGCCAAAATCCTGAAGAACAATCTAAAGTTGTAATGTAATGAGAATTGGCTACTTGATTAATTAAATCCTCAGACTGACACATAGGAAAACAATCAGATACAGAAAAAGAATTGACCTCTCGAAAGTCACAACACAATCTAAGACTTTTGCCATCAGCCTTTCGTACACAAACAATAGGATGTGCCCATGGACTGTTTGATTCCACAATCAATCCCTCATCCAACAATTAATTAATCTGACGGTCAACCTCTTCTTTAAACAATTGGGGTACTCTATATGGTTTCTGCCTTCGCGGGCAAACATCACCCTGTAACCTTATAGAGCGAGTACCAATTTTACAAAGTACCGGTTTGTCATCAAAAAGTGTTTTAAATTTCTGTAAGAGCTGCCTTAGCTCCTGTTGCTGTTCCCCATTAAGATGTTCCAAAACAATTTGATTTAAAGCAGTGGTCTTATCTGTCACCTCTGTCAAGTCATTGTCAGGCTGATATTTAATCTCACCAAAATCTTCCTCACCTTCACATATCACGCCAACAGCACTAACCCTTGCTTTGAATGGTCTCAAGTAATTAACATGTAATGTTCTCTCATTTCCATCAGGTAACTGTACCATGTAACAACCTGCAGAAATCTTCTTTGTAACTATGCCGGGACCACTCCAACCCGCACTTAACTTATCATGGCGATCCTTTTCCAACATCACCACCTGATCTCCTATCTCAAATGTCTTTTCCTTTGACCTTAAATTGTAGTAATGAGCATATCTCTCCTGAGCATTTGCTGCATGTACATCTGCTATATCCTTTGTTTGCTGCAGTTGCTTTTTCAACTTTTGCATATATTTACTTGTGTCTGCAAGTTCCCATGAAGCAATCTGTTCTCCTGTCCATGTTTCTCTGAGTATGGTTAAAGGTCCACGTCCTGTCTGTCCATGCATCATCATGAAAGGACTTACACCCGTGGTAGCATTAGGTACTTCCCTATATGCCCACAACAGAAATGGTAATTGCTTCTCCCAACCTTTTGGATTTTTCCGTACTACTTGGTGAAGCAAGTTCTTCAGAGTCTGATTCCACCTCTCTACTACAGCATTTCCTTCCGGGTGATATGGTGAACTAAATCTAGGCGCACACCCCAGTCTCTTCATGAACTCATTCATAAGCTTCCCCCTGAAACTTGCAGCCCGATCAGTGACTAGCACCCTTGGTATACCGGTATAAGAAAACATTTCCAGTAAGGCATCACAAATGGCCTCTGTGGTAATCGTTCTCATAGGTCTTGCATCTGGGTATCTTGAACACTGGTCTACTAGACACAACACATACTTATAGCCCCGTGACACTTGCTCAAATGGTCCAATGATGTCACAGTTCATTACCTCAAAGACATTGGTCGGTCTCACCACAGGAGTAATCGGTACTCGATCCATCACAGTTTTTCTCATCCTCAACTGACAAGGTTTACAACTCTGGCAGTATTCCTTAATTTCTTTGTTCATACCAGGCCAGAAAAATGAAGACTTAATTCTTTGAGTAGTTTTCCTTGAGCCAAAGTGTCCTCCCCATGCACAATCATGAGCTAATTCTAAAATTTCTTTGACCTTTCCTTTTGGCACAACCATCTGATGAACATTCCCTAGTCCAATCTTATCCTTATGAAACAACAGATTATCACCAGTCCTAACATAAAAATTCTTCTCTCTCTTCTGTGCTTTTATCCAACACTCTTTCAATCCCTCATCTGTCAGCTGTTCCATTTTCATCTGTTCTGCTGCATCAACTAACTGCTGAGTGCCATCAAACTCTTCATCTCCATCTAACCTCTCTTCATTTATAACTCCACTGACCCTATTGACTACAGGTATCACTTCCTCTGCTATATCAAAATTTCCAAACACTGTCGCTCCCTCTGACCTACCCTCCATCTCACGACTAATTGTCCTCCGTCTCTCATGGTCAGTCATATCTTCAATGGTTACTGTCTGGTCTTCATCACCCATCAGTTCACAATCATCTACTGTCTGACTCAGTTTTAAGGCTTTATAGTCATCTAAGGTTAGTAAACACTCTGTGTCCACCCTTAAATCATCAGTCACCGCACAAGTCAACATTACTGACACCTTATGTCCATCGTCCGAAATTAATCTACAGGGCAAATTAAATACTTCAGCTTCAATGGGTACTCCAAAGGCTCCCCGTAATTTCACTTTGCCCATAGGTTGACCGCCTTTGCCAATTTCAGGTAACCTCCTCTTGTTTACGACAGTTATCTCAGAACCTGAATCCAAAAGACAAACACATTCAACATCACCAATTTGTAACTTTACTTTGGGTATACCTGATAAAAACACCCCATCATGAAAAGCATTTTCCGCAGTAACCTTCAAAGCATTTAGAGTAAACAAAGAACTTAATTCTACATCTACCTCTTCTTTCTTTTTCTCTGACCTTTGTCTCTGAAGTTCTTTCTCCCTTTCACCTAAGTCAAACTCTGACTCCCGAAAATAGTCATTGGGTCCATATTTTACCTCAGAAGCATTACAAAAACCTTCATGTTCAACCACCTCTGCTTCATCATCCCTTCTGACCATTACACTACGTCCCTTTACCTCACTTACCTCCTCTTCAACCAGTACATGACTGATTTTTTCCTCCAGCACCTTTGCTTTTCCCTTATTCCGTGAACATTGAGCCTTTAAATGTTGATCAGAAAGACAAATGAAACATTTTGGTTTATCCAATTTCCTCTGCATGTCCCCTTTCCACTTCCCCAAGTTATCCTGTGCCCCTTTGGAGTTAAACTTGGAAAAACTGGGCTTTTTCTCAATTTCATTAAAATCTCCATGACCATTTGATCTTTCCCCAAATTTTGATGAAAATTTGTCAGGAGTGTCCCTGAAATTTGGATTTTCAGACATGTTTATTGAGAAAATGTCAGTTAATTCAGCCAAACTGATTGGATCAAGCCAGCCATCACCTTCTTTAGCCACAACATGTGATCTAACAACAAATGACATGCATTCTTTCATTCTATCTGCAACCCACAGATCTTGTAGTTTCTGAAAAGAAGTGACATTCTTAGAATCAAGGTAAAATCTTAAATACGTGCGAAGTCTGGTCGCAAATTGCATCCAAGATTCTGTGTTCACCTTCACAGCCTTAACAAATTGCACACGGTACTGTAGATGCGTTAACCGAAACTCTCGCAACAAAGCAGTTTTCAAAGTTGCATAGGTATTCATCTGAACTGCCGGAAGTCTCCTAACTAACTTCTTAGCTTTCTCAGACAGAAATGGCATTAGCAGGGCACATTTCAAATCTTCAGGGACCTGATACAACAAAAACATGCTTTCAACAGATTCAAGATACAAGGGTAACTCGACATCCTCGTCAGGCATTTTGGGTAACACATTTTTTTAAATATCCCCAAATTTCTTAATTTTTGTACCCGACAATTCTTCTGCCCTTGTTTTTCTCTCTCGTTCCCTTTTGGCCTCTTCTAAAACCATCTCTTGACTTCTAACCTGTCGTTCCAATATTTCCTTCTGAAACCCCAACATCATTTCTCTCTGTTTTTCTTCTCTTTCTAATATCATTTCTCTCTGTTTATCTTCTCTTTTCATCATCATTTGCATCATTTCAACCATCGTCATTTCCTTTGCCCTTTTAGTAGGCAAATTTCCTTCAGCATGCCCAGTGACCACTAAACTTAGTTCCACAAGCTGTTCCTTATCTAGATCCACAATAGCTTCAGGATCCGCACCTGCTCGAACTAACAAACCAATCAATGCATCCACACTAAGATGCTTAAGTCTACTCTCCTCATCCATGGTTAAGGTTTCTTGAGACAATGCTTATTCTATTCAAAAATAAACAAGAACACCAGACAGTCTCAGCAGAAAACCACCAGGACTTGACTTTGAGTCCAGACTTCAGCTGAAAATTGTTCGAAACAGACTTGACTGGAATGCGCCTTTCTTTCTTGCTTCACACCAGTCCTTGGAAGAAAAAGAAAGTTCACAGCGTACTTGAGAATGTTCACAACCGAACTTGACTGGAACAAACTGTTCTTTCTTGATTCACAACCGTCTCTGGAAGAAAACAGTAGGTCAATAGCGTACCTGGAGTCCAACTCGAACCGACACCAGCGAAACTTCACCGACTGTCATGGGGTACCCCGAACACTTTCGTCGACAGAACCGCTCCCGAAATCGTTTGGAAGAAACGGCCAATGGCTGACTACACCGTCCGCCACGTCACCTTTACCGAAATTAACCTCTCCAGTCACCGTCTTCGACCACGTGAAATCACCTCACGCCGACCTCTGAGCACCGACTTCAGCTTCGAGAATGTTGTTCAACACGTCCCCGACTTCGAATTGTTCCGTCGCCTTCAAATAACGCTATCCTGGTCACGGCACCATTTAATGTGACGACCGTTTTCACTTCCAACCACGTTTAATAAATTTACATTTATTTAAAACATAAAACCAACGCTCTTTGTGAATCCCGACCTTCTCCTTCTCCACCCAATCTCGTTGTGTTCCACACCTCTCGACGCTGCCTCCCTGCTCTCTCTGTCAGTCCGTCCGCAGTCCCCACACGTGACTCTCACATAATCGACCTTCAGAGATTTGAGCGTCAATTTGTCAGTCTACTAATTCATGCCTTACATCGAATACCCGTGTCCATGAGTGCATCCTTTGAGTGCACTATCGTGCACCATGGAAGTCAACCCCTACACAAACCCACACCTACGTACCCACATAATTTTATAGATGGAAGGACTGTGACGCGGTGGTGTTGCAGATATGTTAGGTAGATACTTCGGTAGGTAGGCATGAAAATGCAAATCCTACAAGTCGACACGACACACGATGTGCCAGATAGCCAATGAAATTTGTCTATATTAGTTTTATGACACATTCAGACTAAAGTAAATCATTTGGTGACCTATATGATGTACATTTAATGACACATGGAGCAAATTGGCTAATGATGGACCGAGTTATGATGGCTTCACCCATTCTAGCATTTATTCGTAAACTTAGCATAACACGATGTTTCAAACACGTGCGTATATTATATGTAGCGAAACACTCGAGGCCAAAATCAATGCCACACGAGCGATGACAAATTGTCTGTTGTTCATATGTGACAACTTGTTAGTCACACAGTGCGCAGCTTTGATCCTTATTCCGAAGCGCGTCAGGCTAAAAAAGACTGATCAATTTGTCAGAGTCCTATTGCTACCCATTTGGTATGTTTGCAGCTACTGTTGATGCATTGAAGCTAGCTAGGGTTGGTATATTTGTCAAGAGTGTAGGCCTAAGCTATGTCGCTCTTTGAAGTTAACACGCTCGCCGAAAAAGAAACTTGAACGAGTTTAAATCAAATGGCCGTTGTTGTACTTAACTCAATTCAAGGCTACCGGTCAGATGTGAAAGAAAGTCCTACATTATATCGATTTTTTAGCGACACCGTTCCATATCGACGATGATTTGCTGTCGCCCTCCTTCTTTCTCCAGGCTTGGGACTGGCACTGTCAAAGTCCAAACAGTGGCAGGGTTACATCATGCATTACACTAGGCGTTGACTTTTCAACTCAGACATCAGGCACCTAATAGAGACTTTGGTATGAGTTGGAAATACTGAATATCTGCGTGGATTCAGTATTCTACATGCATGCCACACAATTATCCTAAAATGATAAATGATACTTACGATTATTTTTCTAGGTCATTTCAACTACCGGTCTTTGGTAGCCTAGTTACTATAGTCGACATATGTTCTTTAGGATGGATCCTTTTCGTAGATATGACATTTAAGTGGAGTAGGCCCCCTAATAGATCTTCAACTCAAACTCGTTTCGATTATATGACTTTTCAAATGGAGAGTACTAGTAAGTTTGACAGCTGTGTTGATCTTGCACTTTTGTATAAACTTTCAACGGATCTCGAAGTGTTTTTCACTTGATAAATTACGCTAAGTCAATAATTGATAGGTCAATTGTCTATATTGATAGACATAAAGAGTTTGAATTTACCTTTGATACTCACAGTGTATCTCTAGGTCTACAGTTCGACGCACTGAATTGATGCGTCCTGGCTCTAACATTATATCCTCTTAACTACCAGAAATCCCGTGAACATCTGCGTTATTATTTGAGAGTTTCAGGTAACTTAATGAAGTACTTTTCCATAACTCAGTGATTGAGTTACCCACCATGAGCGTTACAACCGAGTAAAGTCCGATTATAAAGACGATGCTGATCGCTGCGGTTAACTTTCTTTTGTCTGTTTATTACTCCAGACTAATGATCGCTAATTACATCTTTGATTTTATTAGTTGCATCGTCTTTTCTCAATGAGGTTACAAAATATACGCAGGCGCAATATAAATGACCATTTATATACATACATCGACGTTCAATCGAATTTGACTAATAAACTGCCTTAGTGCATCCTTAAGTTGCCGGATCATGTTACCTAATGGTATCATCAAATTTATACGGTTAATTCTAATGATAATTATAAGGTTGACAATTTTGAAAATAATAAAAAGAACTTTGTGCAGCAGGGTGGCTTGGCTATGTACACGAACTTTCCAATGATCTGTGCAAGTGTACATTAAGGTTGGGAAATTCCTGATATTTCCGTTACAAGCTCATTTCTGTTGCGTGGCATTTTTTCTCATCATGTCTTCTCGTCACCAAACATTCTGAATCATAAATGAAACTGGACTAGAACCATCTTATTTTTATATTCTTTTCTGGATTATTCCTATTATGGCCATGCTTCTATGATTTATTTATATGCATAAGTCCTTCTTACATGCATAATTGCATATACTTCGGTTGTGTGTAGATCGAACCTGCAGCAGTTGCAAAGCTGCTACATGGGGAGTCGGATGGGGAGCCCTCGTCTGCCAGCGGAGGAGTACAACATGATCAGCGGGTCAAGGCCGTTTCTCGTTGGGAAGCGGTCGAGTATCGGGTCATCCAATTCTAGCATCGGTTCCTCCTATAGTCGTCACAGCTCCAGGTAACCCCTCGTTCACAGACTTCTATAGTTCTCTTGAATAAACAGGTGCCCTGCGCTTGGCTTTCAAGGACCACTTTAGAAATTGGCAGGTTGCGATTACTGCACCTTAAGATTTCTAAATTAGGTTGCAGATCTGAGAGGATACACACGTTTGTTCATTTATTCGTGACGAGAATTTACATATTGCACCTAATAGAGATGGAATATGTAAATCTGGTCAATTCCAGAAGCACTACAGTGAGATATAGATTTGAGCCTAGGTATTATTATGAGCGCAATATAAATGTTGCTTCCTAATATGTCAATGTCAATGCCTAATATATAAATGTAGGCGTGGTTCGGGTGAAATGCGTTACGGACGCGAACTATTCGAGGCTTCAAAGCTGGAGACTCCTTTTGGCAATCGCTACCTGCTGACAGTTGACGAAGGATACTATCAAAGGCACAGACGTATGTATCCATCCATTGCAAACTTAGAATGCTATTATGGGCAAAGACTTACACATCCATGCATTAATAAATTATGATGCTATCAAATACACAGAAGTACGTATCCTATAGGATGATATTAGAGGCACAGACGTATGCATCCATCCGTTGCACAATTAAGGATCCCCAACTACCAACAGGGAGCAGAAGTACGTATCCATCCAGTGTTAAATTGGTTGACCGATATAGAGGGTGAAGCATCTGGCGCAAATGAAAAATCTCTGAGGAAATGATTTTCAAATAAATTATGTTTCGTGTTAACGGTTTGACTTTCTAATATATATATATATATATATATATATATATTGAAATTCATTTCCTCAGAGATTTTCCATATATATATATATCTATGAATATATATGTATATTATACATTATGTGAAAGTGAGCATCAGTCATGTACTGCTGGTAAATTTAGTAGTGTATAGTCTAAGGGGACCATAACAATACATTGATACTAAAGGATCAGACTTCAATGAAGAAACCAATAAAGCGAGAGCTTCAACCACTGAGGAAACGTTACACATTCATAAAGAAATTTTTATGCTTGGTTGGATATTAAATTCATAATGATAAAAACTGAGGATGAACATCATTTATTTTCGACAGGTGATTCTATTCATCGCTATGGCTACCGACAAGGTATGTCCGTTGACTTAGTTACAGATTATCTTCTACTCCTACTTAATCTTCGTTCGTATTCTTTGTCTTCTTCCGCCTCCACTCCTACCCTCCCTCCACCTCCGCTTCTCATCCGCCTACTCCCTTCCCTCTCTCCTCCTCAACTTTCCATCAATCTGCTACTCTTCCTCCTCCTCTTTTTATTTACTAAATCTACATTGTGTGCGTTTCATAAACGATAAAGATTTCGGTGTGATAAAATAATTAAAGAAATGCAAGAAGATGCTGTACTTTTGATTTTTTCATGCCACAAAATTCCACGTGAAATATCATAGTATGATAGCTTAATTGCTTCGTTATTGAAGTTAGTAAATTACGGCTAGATTATCATAACTTCATTTTAATCCATACAAAATCTGCAGAATTGTCTAATATGTGCGCTTCAGATTCTCGTATTGGAAGTGTAAATTGGAAATAGATAAATGAAAATGGCCGGTTTAAAAAAAATATTTTTCAGAGTTAAGGATAGCACATATTAACAGGCATCCTAATGTCATAATAACACATTATCATTGTATTAATTGCTACACATGTACTTTATATCAATTACATAGGTACACTGTGGCGTTAGAATAATTATTATAATTTTAGGACTTAGGCCTACATTAATAAATTGTCTACTGTTTGGCTGTAGCTCCGAGTACTCCAGAACTACAGACAAAAGGATCTTCCAAGGAATCTTTGGACCAAAATGCATATAAACGATATTCCAGTTTCCAAGGTCTCGGAATGGTGAGAGTTTAAATGTCTTTAGCATTCACCGGCTTGTCTTGAACGAAAGCTCACAAGATCAATGCTCATGCACCATTGCTATTTTTAATATTTGACGTGCTCGCACACAATAATACTTTTTCATCACTTGTTTACGATCTCCATTCTTCCATTAAATATTACTCTGGTCGGAGCCGAGTTGCTTAACATGAAAATATTACTAAGAAATTGAGAATCAGAATAACATTATTCTATTTTCAACATTAATTTACAACACCCAAGATTAAAACAATCATTTCATCAATAAACAAATTCTTGTCATTCATGAATCATGCATATAACCATATTATGAATATTCTCTTTTTTAACGAAACAACTGACTATATTTTATCGTGGCATGTCAAATGGTTCACTGAAAACTAGTTGACGACAAATGGTTCGCGACGAAAGGTTCTGCACAAAAGAGTTCACAATCAAAAGATTCGTGACCAAAAAGTGGTGAACCATCTGTCGTGTGACTGTCTGTCTTATATGTCTTCTTTCATTTCTCATTCAAGGCCTCCCTCTTTTGTTCCCCTATGGGGCTTTAGAAATAGGGTAAGTAGCCTTTTGTAACAAGTCCCACGTTAAACAGTTTCAATTCCCTCTTCACCATCAATGAGCTTTTGAATGTCTTACCTGAAGTATCGACTATGATTTAATGCAAAAAACGTTCGCTTATAATTTTAGTCGAACTTTTGTCAACCTCAACAACAATATTATTCTAGCATTCTCTCTTTCTACAGAATTTTAAATTCAACTCGAATATTTGTTGCCAATTCTGTCAAAATAGTGCCTTCTCTTCCGCCCTTACGATGCTTCTATTCCAGTCTCCTATTAAAATACACCAACCAGATGATAAGCTCCTTATCACTAATTCATTCTTCCACCAACCAGCCAGCCATTTATTAGTTTGTCACCTACCCTATTGAAAAAAACTAGACGTTGCAGATCCTCATGTTGACATCCATAGAGGGTCTATAAAAATGCTATTGTCTGTTAGGAGGAGCAGGCCGTTCTGGAGAAGATAGTTCGCGAGAGGCGGGCTAGTCTTGCACCTCGCTCCGGTGGTGCAACACCTCACATCATGGTGTCTGAAGCTTCCATTCCCGACCGTCACGATGGGTGGTTCTCCTCCTTTGGAGCATTCCGAAGGGCCAGCACTCAAAGCATGGGACCAGTCGTTGTTCCTGTAAGTTTTTCTCTTATCCCTTGAATTGTAATGCTTAATGAGCTCTGGGTTCATGTATAGGACTCCGTGGGCCAATCGCCTTCGTTTTCTTATCAGGTGTAGCGTTTGCACATGATATTGCACATTATAGTTCTATATCAATTATTAGTCTGTTTCGTCGTGAGTGGTCGTATGCGTGGCTGAGCATCATAGAAGTCTGCATTTCGATTATTAGTCTTAGGACACATATCCAGAGGCATGTTAAAGGTCAAGTGCATGAACGATGTGTCGATATTTAAATGTTGTATTTTGTTTTCTTGCGCATCACTACGTCTATGAGTAATTTTGTTCAGTAAATCATTGTCCTTATATGCTGATGCTTCATATGAAATCATATGAAGCACATATTTGTACATTCGAGTGGTTACTCTGAAATTCTAGTAAACTGTTTGGTAAGCTTATTCCATCCATTCACAATTTTTATTCCAAAGAGTGTACATCTCCACCCATAGCCTTTGTCTGTATGTGGCTTTGTTTGTGTCTCTGTAGGAACCTGGAAGGCGAGACAGCAGAGGGAGACTTCTCGACTGCATCCAGAACGAAGTCAGACGTTCGAGTTTTCAAGGAATCTGCGAAACGGCAGTACGTTCATCTAAGCATCGCACTGCTCTAATATTTATATAACATTAATCGAATTATACAATTTAAAGAAAAAAGAAATGAACATAACAGCACGCATATGAAACCTCTCTTAAATGAAAGAAAATCAGCGCAGCTCGTGAAAGGCTGTACCTAATTTTTGTTAGGACGCGCGCCATTACAACTTTTTCTAGTTTTAATCTCTGTCGCTATAACACAGTGAAAATGAGGCGGTTTATCATAATCATGATATCTCGTTGTTTCGTATTTTGTCAATATCTAAGATTGCATCGTAATAAATCTACATGTAGTTAACTCATACTACACGAGATAACTTGTACGTCACATTTTATTCGCGTTAAAAATTTACATGTATACCTATCTATACTAAATCAATGTGTTTCTTTTCAGATGCAGTTCTTCGGAGGAAAATAACAGCGGAATTGGAAAATCTGGATTTCAATATGCTTCTACTTAACGTTCATATCTCTCTATTGCTTCCCCATCTCTAATGCAGCACAAAAATGTTATAACCCTTTGAAGGCAATGTTACACGTTACGACCATAGTTAAATTAGTCGTCCTTAACGGAAACATTTGCCATCAGCGTTGCACTTCAGCTCTGAATTGCAAGTCGAATTTGATTCAATTCATGGCTATACTTGTCTTGCTTCAGTTGAAAGTGCTTAGTCCACGTGCTTGTCAGAAGTGGAAAATAGTTATGAATTCTATTAATCGATCCAGGACTGTATATCTAGAGTCCCGTCATTGATTAACCTTTGACCTCAGACGCGTTTATCGTCTGAATTGGATTGTTGGATTTTTGATTGGCAACACAGAAGACAGGAAACTAAAGGAAGACAGCGTGGACCATCGTTGACAGGAAAAACAGTTGAAAATGGAAACGAAAATAGACGCTCGAAATTACCCTAACAACACGAGGCTTCTGTTTCTAGGGTTACAATAGTTACACATCCCAATTTTGCACCCTGTAGGTTCTTCTGTCAGATTGGGAAAATAACTCTGCGTCGTTGTCCAGAATAGCTGCTCCAGCAATGTCCAACAGACCAGTAGGTCAACCAGCGTATATGAGTTGCCTAATGTTGTTGACGCGGTGCTATGGAATAACGTTCTATAGGTGAAAAGGTTCTAACAGTTCTGACCTCTTAGGACATTTACCTCGGCAGATGCTACCAAACTATTAAACTTGACGATCTGCTTAATTAGGATAAACTTAGCCATTCAGACCAGATGTAGAGAGTAAATGAAAGTCAACGAGAAAAAGTATTTTGTATACACAGACAAAGGACAAGCATAGAACCAAACTTTCGTAGATATATTTTTGACAGTTTGATGTCTCTTGTATTAACGCCAGTTCACGTAAAAGACAACTGATGTTTTGATATAACTTTATAGAATTAAACGTGACTGGCAATTGGTGTTTATAATGTTGCGACTGCCGACATTGCGCTAACGCTTTCGAATCCTAAATCTGTGGGTTCCCATCTTTGATTTTTATTCGCGAAGTACATACGAGGCATTTACCTACTCTGTAATAGGGAACTCAGTCAAACTGATGGCGCCAGTATCAAATGTGGGTAACTACCCAATGTCTCAGACCTATGTGCATACTGGCGCCACCTGTTTCTACTTAAGGAACTGCAAACAGAGTCCCCCATTGTGGAGCATAATAGAGGAGCGGACAAAGTCACTGCGACGACTTCCGGCGAACTTGAAAATCAATAGGGCCTCGAACCATTGATTCACCTGATTTATTTATATAGCATTAACTCAAGAAGTAGCGAGGTCTTTGGTTTCTTAATAATTCTATGATCATAAAATACCACGAATAGTTTAATAACAAAACAGCTGTGTCAGTTGAAAAATGCGAAATAGGCCTTAAATGAATTAATCAACGACAGCGTTCGTGCCCCAATCCATATTCCGAGTTACACAAAAGAGATCTGCTAAAAGCTTTAATTAGCCTGTTCCTGATATGTAGGCCCATACGGTTCCCGCTAAATTCAAAACTTACAACAAAACGGTAGGCATGCTTTTAAATGCTCACGAACGTTAACCAATTACAAACAAAATCAAAACCTGACAACTGCAAATCCGTGTTCATGATGTTATTGACTGGCTAAAAATGCGCTACATAAAAATCCAGATATACAAATCTGATTTCTATGCATAATACATAGGCCTGAATACATAGATAGGCCTACAACTCAGCAAGGTAACATCGTAGAAATATTACGTAAACGTGGGTCAGAACCCTCAGGTCAATCGCAGCATGACCTCAGGAATATTTTGTGTTTTGCCACAATATAAATCCATGTCGACAGAGAAAGAAGAATTCTTTTATTAATTAAATCTAAAATGTCTGGATGGATACAGTTTTTGGATAGATGGACAGTTGAATGGATGCATTGATTTATCGGTCGTGGTCGATGGATAGGCAAATCGATGGATGGACAGTTGGAAAACATGCAGACAGAGAAGCAAACGGATAACACAATAGATGTTCATGTCCATTGTTGAAGAATCCTTACATTTTTTTATTTTCTAACTGACTAGGTAGAGCACCCAATGCAGAATGCTCCTTTTTCGAGATTTGGGTTTGGCACCACCGTGAAGGGAGACAGCGGTGTTAAGATAATAACCATATCCATAACCAACCACTTTTATTAAATCAAATTAATAGACAAACGATTATAGTAAGTTTCATGGAATGTTTTCTGATAACAACAGTGATGAAATTAAAACAGTACCATTACTAATTGGAGTCTTCTAGCACGATATGAAAATATTATATTTGTGTATGGTTTCCTAAAACTAAACCTCTTTGACAGGCATTGTCTCTTGTTCTATGTTAGCCGGTATACGGTTTGTCAGCCTTCCCATTTTACGAAGAAATATATATGATCGTTGTTTTGTTAACACAAAATTGTTTCATATAATTATTATACTATTGCCACATAGGAGAAATGTTAAGAGTTAAAGAAATTTTAAGGCATTATTAATCATTTCAATATGCTGTTAATACTGATCATGATCATAATAATAGAAATATTTAGAATGACAACAATAAAATTAGGATTATCACTGTTAATGACAAGAATGGAAAAATACATTAAATATAGCAATCTATATTGAAATAATAACTACTAGAAGTCGTATTAATTTACAACCTATGTGTACTGAATCGCTTGCTATCCATATTATTATTATTATTATTATTATTTGTAGGGGGCGTATCATTATAATTATTGTAACATTACAAATCCTAAAAAAATTGCATAATAGGACTACATACTACCTCGATAATCAATTACATAGACTATAACCTTGATATTGTTAATTATTAATTATTAATTAGTGCCTATCATCAGCATAGTAACGTAAGTTCCCTATTGCTGCAGTTGCCTTTTGGATATGCATTTTAATCGTAATATAATTTACCTAGATGAAGTGACAACACGATTTGTAATAAATTTTTATTTTCCAATCTTATGGGAACAACATATAATTAACATAATCGTTACATTATAACGCGTTGTTTTCAATTGTGTTCAGAACAGCAACATTACAGTTAATGTTATTACTGTGTTTGAAGCCGATGGAAAAATATAAGTGAAAGGAAAAAATGTCATTAAGAAACGCATCAACACTTTAGCACTTGCAAAAACCGTTACGAAGACTAACATTTCACAAAAAGTTATGTATTGTACACTTATCAAAAATACGCGCTGAGTTGCATGCACAAAATAATAACCAGATTCTTAAATTTACTTTTGTATGTAGGACAATAATTTCAATAAATTACAGATAATCCGTACAAAACACCAACAGTTGCGCAATACTTTGAGTAATGTTTTTCGCCATACAAATGTGAAAATTTAAACATGCTTTAAAAATTAAATAAGATATCACAGAACCGATTCAATCGATCTCATCACAAATTCGAAATGCTTAGAAAGCTAAGAACGCAATAACTTCCTCTCCTTCCGCCGCCTGTCCACGAACCATTTCCAAACTTGTTTCGATGTAAGACCCAATTCTTGAGCTAAATGGTCACAGCAGATGCGATCTGGGAACGTATTGCCGTGAGAGAAAGCTCCTTCCAATACTTCAATTGCCTTCTTCGTCTTGCGTGGTCGTCTGTTCGTCTGAATGGGTTGGGAATCTTCTAACTTTGGGTTCGTTGTTGTTAATGGTACTTCGGAGGCTTGCTTAGAGTGAGCTCCGTTGAACTCAGAAGACAGCGAATCCGGTACATGAAGCACACGAGCACAATCAGGTAAAATCGATCCATGACAATCAGCATACACAGAATTGCTGTCATAAGAAGTGTTTGAAGTGTAGTTTAGGTAGTTGGTAGGATAGTGAAGTTGAGTATTGTTGGAAATGTCAGCTTTGTAAGACAAGTAACTAGGATGGTCAGAAGGTTTATATAGAATGTGAGAAGAGTAGAGCTCAGAAGATCTAGATATATTACTCACATTACCAAGATATTGATGTTCGTAGCTACATGAAGGAAGATGTGTAAGGTTATGCGAACCGTGTAAAGGCAGACCATATGAGTTTGAGATTTCAGAAGACCCAGATTCACGAGTGAAGCAACAAGATGAAAGGTTAGCCGATCTGTAGTCCGTCTTGTAATCAGAAGAAGAGAGTAGGTTTGAGTTAGAAGTCAGAGTATAGGCGTTTAGTCTGTGCAGATGAGATTCACCCAAAGAGGCAGAAAGTGACAAGTTAGAGCTACACTGAAGGTGAAACATTCTGTAATTCTAAAAGAAGACAAAAATTATTTATTGAATCAAACAAAACCAATTCTTACCGTGAGATTGCGCGATCGTAGATTGAGTTCACTGCAATGTTAGACGCTCTTGGTGAGTGACGGCTGACAGATGACGCTATTAGTTCTTATCTGAACTTGTAATAATCACCGGCTGCCTAGAAACAACGATAAATCTAACTTGTCTGTTCTAACGAAAATGGTATAATGTAAGCATTCATTCCCCGTTGTATCTTTATATAAGGACGCACGGAGTCATTCAGATGTTTGGAGTCACTCAGCGATCAGAGAGATGAAAGAAAGGCAATCACTTTGATTGAGTTTTCTTAAGCCGCGATCAAGTAAATGAACTTTGACTTATAAGCGGGACTTTGTTAATCTCTTTTTGGCTGCCGCTTTCGCGTGGATATGTTTGCTCAGGAACAATCATCGAAGAAATGTAGCGTTACACTAAAGGCTGTCGATGTAGTATCTTATCTTCAAAGAACTTCGCATCTTTTCTTTTGAGGTTCCAGTAGGTGAGCATCTTCGTTCTTTGAAGGCAACACGCACTAAACAATTGACTTCAAACAACATTTTGCCGACGCCCTTTTATGTAGGCCTATTTGCTGATCTCTCATTGTCTTTCTGAAGAACCGGACGAAGCTTATGGACTCTTATGCAAATAATGTAGACGGAAGCGGTGAATAACGGCGGTGCATGAAACCAAGATCGTGTCGACATTGTTTATCCACCGCCGTTACGCATGGTTTCTCGCGCCAGACAGTCAGTCGGTCACTGAAAGGACTTCAGTAGATGATGCAGGACATTGACGGAGCCACAAGCCACAAGATCAGCGATGACAAGTGGTACACGTTCAATGGTATCGACCTTCAGGGATTTGAGCGTCAATTTGTCAGTCTACTAATTCATGCCTTACATCGACTACCCGTGTCCATGAGTGCATCCTTTGAGTGCACTATCGTGCACCATGGAAGTCAACCCCTACACAAACCCACACCTACGTACCCACATAATTTTATAGATGGAAGGACTGTGATGCGGTGGTGTTGCAGATATGTTAGGTAGATACTTCGGTAGGTAGGCAAGAAAATGCAAATCCTACAAGTCGACACGACACACGATGTGCCAGGTAGCCAATGACATTTTTCTATATTAGTTTTATGACACATTCAGACTAAAGTAAATCATTTGGTGACCTATATGATGTACATTTAATGACACATGGAGCAAATTGGCTAATGATGGACCGAGTTATGATGGCTTCACCCATTCTAGCATTTATTCGTAAACTTAGCATAACACGATGTTTCAAACACGTGCGTATATTATATGTAGCGAAACACTCGAGGCCAAAATCAATGCCACACGAGCGATGACGAATAATCTGTTGTTCATATGTGACAACTTGTTAGTCACACAGTGCGCAGCTTTGATCCTTATTCCGAAGCGCGTCAGGCTAAAAAAGACTGACCAATTTGTCAGAGTCCTATTGCTACCCATTTGGTCTGTTTGCAGCTACTGTTAGTGCATTGAAGCTAGGGTTGGTATTTTTGTCAAGAGTGCTCTCATTTTGTAAATGTTATGTGACCTTGTTAAAATTTATGTCATTATTTATACCTTTTGTAAGCTACTGTGCGTTTGCTGGGAGTCAGAATTAAGAATATTCTTGCCTATTTACTTACATAATCATATTTACTTACCTACTTACATAGTTGTAATTTATGGTCAATTAGTATCTTCAACGGCATGCAATTGAAAATAAATAGTCGCAACTTTCATGCCATTAACTGAGGTTACCTTAACTAACCATATTCTTTCTTTGCATTCTTTCACTCACTTTCGGTTTAACAATCACACAACTAAAAACAAGTCAATGCTCGAATTTCAACTAACATCATAAACAGCCCAATCACATTTCACATGAGTATAATTCACATGTCAACAGAAATGTATGTTTGTAGTGAGTAGTTGAAGTTCTACCGTTTGAATTAAGACTTGGACGCCTATAGACAAGTTTGAATTGCCTGCAATAGCTGTTGCCAAGTACAGCAATTGTTATTGCCCTCAAAAAATGTACACATGATATTCGGCGTTGAATTATAGGCTCGCCTGGTGCACTTTCAGACGTATACCTGATTCCGATTTTGTGAAGGTCTCATTTTATCTTGTTCTTATGTTATTTCAGGTTCTAGACACCTTAAATGTGTAGAAACTGTGGCTCATGTTTTGTTATGGATGTATCAGTTCGTTCGTTCATTTCAGTACACAGATTTATATAGCGCCTCTTCAAAGTTACTGTTCATAGGTACTCCCGACCCCAGCATACCCTAACAGGAACAATATAAACACTAGAGAAGAATTCGGCAGAATTGCTCTTCGCGACCAAGCGCAGCTTACAAGCGCGACATTGGAAGCCCATTCCATACGAAGGAATAAACCACCGAGAAGGCACGGTTCTGCCGTGTAGAAGAACGGGTCAATGGGGCAAGGAACACCACTTCCAGGGAGCGGAGGAAGCCATGACCTTTGGTACCAGAGTTAGGGCCGTGCATCACGCGTAGGTAGGTCTGGCGTAGCGATCCGAAATTATGATCCGCTGGCGGAAGGGGTGCCAGTTGAGCTCGTCTAACGTGCATCCATGGCCAACTATAACTATGAGTGCCTCTATGAGCAGCGGAATGCATAAACGCGGTCCAGAAACTTCATCCGGCCGGTAGGCCAGCGCAGAGTGAGCAGCAGTTGTTGTGTCGAGCCGTGACAAAGGAGTGAAGAAGGACGGCTACAGTGGACATGGAATTGATAACATAGTTCTGAGCAGGTATCCAGATTGAACACCTGCATACGAATTCGTGTACGTTCATTTGTTTGTATCTTAAAAACCGCGAAGTTAAGCAGGTGGTCGATTACAGGTTTTACCATGCCATTTTTTTCGTGGGTATGCATGGTACTCATTATACACCTAGGCATATAATTTTAAGGTCCTGCTTCTTAGTCATTTTTTTAGTTTCTTCGTGAGAAACAAAAAATCTTAACAATTGATGATTATAGTCTCAACTATAGCACTGACGTTGGTTATATGCAGTGACTTATAATTACGCCAATTACGTGTATGGACTTGCATGCAGTGCATGAGTACCTACGTTAATATTCAGTGAGCATATAATATGATGAATATTTGTGCCCTACTTGTAGGCCTAATACGTATTTCGTGAAGTAGTTCATTTCTCAACCCTGGAATAGACTTACCATTCTATACAGCTTGCGCAGTTTCTTATTTATGCCTAGGCCCAAATAGTCCTTTAGGCATACACACTTGCACGACCACATGCATACCGATATGAACGTACAAGTCCCCTTAACAAACAGGGTAGTGTGACTGCATGGGCTTAGACAAACAGTTAGAAGTGACAACTTAGAACCATTTTATGAGTCACGTATACTATGTGAATCTGCAATTTCAATAGCTTACAAAGCAGTAACCCTTGCCACACTAGGACTTCAATGTATACACAAAGATCACTACGGTGGTCGAAGCCACTACATGACTACCTTATGCTCCGGATTCTCTTCTTCCGAATATTTATATAATTTTCTCATATGCAGACCCTAATAGATTCTTCGTGTTGAGACCTAACTAGTAATCTTGACCACAGATCTCGAGAGCCAGAGGCCTACCTGTAAACCTGTATGTAATAAACCGACTGTCGGAACACGAACCTGGTGCCTTCACTCCAGAAAATCACTATCTAACTAATTGGGTTTGTAATCATATTCTCTAAACTTCTAAGGCGAATTGAACCTCCGAGAGATGATGGATAGAAGAGCCTGACGCAGATGATGCTGATGATGATGGTGGTGGTGGTGGAGGTGGTAGTGACAGTGGTGGTGGTGATGACAACGATGGCGATGACGATGACGTCATCGTTATCGTCATCGTCATGATGATGATGATGATGATGGTGGTGGTGGTGGTGGTGGTGGTGGTGATGGTGATGGTGGTAGTGGTGGTGGTGGTGGTGTTGATGATGATGATGATGATAATGATGATGATGATGATGATGATGATGATGATGATGATGATGATGATGATGATGATGATGATGATGATGATGATGATATGCAATGATAGTGGTTGAACTGAAACACTGCGAAATCAGAAGGAGTACGTTCCAGAGACCAGGTGCCGTCTTCGAAATAATACAGTTGGAGAGCATGAAGTGTGAAGCGACCAGGGAACGAGAATGAGACAGGAGGATGATCGGGTAGAGTTGGTTGGCTAGATGGTTGTAGAGTTCGCGAAGATATTTGGACTTGGAGCATTGTAATGGACCGGTTTCTGCTGGTAGGCCATCCCCAGACCTTAAAATTGCTTTACCGTCCTCTGCCATTCCTTTCCAACGAATACCATCACATTTAAAGCCTACGTCTTTGAATATAATCGTCACCTTCACTGCAGCGTCAAGTGCTATCCACAATAATCCTCCACCAATCGACCTGCCTTTGCATCTTTATACTCAGCGTAACTAATCAATTTATTTAATATTCATTTGTCGCAGTGAAAAGTGAAGGAAGATAAAGAGGTTCCCAAACTGGTGAAGCATACAGAAGTGATTGTATTTGTCATAAAGCCTTTTCAGATGGCCGTCGTTGACAAAATCTCTTCAGTGTGTCACATTTTACAAAATTTCACTCAGTTTATGAACGTTCTGAGTAATTTATACGGGCGCCATTTTATCTGCCAAGGGTATATATATTATTATTTTGATGACCTATTTTCAATAAAAGCATACTGCGCATCATCAAACAGCTTGCATGATAATATTTTATCATAGGGTTCGGGCATTTCTGCGTCATATTTATTTGGCAAAATATAGCCTATTTTTATTCTTGCGCATGCACAGAACGTGATTAATGGGCATCTAATTTAAATATAGGAAGGCCTACCTAGGCACGAACACACTGAATAGGATTGTGAGCCCTTAACAATCATTTGACGACTGCTACGCATTGAGAATGGTAAATCACGTTTCGAATGCAAAGCTCTTTCTTCGCCTGAAAAGATGAGTCATGGCATAATCTGCATACTCTATATATACACACATACATGTGCAACACGCACGAATCTCAGTAAGCATAATATATATGCATTCGAATACATGCAATTGTGTAAATAAAATGTACTCATACATTACCCATAGGTTTAAATCTATGCTAGCATACACGTTACAACGCATTGCTTTCGTGCAAGTAGTTGCGGACCCATTGTGCCTGAAGGGTGGATTTGTTGCTTCACTTTCTTTTGCAATATGTGTGCACAACACAATCCCCCTCTGCTCATTTGCATATTATACACAAAGGATAGGTCAAAGGAATCTGTGATGTGTGAAGAGACGCTTTCGCCTTTTAAGTGTTTCAATACTAAGACCCGAGTATTTGGTGGGGGACAGGATTTGTTACGGCACAAAGTCGTTTGAAAAGATTACTTCATAGTTCGATGGCAGGCAAAACATTGCATCCGCAACGAATTGGCATCGTGAAGACATACAGTATGGACGGATTACATTCATTACAGGACTCATTGTGAAGAAATGGTTAATCGTACTGGATTTAATGTATGGTTGCTCATCTAAGAGTAAGTCAATTCTGCGATGTCCTGGTAAAGCTTCTATTATGTAATAGTTAGCACGGCCCTGTATATGACATTGCATGTCGCAAATGTTTGCTCTTTACAGTCAACCAGTTTACTTTCATATATGTAATACTTACGTATATTTTATCCTGTATGGATTTCTTGACACATGTGTGTATTGGCATGGCACTGGATTTATGAAATGTAGGCCTAATGTAATCTTCGAAATATCCCAGCGTCAAACAAAGGGGGTACCAGCTCAATCAGCAACGCGATATCAAGTCAGGTCCGCTATAGCCCGATGGATTTGTCCATTCTAGTACCAGGTAAGAATTATACGATGATCTAAAGGTCTACATCCTCAATGTTCTTATAAATACAATTACAATTAGTTCAGAAGGGCACACACGCATCGACGGCGCAACTGCAGTTGTAATGCAGAGAAATTGTGCGCTAAGGACTTGCTCAAGGTCCTTACACAGTAAACCTCGGTCGAAGATAGAACCCGCTCAGTCAGCGCACACTATAACGTTACGGGTCGACCGCTGTAACCAACATACGTCATGACCTGGCTGGTGCAGACAGCATGCATACTAGACGTACTGTCTAGTATGCATCTAGTATACCATACTAATGGTATAGTAACAGTACCATACTAATTGACTAGATTCTGGTAGCACAGTGGGGCAGCAGAATCGATGACCAATTGTAACATGTAGGAAACTGTGTAGAAATATCTTCTAAATTTCAAGCTGTAAACCGACGATGGACTTCGATGTGATATGATACACTTACATTGCATGGTACAGATCTGTAGTCTTTAAAATCTAGAAGAGATAAGTGACTGACACTCAACAGCAGAAAGCGTCAATAATATTATTATATGCAATCTATGTACGCACTTTGACCGGCTTCTATGCCAATCTAGTACGTACGCAGTGTTAGCCAAAGTTTAAATATATTTCGAATCGTGGAATTTAGGACAAGTGGTTGAATTTATAATTGGAACAGGGTAAGAGTTTTAAAGGAATTTCTGATTTATATATATTAAAAGTTCGTTTTGAGATATTTGTATTTAAAATTATCAAAAAGTAAATTTACAACAAGATGAAAGCATGTGCAATTGTACATAGCTTCCTCAACAAAGTCATAGCATCTTATGGGATCTAAAAATTATCTTACTTTTATCAAAAATAAATTTATCGCATTTAATTCCATTAGAATTCTAGTTGATATTTCTGAGTAAGTCATGAATCTTGAACGCTGCTATTATGAAACTGTTATCTCTAAAGACGACTATCATTTTGGGCCGAAATAAAAATTCTGAAAAGACTAACTTGTTTGATTGGCGTCTGTTTGACCGTCTGTAAATAAAAACGGATACACCAATTGCTTGATATCTATTAATGCAAAGATGAAAGTTTCTCATATTGACTGATGTGTGACGGTAGTTAAATTATTGAGAACCCATAATATACCCATTAACAAAGCGACACCAACCATGTATATGTTATGACCTAGCTGGTGAAGTCCGAGCAGATAGCATGCGTACTAAGCACCCACGAGCGACTTGACTATTCAGAAATTGTAAGTGCCCGTGCACTACCAGTTCGTATATCGGACAACAATAAATTATTGTTGCATTTAAGCTTCACAGCAAACCGTTTGTACGATCGCTTAACAAAGAATCTGTAAAATATTCGAATACTAAGGGTTTTACGATCTTTTGTAAGAGCAAATACTTTCATCTTGGCACATTTTATGCTTCCTATGACACGCCATAGGAGGAATAACCTGATAGTTTTAATATATGACGATATTAGAAAATGATCCTCTCATTCTCCAAAAAATTATATTCTGGTTAATTAACTAGGTAGGTAGTTGCAGTTTAACGACACTGTGTGATAACATAGACCATTAGCGTCGCCCTTCTCCTCTATCCAGGCTTGGGACTGGCACTAGCTTAGTACGACCAGTGGCGGAGTTTGGTTAAGTAATTGCATGCAATTTCGGTGGAGGTTGGCTGACGCGGCCATTGGAGTGACCTCGACCAATATTCACGGGTGACTATCCAATCAACCGACTAACACACGACGTATGCCTCTTCTACATCCTCTTTGAACCTCCACGAATATCGGGACATGAGTCATTTTCGACGAACGGCTGAAAGAACAGTTTTAAGACGAGTTTAAAAGAAGTCTGAGTGGCCGTTCTATATCGATTAAACCAAATTACTTCCTGATGAACTTAAACTTCATCGTTGAACGTTCTTTTGTAGCTGTTCGATACTGACAATGGGATACGGTGTGCTTCTGGTTGTCATACTCTTACTGTATCTGCATGGACCCGTTTTTGTTGAACCAGGTATACGTGTATTCCTGATCGAGTTGCTTCTTATTCGTAGAATTCTCAGGCATTTTATACCGTCACGCATCGTTTTATGTCAACGACGCGATGACTCGCGAACGAAGTGCATTACAAGAAATAATAGGCCTAAATATTTAGCGCTGCATTTCGGGTTTCCAGATAAATTTAATAGAACGATTTGATGAGTTTATTCTCTGAGCATAATATTCAATAACACTTCATACATTTGTAGTCAATGTTTGTGACTTAAAATGAAATTCGTTGTTTGTTTGTAACTATGCCGTTAAATCCGTCATAGTCTTCTGTAATGAACCAAATAATTTTTGTAAAATGATTGATCATATTTTCTAGACTATAAGATAGTTTCAAACAATTAGAAAATTTAAGGGTTAATACAGATGGAATGCCAGCAAGCTATAAGAATGAAGCCTATTAGTCCGCGACTCAAACTACCTTAGTTATAAGTAATAATGACTAAGTTCTCTTTAATTGAATGCGTCGTTCCAGTTTTATTAATAAAACTAAGGAATGCAGAGGTGTTCGTGAGAGAAGTCTGAGCATGATATAAACTCTAAGCAGAGAGCTCGTGCGTGGCCCATAGACACTGATACATTCATAATTACTTGTATATACACTGTAAAACAGAACAGAATTTATCTTAAACATTGATATACTCATTTTCTAAACATTCAAACACTCCAACATGGCTAAAAATGTCTTAGTCGTGACTATACAGGCCTACCAACTAAACTGAAAATCATACAATGGTTGATAAAATAATGTCATGTATGACAAAAATATGTTGCAGAATGCAGCATATTGATAAATCGATGCTGTCAGAAGCCAGCGCCGTACCAGCTTTGGAACTAGCCACTAAAGCCAGAGAAGACCCTTTCTAAAATGAATTATAGCTGCAACATCAATCAAATCTCTCATCATCGAAATAGAAATCGTAGCATGAATTAAACTTGAATAATATTTCCATTACTTGTTGGCATTCATATGCAAGCAAACGACAAGTTTTCCTAGCTATTAGATCTTCGTTTCTGAAGACTAACATGCCTTATCGAGACATAGCCTCGTTTCAGATGGTGAGTATCGCCTTCATTCAATTAAACAAGGCGCTAAATCAATGTTAGTGATTGTACTTTATTTTGTCCAGATGAGATCGCTCATCTAAAAAGTGTTCTGCAGAGCGGCATGTTTGGTACTAACCCTGCATCGAGTGCAGTCGACGGGAACCTCACCTCCTGTTGCATCGCGTGTACAGTTTGCGAGGGATACACCCCGAATAACACAAGTGGCTGGGTTCAGATCGACCTTGGTGATGTCTACACTGTCGTCAACATGACTTTCATTGGCTCACCAGACTCATACAGTAGGTAAATCCATGTAATTTCAACTAGCTCTCAACATCTAAATCATCATGGATTTTGCTATTCTAAATACGAAAGTGTGTCTTTATGAATGCTCTACAAAGCCTTAGAAATATCTTATAAATCTCCAGGAATGTCTTAAGAATGTATATATTGACTCCTAGCGAACACTTGAAAACTCGATTGAGTCAGACTATACTGGTACTAAACAACTAACATATTGTAATGGTTTGCGGTGTGACATTCCATGTATAGGCCTATCAATAAACGAATATTTTTTATTACTTATCCTTTAGTGAGATTTTGATATTTTTTTAATTGAATTTTGAGGTGATTTTATATATATATATAGAAATAATGAGAATGGCAAGCAAAATGTACATCGAGTTACTTAACTTAACTTAAGGAGGATTTATTAAGTTAATCTCAGAATAAATCAATGATTTAACACGATTTTAAAAGCGTGATTACTTTCGATTGCTAGGTTTTCCTTATCTACAATGTTGTGTACATAACTGTGAAAATTGCATAGTAATCATCGACTTTGTTTTGATTATGCAGACCGTCAATACATGCAGAACTTCTCCGTGTATGTAAGTCTTAACGACTCAACTTTACCTGAAGACTCTGGTCGCTGCTACAATGAAACGTCAGGCGCCATCGTTCAGAACCTGACCCTAGTCTGCCAAAGAAGCCCGATGATTGGCAGATACGTTACGTTTCGACGCCTCGGAGGATTCAGATTTGACGCCGTGTCACTCTGTGAAGTGTACATTTATGGATACAAATACATCGGTGGGTCACGATCTACGAGTGTGTGTGTAATAAGTTTATAACGACGCATCCATGACAAGGATGATATGCGTCCTACGATCTACGAATACATAGGTGACAGTTATAACAAGGACCTATGCAGATTCAAAGTAATAGTTGGATTAAACTCCTATTGCTTCACCCGCAGCAGATTTAAAGGCACGAGAGTAGTCAAATGGGCAAATGTAATCCTACCGCATAGGCCTACACTACACCGGGTCATTGGTTGTATATCGATACCTTTGTCCACTAATGCATGCGTTCCAGTTCCAGGTTGCTAAAACTGAACAAATAGACATTATTGCAAGTTAGCGTGATGATTTAAAAGGATGAATCGTAGAACCGCTCACTAGATTAGAAAATTTCAGAAAGACGTATACGACCCAGCAACAAGATGCATTCATATGGTTTCCGAGACGAAACAAGATTAATACGAATTGATTTTTAGAGTAAAAGGAAGTCAATGTCACCTGCATTGACTTACCTTGTTACGCGACTGGGATTTTCAAATGTTCAACCCTTTCTACTGTGGGCTTTCTTGCGTGACGAAAGTTGTGAAGTATGTCAAGGGGTCTAGCACTCAAGCCATTTGGATTGTAAATTAACTGTGGAGGCTCAACTATGATACGCCCAACATTAGACGATTGAGTGAGAGGTAGGTCCAATAAAAAATTATATGTAGTCATAAGTTGACTTTTTGGCTTCTATTTTGCGACCCGCCTATACGTCATAAATGACTTACGAATGTCTTATGAATGTGTTAATAAATGTTTCATTAATGTCAGAAGAACCCTAAATGTCCGACGAATATCTTACGGAAAATGCATTACGAATGTCTTATAGCGCCTTACGAAAGTGTGTCTTTATGAATACCCTACAAAGCCTTATAAATATCTTATAAATTTCGAAGGAATGTCTTAAGAATGTATTACGAATGTTTTACATGTAATGTAATGTAATAGAACATTTGCATAGCGCCGCTCAAAATCTGCACCGCTCTCAACGGGCGACTGTGCTTGGCCCAGAGAACGGGAAAGTCCTAAGGGCGCCAACGGAATTGGTACCTGTATGGTGGTAAGGCAAGTGCTTCCAGATTACATGCTATCCTACATGAATCGCTTTTTATTGCTTGTTCATGAATGTCCAATTGTCATACGTATCACTTACGAACAGTGGCGAACGACGAGGGGGGCGAGGGGGGCGAACCGCCCCATGCGGCATTTGACCTAGGGGCGGCATTTCCGGGAAAAAAACTAAATAAAAAATTATATTTGTAAAGTTGGATTCTATAAGATTCCTTTTACCCTTGTCTAAACCTGGCACAATACTTTTTTTAGGTTTTTCTCGACTTAGAACTAACATATAGGCCTACGATATGCCGAAATACATGTACCATCGAAATGATCGAATGGCACCTAATGTTTATAGACATCAGAGCAGTCCTCAGGTAATTTGGCGCCCAAGGCAGTCATCTATATAAGAGCGCCCCACCCCTGTTGCATAGGCAGTAAGGTGTGAGAAAATATTGGGTCAGGCACACACAGTACGGGGCACATAAAAAAAATTCTCATAATATATAAACTATTCTGGCAAACGAAAATTAATAGGGAAAGAGCGGGATATTCACTGAGGCTCTAAGATATTGAATATGGTTGTTGGAATTGGAATTAGTCAAAAACTAGTTTTTAATTTAAAAAAATATGAATTTCTTTTTGTATCATCACAAAATTTATTCCTGAAACTTTACATTATTATTCTTAAAATTCGGCGCCACTAAAATTTGGCGCTTCTAAAGTTTGGCGCCCTGGGCTACTTCTTATGTCGCCTATGCCAGGAACCGACCCTGATAGACATGGCTCAAAAAGAATTTAGACATTATACCCATGCTGTTTAATGTTTTATTGGAAATGAAAGTATGAAACTATACCGCATCCGTAGTCTGTATGATAATTTACCAGTAACTAGTCTATTCTAATAACTATAGTCCTATCATGATTAAGTGATATTACTTAGGACTTTCTTTAATTCTTTTCAATATGTAGAGAGAAAGAATAACATTTTACTGCTTCATTTTAATTTTATGTGAACTTTATAGCTTGCAAGACGGCTAGTAAATTTATTGTGAGGCTTGCTTTTTTGTTTACTTTATAAATGTTTTGTTTCTTAATTAATACTATCTTATTATCTTTTCTTATTCTTATCTCAAGAATAAAGTGATGGAAATAATAGACAGAGGCGGCATTTTGTGCCTTCGCTCCAGGCGGCAGTTTGCCTCGCTACGCCACTGCTTACGAATATCTCACCAACGACCTATGCGTGTTTTATGTATGTATATATATATATATATATAAGGGGATAGGACATGCTAACATATATGCAATGTGATTGTCATCTGATTATCTTACGAATGAATTCCTCAACAACGTTTTATGAATTTCAACCTAATGTCTTACCACGACCGCACGAATGTCTTATGGTTACCTGCAGCTGGGCAGGCCAACGCAACGACAAAGACGGCTCCAGCCACAATCACCAGCAGCAGCAGCACTTTTACGTTCGCAAGGAACTTGACAACAGCATCGATGCTGCCAATGACTTCCGGCGCTCCATCTGGCAACCTATCCTCAGCAGCTGGAGGAGAAGGAGGAGGAGTAGGGGGTCTGTCGAACACAGCCATTGGTGCCATCATCGGTGTCTCCGTTGGAGTGACTGTCATTATCATCGGTCTCATCCTTCTCTGCGTCTGCATAAAAATGTAATGGTCCAACGATCAGTCAGTCTCTACCTTCTCATCGACCGACATGTAGTTCGGACACACAGGCTAGGAAGCGCAGGGAGAGGGCATGCTAACACAATTATGTGCGGTTAGAGTAGAGGACAGGGCATGCTAACATATGTGTGATTAGAGAAGGGGATAGGGTATGCTAACATATATGTAATTAAAGAGTAGGGGATAGGGCATGCTAACATATGTGTGGTTAGAGTAGGGGATAGTGCATGCTAACATATGTGTGGTTAGAGTAGGGGATAGTGCATGCTAACATATGTGTGGTTAGAGTAGAGGACAGGGCATGCCGACATATGTGTGATTAGAGAAGGGGATAGGGTATGCTAACATATGTGTGGTTAGAGTAGGGGATAGTGCATGCTAACATATGTGTGGTTAGAGTAGGGGATAGTGCATGCTAACACATGTGTGGTTAGAGTAGGGGATAGTGCATGCTAACATATGTGTGATTAGAGTAGGGGATAGGGCATGCTAACATATGTGTGGTTAGAGTAGGGGATAGTGCATGCTAACATATGTGTGGTTAGAGTAGGGGATAGGGCATGCTAACATATGTGTGGTTAGAGTAGGAGATAGGGCATGCTAACATATGTGTGGTTAGAGTAGGGGATAGGGCATGCTAACGTATGTGTGGTTAGAGTAGGGGATAGGGCATGCTAACATATGTGTGGTTAGAGTAGGGGATAGTGCATGCTAACATTTGTGTGGTTCGAGTAGGGGATAGGGCATGCTAACATATGTGTGGTTAGAGTAGGGGATAGGGCATGCTAACATATGTGTGGTTAGAGTAGGGGATAGAGCATGCTAACATATGTGTGGTTAGAGTAGGGGATAGGGCATGCTAACGTATGTGTGGTTAGAGTAGGGGATAGGGCATGCTAACATATGTGTGGTTAGAGTAGGGGATAGGGCATGCTAACATATGTGTGGTTAGAGTAGGGGATAGGGCATGCTAACATATGTGTGGTTAGAGTAGGGGATAGGGCATGCTAACGTATGTGTGGTTAGAGTAGGGGATAGGGCATGCTAACATATGTGTGGTTAGAGTAGGGGATAGGGCATGCTAACATATGTGTGGTTAGAGTAGGGGATAGGGCATGCTAACATATATGCGGTTAGAGAAAGTAATAGGGCATGCCAATATAGGATGAAGAGAATATCATATGATACAGTAAAAAAAACTAGAGCCATAAGATGCATTTCGTTTTCATTTGTTTCCTGGTAAAAATATTCTTTTTGGCTCTTTGTGTCTGCTTCTCAAACAAATGACATCCACATGGTGTGTCAACTTTAACCGCCAATCTCACACTGATGGCTCAGTTCGCTTGATATCTCACTGCAAAAAGATACAATTCATTTAAAAGTAATAAATCGATCTTAATAAACTACTTTAAATAATTGTCTTCTACAAATTTAGATGACCTTAGGCCTATCAAACGTCTAAATTGTATCTTGGCATTTTTTTAGTGTTTCTGAACTAGATACTTGAGATCTACATAAACTGTATGGGTCCGCATCATATACGTATTTTGTTATTGAAAGGCCTCGTTTCCGTCCCAAGTCTTCCTCTCTCCGACGAAGACAGAGCTCCAAGCCCATAATGGTCGAAGGTAACTCATCACGTCATCAACCGTGTTACCGTACTTTTGAGCTATAGTGACAGTTCTCAGCGCATGTTGATTTATCATCTCTATGATCATCGTCATCTTTGTCCTAGTATTAAGCATTGCAATTCTCATTATCGTCTACACATTAAGGCCGTCATCACCGCTATCGTCTCTCAGCACTAGGTCTACAATTATTATTATCGTCAGCGTCGTCCTTTGTCATCATTATCATAATTGATGCCATCACTATCATCGTCATCATCATCGTCGTCGTCCTCACCATCTGGGTAATCTAAAACACATGCATTATGTTTACATCTTATGTGTATGCATTGTGAAAAGAACATTGAAAAGAAGAGTGAACCAGAATAAACCAAAACAACATTGATTAAAACGACCAAGAAGGCGCCAATGAACATCACAATCATCATAATCCAAGGAGACGCTATTGAATCATTCGTCTATAGGTGGATAACAACCGCAGATGGCAGCAACGAAAAGACGTACAAATGAGACTTAGTAGAACTTCACAGGCATTTGGAATCATGAACAGAATATGGAGAAACAACTCATCAGCAAAGAAAACAAAGATATAAATAAACCGATTTTCTTAAACGACGGATCGGAATGTTGAACAATTAACAAAACAACGATATATGAGAAAATTTATTAGGGGCCTAGAGCAGGAAGGAATTGGCTGCGGAAGGTGGCAGACATTTCAAGACTAGAGAAAAGAAGAAACGATTACACGAGACAATCTTTAGGTAGCCACACAATTCTGCTAGATAAAGTCTCTGATCTCTGATGGTTTGGACAATCATGTAGAGAAAATGGCAATTAATCAAATCCCACGAAACACACTACATGCAAAATTCGAAGGAAACAGTAACAAAGGCAAATTAAGACTAACCTGAATATATAGGCCTAATATAAATGAGGACATAACATCACTTGGACCGTCACTAAGAAGAACACTGAATTATACAAATGGTCAAGGAAAATGCATGTCTTTATTAGTACACTTCGCCTCCAATTGGCTGACGTCATGAACTGATGATGACGATGAGGTATTGAGGAGTTAACTTCTTGTCTTATTTGCGAATAATAACCATAGAAATCCATTCAAAACTCAGTTAGTGCTGACAACATGTTTCTCTTGTAGATTCTTCCAGTATTTATGCGGCCGCGTCATGCATCAGCGATTCACCCAATCGCCTAATAGAACAATCCAGTCTCGTCAGTCATCTCAACGAACTCCGGAGAATGCCAAACGGACTGCAGAAGGAATTCAAGGTACAACACCCATTACATACATGTACACTGCATAATTTTTATTAGTACTATTATTATAGTCTCTTATCATAATAATGTTATCAGCGATTATGGCATTGTTTAGTTTGCACAATTCTTGCGTTTGTTCAATTGGAACTAATCTGGTAAAACTAACTTATTGGTTCCTTGATGATGTAATTGAGCTGCGCTGAGTTAGACTTGCATCTTCTATTTTTGGTAACAGTTGAACAACCCAATTTACGTTCATAATTATCGCCACCAATGCAGAAGGAGAATTCGTTTTAAGTCAGCAAAAAGAAACACTTTTCTTATCCTTGTTCGTCATCCGATTTAACTGAAGAGAAATTGTGATTCAAGATTACAGAATGTAGAAATTGTCGTCCTTACATTACATTTAGAAATTGCCTGACGACAGTGCAGGAGTCGCTACGCTGGGACTGCTGACGGACAACCGACTGAAGAACCGATTCACAAACGTCTTACCCTGTAAGCAACAAGCTTTATCATTAAACGTAGGTCTTCCGCTTCATGAAAGCTAAGTGAACAGCTGGTGTGAGGCAGTTCGTAATCTACAAATATATCTGTTATTTCAATTCAACAAAATGACTTTTTTTAAACTCATCTAGATTCATGCTGGCTCCAACTCCTTGCCACTAAATCGTTGTTATTCCGCATATTAATTTTCAATCATCTCGCTGTGACAAACTTGGTAGAAGAGCCATCGCACTTTCCCCAAAATAATTGCCTTACAACACGCTTGTTCACGGGTCACTGCATTTGCGACGTGGTCTGCCTGGCACTGCGGTCGTTGACAGAAGTTGAATTCAAAACGATAATTCATTATGCTGTACACAAAACTGTACAACTGCCATCTTACAATTAACTTAGTAGTGCACACATGCCTCAACGGCACCATTGCAGTTATGGTGCACAGCAAGTGTGTGTGAAGGACTTGCTCGAGCTTCCTACAGCAATTGCGGTGGTTGACCTGGCGATGGGTTGGTTGACCTGCGTGGCTCAGTGGCTGATTGGTTAGGGCGGTCGGGCTCTAACGCAGAGTGGGGGTTCGATCTTCGTCCGAAGAATTACTGTAGGGACCTCTAGCAAGTCCAATATATCTGCAATTGCGTCGTCGAGGTGTGTGTGCACGTCTGAACTAATTGTAAGAAGAGCAATGTCAAATACAGTAATGTATTTTATCATTATTGTAATGTATTGTCACTGCGGTGGTCAACCTGTCACTGTGTGACAGGTTGATGGTATATATCGCATGCACTCGATTACCTGACATTTGACATTAAACTCGTTGACCTCTGTATAATCTGTGGCTGCATTTTATTGCGTTGTTGATAATTTCAGACGATCACACAATTGTACCGCTGGAAATCGAAGAAGACGACGATGAAACAGCGACCTACATAAATGCAAATTTTATTACGGTGAGTTCAATGATGAGGAGACTTTTGCTCTTTAGATAGGCAACAAAAGCAGCGCTAGTCATAATTGGTCATAACGTTCTCATTATTAGGCGTCAAGTTCGGTCGGTTTAGAAAACATAGTGATGAAGAAATGGTTGTAAGATTCGTACGTAATAAAAACTCAAATGCTTTGATGATGCGAACATGGTAGACGTCTTCCAACTACAAAAGATGTAAAAATAATAACATTAGATAATGCACACGATGTCTATTAAGTATTCGATTCACCGCTGTCATATTGTGATATTGGGTGCAAGATTCCAAGATAAGGCGACAAGCTTTCTGTCGGAAACAACTAATGTCTGGCACGGTAGCCGTTTGGTCAGGGTGGTCAGTCTGTAGGACGATGAGTCACTGGGTACTTTGTAGGAGTCTTGATCAAGTCCTTCGCCCACAATTTCTGAGCAATATAGTTGCAATTGCGCCATCGAGGTGTGTGTGCTCTTTTGAACGAACGGTATGAAGAGAAATATAAAATTACAGTTGTACTGTACTGTCTAATGTTAGCATGGTGAATTTTCGCCAATGCCTGCTACTTCAAACAAGCGTCGCAACATTTTCATTTGATATCACTTCTGCCCTTTCTTAAGCAGATCCGCTTGATAAATAGGAGAATAAAATTAAAATAATTTTAATTTTTCTCGACCACAACATTGTGACGCAAACGCATTACTATCTTTTAGGGTTATAAGAAAACAGTTCGGATGTACATTGCTGCACAGGGTAAGTTATGCCTACTTATTTCTTCTGTAAAAACTTGTAATTAATCTTTTAGTTTATTCATTACTTTCAATTAAATCAGACGCCGAAATATGTTGAAAAAGCAGGCACAGAATTTGGCCTCTTTCAGAAACTGGCTGTTGTCATTTAAGCGTTAAGCTACCACACATGGTCTTTATTTTTTCAATGTTAATATGGTGCTTGTTATGATGCTTTTCTTTTGTGGCACAGGACCGCGACCAAATACGCTCGATGACTTCTGGCGTATGATATGGCAGCAAAATGCCAATCTCGTCGTTATGATAACCCAACTCATCGAAAAGACGAAGGTAGGATCACGAGAGCACAAATGTCTACAAATGTCCACAAATGTCATGTGTTGTTAGTCGCCAGGTGGCCAAGATGGACGCACAAAATATTTACGCGTATTCACAAATTGTTTTTTCTTATTTTTTGTCGAGTTTTGTGCTTCTTTTATATCTCGGATAATGGATTTATATCACCACTAACTTGATCACTGTTCATCAATCGGTAAATGAAACAGTTTTTCTCACGGCGGAGTACGAGAATTTAAATTTTAGAAAATTTTAGAAACCACTTTTATCTTCTGCAGCCGTTAGACTCTCGTAGCACAACGAGTGGGAACGTAACTCTGGGTGTTGACATTGACCTCTTAACGACTTTACTCTATCAACAGCGGTTACCAGTCTGGCAATTTCACCTCTTCTCGCCGTACTCTGATACGAATGTGCAGTGTCATCGAATGTCGCAAAGTTGCCCCATGCAAGCGTTAACTGTACGAATAAGCCCCGCGCTGCGTCACATTACAGGGGCTTTGTTATGGGTACGTACGGGCCGGCCCTTTCGTCCCCAGCGCCGTCGTTCTTTATCATGCATAGCTGTTACACTGCTTCTGTTGCTATCGGGTGATATTGAAAGCAACCCTGGGTCACTCTCCCGCAAAGTCCAATTTAATAAGCCTACATTGAAACCATCGTCTATAAACTTTGGTAGCTTCAACATCCGTTCAGCCATCCGTCGCTCAGCCATCATACATGACGTCATCAGAGACGAGAGGCTGGACATACTGGCTCTATGCGAAACGTGGATCTGTGCTGACACTCTTGATTGTATCAAGCGTGACATCGCTCCTGAAGGCTTCTTTGTTTTCCATGTTCATCGGAATGGATCCTCAGGTCGCTCAGTGTCTGGCGGGGGTCTCGCTCTTATCTACAGGTCCACGTTAGAGGTCAGCGTACATCCTCAATACACAAGGCTCTGCACTTCCTCGTTTGAACTTCAACTAGTTCATTTTGGTAGATCATCTTCATTTATAACTATTGGAAACATCTACCGCCCACCGGATACAATAGGAGATTTCTACATCGACCTCGCCAACCTAATTTCATCCATTTGTGTTGAGGCTGGTGAAAAACTTGTGCTCTGTGGAAATCTTAATTGCCCTGGATCTGGAGGTCGAATGAATAGCATACTGGCCGATACCTTCGATACCTACGGTCTCCGCCAGTATGTTGAAATCCCTACCCGAGGAGATAACATCTTATATCGGATCACAAATTAGTACTTTGTAAAATAATGACTTCCATTCATCGCCAACCAGTGCGTCATGTATTCCGAAACATCAAAGCAATAGACCCATTAACACTCAGTGACATGTTAATTGACTCAGACCTATTCACAGCTCCTGCAAGGAGTGCAAACGATTTTGCAGAACAAATGAAAACAACAGTATCACTGATATTGGACAAACTCGCTCCGATTCAGACTTGCTACAGGCGACCATCTAAACCTATTACTAGATGGCTCTCGTCTGCAGCATCCCGTGCGAAGAAGGACGTCGTCGACTTGAAAGAAAGTGGAAACATTCTGGACTTGATGAGGATAGACAGTGTTATCGTCGACACTGCCGTGTAACAAATAAACTCATAAACGATTCACGAAACTCGTATTTCTGCAGCCAACTTGAAAGTGCTGAGAATCCTCGGGACCGATGGCGCATCGCTCAGCGTCTTCTACACTCAAAGAATAGAAACAACTGCCAACGCTCAGACACAGAAAATCAGACTCTGTGTGCAAATTTTGCAGCATTTTTTTAAAACAAAATTATTGATCTTAAATGTAAAATTGCTAGATGTGCTGCTAATTTAGTGTGGAGTGACCTGCTGCTTGACTCCGAATTCTCCGGCCCTGCCTTCGATGACATACCGCCTGCCACATTCTTTGAAGTCTTTAATCTTCTCAAAAGCATGGTTCCTAAATCATCAGCATTGGACTTCATACCTACATCACTCATCGTCTCTTGTTCTGATGTATTCTCTCACCTCATTGCACACTTGGCCAACCTATCTTTTGCTGAAGGATGCTTTCCTTCATGCTTCAAATCTGCTTTAGTCACGCCTTTACTTAAAAAGCCTGACCTTGACACTAGCAATTTGTCGAACTTCAGACCTATCTCCAACCTCAATGACATTTCCAAGATCCTTGAACGTCTTTTTCTTATGCGTATCAAGAGACACATTACTTCCTCTCCCAACTTCAGTCCCTACCAGTCAGCATATCGCGAAGGCTACTCCACTGAAACTGCTCTTGTCTCTACACTGGATTACATCTTCTCATCTATTGACAATGGTAAAGCCTGCCTCTCTGTGTGTCTTGACTTTAGTGCAGCCTTTGACACTGTAGACCACCAGTTACTCCTGGCAAGACTTGCAAAAAGGTTTGGTGTCTCTGGAACTGCCTTACACTGGTTAGCTTCATACCTGGTTGACCGCAATCAGCAGGTGGGCATTGGATCTGCTCGGTCGGAGCCCACACTTTGCACTGCTGGAGTGCCACAAGGATCTGTCCTCGGCCCTTTAAACACTTTGGAATTCAATTACAACAGTATGCAGATGATACTCAGCTCCATATTGCTCTGTCACACACTGATCAGTCTGGTAAACTAAAACTGGAAGAATGCCTCTCATCCATATATGCATGGTTCTGTTTCAATGGTTTGGCCATAAACCCAGACAAGTCTGAAGCAATTCTATTTGGCTCATGTCAATGCCTGCGTTCTTTCCCTATGCTCTCTAGCATTGAACTGGCTAGCACTGCTGTTCCGCTTTCATACTCTGTTGTTAAAACACTTGGGGTTAACCTCGACAGCAAGCTCACATTTCGACCTCACATAACAAGCCTTTGTAAATCTTGTTTTTACCACATCAGAGCAATACGTCACATAAGGTCGGCTCTAACTCAAATATATCTGAAACTATAGCCTGCTCACTTGTCTCCTCTCGCCTCGATTATGCTAATTCACTTTTTGTCGGTCTCTCAGACCTTGAACTTAAAAGGCTTCAACGTATCCAAAATACATTAGCTCGAGTAGGGCTACGTGTCCCACTACGAACATGCTCCTCTTCCCTATTCCACCAGCTGCATTGGCTCCCTGTTGAATTCAGAATCAAATTTAAGTTAGCTTGTTTGACCCACAAAATCATCATCACCAGTACACCTACCTATATTCATGCTCTACTAACTCCTTACATTCCTCCTCGTTGCTTACGATCATCGAGTACAGGTTTTTTAGTTGAACCACGATGCAGAACAGTTATGGGCTCTCATGCATTTCATGTCTCTGCTCCTAGGGTATGGAATCGACTGCCAGTCTCTCTTCGTAGCTCAAATTCACTTCCTACCCTCAAAAAGCGACTCAAAACTCACTATTTCTGCGCGTTACAAATTTAATAATAATAATAATAATAATAATACACGTTTCCAGCGAGAGACCAAATAACTTAATGCTTAAACTATCAGAAAGTATTTTAGACCAAGTGGTACATTGTAGCGACTCGAACTAAAATCAGCATAAAATCTTAATTATATAGGCTAATTGTGATTTTCATCGACAACTAGGATGCGTTCAGGTCCATAAATTGTATGCTTATCATAAATAGCGCAAAGGAAATGCAGGCAATTCTATTTTGCAATCACCCTAAATCTCTTACCTCGCATGCCAATAATATTTTTTGAAAAATACAAGTCTCATACAGAATCTGTTGATTTGTTCAGAAGACTTTGCTTTTTTGGACCTATGGAAATCTTTCAATTACGACTGTGATTACATTCTTTCCTTTTTTAATGATATAAATTTGAAACAGCATAGGGCCTATTGATGATATCTAAAGGCTCCAGTCTACAGATCCTCACACACTGCCGTCAGCCAGTTGTTACACGAATCTTATAATGAAAGTCAATGATGAAAAATCAATGATATGCACTCTTAAACATTTTACCATAATTTTAAGTCTGATCAAAATGCATTGATCATTTGATATTAAATAATAATAATGTTGTTTATCATAAAATACCGGACTCGCAAAAGGTACACAGTAACCTTGCTACCTGGAGTGGCAAGACAAATTATAATACCGCGAAAGAGACTACGTAGCATTGTTGTTATTGAACACCTATTAAAAGCAACATAATGCAGTCGAAACCAATATTATTACAGCAACAACAGCGGCTGTAATTACAAACAACAGACAATAAATTAATTGCGTCAACAGCATACAAGAAAAACAACAACAAAAGAAATAATAGTAGCAGCAACAGTCGAAACAGTAACCAATGCAATAGCAATAAACGGACAACAAGGCGACAACAACAAAAAGCATGAATAACAGTAATATATATCCTTGGCAATCTATAATCTAGAGAAACAATTATTATTAGTTACTTGACCTCAGCCATTATAATTAATTTATTGAAATGCTATTGATTTGTAATATAGTGACTGCTCAGAATGTTTAAGTCTGTCTTCTCAATTTCTGATGCAAACAGTTTAGGAGAAACAAGGATTGACGAAAAGTAAAGATATGCCAAACCGCAATTATAATAAATCTATAGACAAAACAAGATGTTAGGAATCTCTGCTGAAGTCTTGATGTTTTGAAAGGCAAATAGTCATAACAGCTGTATGCATAGCAATTTGACATAGGCATATTAAGAAGCAAAGATACACGGTACACTCAGTCAATGTAGTGACTGGGTGTGCCGTGTCAGCCAATATTCGCCATGCAGTTATCCAACGGACAACTGCACGCCCAGAGACCACCACGTGGAGGTTTTGCCTAAGGTCTCCGTAGTTCATTCATCCGATGCCCTGAGGCATACAATTTGAAAATAATTGCCTGAATTTGCCCCCGAATTTCCAAATTTCATTAATTAAATACTTTTTTAAGTTTTTCATTATTTTAGTGCAAAGTCAAACAGCAAAAGTGAAGGTAGTTATGACATAGAGCACCAGTGGTCTAAACATACCAAAGATTTGGCGTCCTTTGAGTAGGCTTTGCTGCCTCTTCTCGCTTAGCCAGCGTTCGTGACCGACATATGAACAATCGACATTACCCCGTTTAGGAGGATGCTGCGTTAGGCTGGTTGAGTCATTCCTCCCTCTGCGCTCCCAGTTGATTCGCTCAAACACCATCTGTCTGTGGTTCGACGCCGAGTGTCGTTCTCTCCACCGTCAGTGCCCTCGTCTTTATCGGCTTAATGCCTTCTTCTCTCTGTGCTCCCAGCAGCAGACTGCAGCGACTTAACTCCTTCCTTCCGTCTGCGTTGCCAGCAGTAGATTGCAGCAGCTTGACTCCATCTTCCCTTTGGACTCACTGCAATAGGCTGGAGCAGCTTAACTCCTTAACTGTTACCATCCTCTGCGCTCTCAGGAGTTGGCTGGAGCAGCTTAATTCCTTCCTCTCTCTACGCTCGCAGCAGATCCGATCAAACACCCTAACTCTGGTTTGACACCAAGTATCGCTCTCTCCACCGCCAGTGCCTTCGTTTTAAGCGGCTTAACTTCTTCTTCCTCACTTTGAGCTTCAAGCAGATCCACTCAAATAGTGGTTTGACACCGATCATGAAATTCTCACTTTTCATTTTCCTTTGACCCAACTGGCTGACCACTCGAGTGGCTCCGTTCAATCCTAGGTGAACGCGCCTTTTGTGTCATCTTTAGATTGTCTAGGTCCAACTGGGTCCCCGCCCCGATTAGGTCGACCCTGGGTTCTGTTTTTGGCTCTTTACTGTATGTTTGTACCCATCTGAAATTTGAGTGCTCCTCTCTTCCTTTTGGGTCCTAGCTATTGACTCGCTTAAATCCTGGATGTCGAGCAATCGGCTTCGGCTCAATCCTGTAAAAGCGAATTTATCCGGCTTGAGACCCAGCCACAACCGCCAAAGATTAACTTAAATGTACTCTCCGCTACCTTTCCCCCTCTTTACTTTCGCAATATCTGTGCGCAACTGTTAGGGCCATCCTTGATCATTCTCTCCTTCGCACAGCATGTTAAATCGTTAACTCGCAGCTGTTTTTGCCCGTAGCAAATTTGAAAACTAAATAAAGGTAAAAGAAATTAAACGGCCTAAAGACCCCAAAAACTGTAGATGAATGAAGTACCCAAATGCGTAGCAAAGCTAAAAACAAAGGAGAAACGCTGATGCATTTGGACACCAATTTTCTCACACAAAAGTTAAGTTTCGATATTCAAGATAATGTTCAGTTCCGTATTTAAAATCAGATCTCATAATGCGTATTATAAAGGAGATATATCCGAACTTAATTGTCTCGAATTTTCACTACATAACCAACCCTAATGTCGAAACCATAAAGTTAAGATTTAGCAAGCGAAATAATGTTCAGTCCTGTTTTCGCTAATGTTAATGACTAGGTCCTGTCTTTTGAAGTTTTCTCATATAAATTTACTATTAAGCAAAAGATTATGAATTTATATAGGCCTACCTTGAGTCTTCACTTCACAGCGGCTTTGTTGTTGGTTGGCTTTGAAGTTGGTTGGCTTTGAAATTGGTTGGATTTGAAGTTGGTTGGCTTTGAAATTGGTTGGATTTGAAGTTGGTTAGATTTGAAATTGGCTGGATTTGAAGTTGGTTGGCTTTGCCTTCATGTTGACCATACGAAGGTTGGCGTCCTATCCGGATTTATGTTCTTGCTGAAGCCCCCCCCCCCCCTAGTCCGCTTAAACTTTAGCTTACCGTAATATCGAAACAATTAAAAAGTTATGCTTAAATATGCAAACTAATGTTCAGTTCCGTGTTTTGACTAGTTCTATCAGTTCCGTGTCAGACATTGTTCCTTCAAAAAAAATATAAAGCGAAATAATCTGATATTAAGTGGGGCCTACCTGATGTCGTCTCCTTATCCGCGTCTTTGAAGTCGACTCTGCGATGGCCATGAATTTTACGTCATTATGACGTATACAAATATTACCCAATCACAGCACCGCTGTTAATTACGTGCATCTTGTAGGCAATCATCCTCAGTATTTCAGGCGATTGCTTTGCTGCTAGTTTAACTGCACTGTTAACCAATTCAGTAAGTATGTAGCAATTTGAACGCTCAAATTTAAAAAAATGAAATGCAGTCGACTTTATTGTTCTTGGCTCAGGCAAACTAAATCGACGTTTCACTTGCTTATACAGGTAGACCTAGGGCCCATCCATATTATTACGTATGCACTAATGGGGAGGCGGTGATCACATTTAAAAGATTTTGCGCACAGTTGCGAAGGGGAGGGGTATCGACAGAATGTGTACGGACAGTCTCTTTTAAACAAAACCCGTCATGTTCTGTGCCTCATCCACGCTGCCAGTTTTCATTTTTTGCCAATTAATTTACCTTTACATAGGCTTAATAGTAAGTAGGCCCTAAATGTCGTAGAGGCCTACTCGATGCATCGTAATTTTATCTTTGCCCATCTTCAGGTCGCTCTACGTCAACAAAACAGTTCATTTAGGTAACTCCCAGATACAGCCACGGGTATGAAGCAGAGGTGTAACAAGGTTTTGAAAAGTAGGGGAAATAATTAGAAAATATTGCGCGAAGCGCCAAAAAATTTTTGCCCTCCACACTTTTTTTATTTTCCCCTCCCCAGAAATTTGAAAAGTGGTGGGGAGGCACAAATTATTTTAACCAAAATAATCTTTAAAGGCCATTGAATAAACATAAAACAGAAACAATTTGGGGCACATGGGGGTCACTGAGCACTAAAACTGGGGGGGCTTTGCCCCCCCCCCCTAATTTTGAAACTAGGGGCCCGTTGCCTCCCTGTCCCCTGCTTGTTACACCCCTGGTATGAAGTAATCGCGACTTCTTTTTCTTAATCACTGCTTATAGGCAGACGACCAGCCCTCTCCTTCGCCTGGTCGCCCAATCACAGTGTACGATCTGTGTACTCGTAATAACTGATATGGTACGGACACTGTTGAAGGCAAACTCAGCAACTGTTTCGGCTTATGACCTGACAGTGTGGCGAAAGCTAATCTCTTCGCTGTTTCTGACAGAGAGAATCATGTTAAAATTAAAAACAGTAGCAAAGAACAGTCATTTCTCCATATCTGGCATAGCTTCACCCAGGGGCGTCAATCCCTCTGAGTGATGGAGGCAAACCCCCGGTCCCCAGTGTTAGGAAGGCAAGACATTCTCCCCGCCCTAAGACTAAAAAATTATCCCCCCTACCTGAAATTGGAGGCATTTGCCTCCGGACCCTCTCTATGTGGACGCCTCTGGCTTCACCACAGAAGTATCATATACTATAATAGTCCAACAGTGAGCAATAATGATGGTTGGCTTCTGCAAATTGAGTCGGCATAGGCCTACATAAACTGGAATGTGCCATTTCATTGCCACCATCATCACCCGTTACCACCGTTACACCAAAGCAGCACCATATGCTGTATCTTGGTATATCGCCTGTGAATGAACTTTTGAGATCCCGATAAATTTTCGAAGAGTTGCATTACATTCCACTGAATGCGTCTGGGGGTCCCACACGATGCCAGCCATTCTGTGACACACAAGCAGGAATAAATTATTCCGCCCAAATGCACAGGCCACAGAGAGTCGCTGAAACGATGAAAATGGAGAGTGTGTTGATTTGATAATATTTATTTCATGAAGGAGCATTTTGTTTCACCGTGGGAAAACCGAGATGACTAACATTTGGATTGTTTCGAGTTATTGAACATTTATTGAACATTTATTTAATAATTGTAATGATTCCGATTGACCCTTTCATCTTGAGGAATGCATAAGAATGTAATAATTATTCTTTCTTCATTTTTCATTGTTCCACTATTATAAGCCTAGTTTTAAGCAGTGGTTAAATTTCTCATCAGGGATCTCCAAATATTTGTAAATCAAAAAATTAAGCCCAGGTCAGACCAATTGTGGTATCAATAAGACAAATAATCGCTATTTGCTGTATAGATGCGCATAAAATGTGTTAGACAAGATGCGTATGGTTGTTTGTTTTAACAAAACATGTATTTATGTGGTAGATCTCATCTGTTGTGTTCTGGATCTCATGGTTGAGGTGGTGAATCTCAAATATGAGGTTTAGGATTTCATATCCAGAAAGATCCGGCTAAATTTAACCACTGGTTTCAAAAAAATACTTACAAAAGTTTATACTTACAAAACCTTTTGATCATAAGAAAATTTTCATTACATGCTGGACATCTGGCTTTTTCGGAGGGGGCCAGAGCTTTGCGACGACGTATTTGAGGGGTCATGGCATTTGTGACGACGTATGACGAAGAAGAAAAGGGTCAAAAAATTGTCAAAAACTGCGTGACGTCATCTCTGGACGACCTCCTAAGACAGTTTTGGCTAATGTGGTGCTTATGGCGTCAATGCGCAATTCAAAATGCTGACTGAATTATGAGATCACCAATTCACCATGCGCTTGTTGATGTACATAACTGCACAGATATGCTATGACTGCATAATGAAAAATTTATTACCTACTTTGTGTTCTTTCTTTAATATGCAGAATAAGTGCGAACAGTATTGGCCGGAGCGGATGCATGAGACGAAAGTCTATCACAAGATTTCAGTGACGATGACAGCCGAGGAATGTTACGCGGATTTTATCGATCGCCAGTTTATTATACAAGACCAAAGAAAAGTGAGTAGGCTTGAGTACTCTTAGGCCAATATCTGCAACATATGTAGTCTATCTGTAATATATAAAAATTATATGCATGCATGTAGGCTGCGTATGTGTACATACCTAAGACGCCGTGCATACGCACGTCGCGTAAAGTCATAACTCTGAATCTGAGGACCGTACATAAATATGCATGAATGAATGTAAGCCTATTTATGTAGGTTTACATATATGTATGCATGCATTGATGCAGTGCTGGGCAAAGAACTTTTGAAAAGTATTTTGAAAATACAAAATAAAGTATTCTTCAAAAGTATTTTGAAAATACAATATAAAGTACTTTTCAAAGTATTTTAAAAATACAATAGAAAGTACTTTTCAAAAGTGTTTTGAAAATACTTTTACAAGATACTTTTCAGAAGTATTTTGTATATGGATGTATGAATGCTTGCGTGTAATTTATCTGGCCGCGCTGGGGTTGGCAGCGCCTCTGAGTAGTCAGGTATTAGTCACCTTGAAGAGGCGTTATACATAAATCCTCGTACTGAATTAATAATGAATTATGTATATATAAAATTATATACAATAATACGTATATATACAAGTACATGTCAGTATCAATACTACCATAGTTCTGCTCACTTATTTTTGTGTAGCTGTAAAATCTGCGACCATAGTCTGATAGTCAGCTATTTCTATGATTATGGGTGGTTTAATGTTTGTCAGGAGGGTGATGTGCCGCCCAGGACAGTGCGACAACTGCAGTACATGTCTTGGATGGACAGTGGTCGACCAGAGCATTGCTTCCAACTGCTGACCTTCAGAAGAAAGGTCAGAGCTCTTCAGGCGCACACCACTGGACCAGTCGTCATTCACTGCAGGTTTGTCAGTCTGCAGATATCCTATATATATATATATATATATATATGCAGCTTAATTCTGTCTTGTAATAGTCAGAACAGTTCCTTCTGGCGCTATATAAATGCTCGGTATGAATGAATAAACGAATTCATTTAAACACATGTTTGCACGCTATTGCTTAGTTATCTAGACTTCTATTAATTGCACCATGAGAGTGCTGACTAAATAATATCATTTAAGGCAATTATTCAGTGATTTTTATAGCTTTTCGGATCAGAATTAATTAAACTAATAATTATTATGTACATTGCACATGACTGGAAACTCAAGATGTCGGACACAAACATCCGTTAGCTTTATCATCTGTCTCAAAATTCAAATGTAATTGGCAAAGAAATCGACTGTGACGTTCTTATCGGCTGCATTCTTAGCATAAAGATGTTATACGATGTTTTCCTTCTATTTAATTGAAAGAATTAATCAACTGCTTGATTGATCGATTGATTCAATGCAGCAGTGGAATCGGTCGCACCGGTGCCTACATCGCACTCGACTACCTGTTGGATCAGCTGGCAGCTGAGCGATCCATCTCGGTTTTCAGGTGCGTCGAGGAGCTGCGAAGACAACGCATGAGTTTGGTCCATACACAGGTAATCTACCAACAATAGCTTATAGGCCTAATTACACTAGCAAGCGCAGATAACAAAAACAGATGAAAATAACAACCGTGAAAATTACAATAGGCAGATTGTAAAGGCTAAGTTTGCTTTCAACGAAATAATAAAACAAAAATTTCAATGATTTATTTCTCTGCAGAAGCACCCTTGTCGATCGATACATGTATCTTTCTGTAGCATAGATGCAATTACAAAATGGCCCATACCATCACCTTCTAGCCGTCTGAAACAGCTGGCGCCAAACTACTGAGAAATCCCCTTCACCTAGTAGTTATGAAATGTATGAAGGTCCTATGCAAATACACGAACAAAAGAATGGATGACAACCCGTAGCGGCTGAAATAACTATTAATATCAACGGTCACATCTCTCGCCTCGTAAAACTAAGGCGGTGCAGACGGTTGAAAGCTAGTAAGTACGTGCAACTTTTGTATTCTAAAATCTTAAAAGGATTTGCACATTTATATAGCGCAACTTCACAGAAATTAATTGATGGTACTCTAATTTTATGACTGCACAATGACTGAAAGCCATAAAATGGCTACTGCATAAAGCGATAAAATGCATAAAAAATCACATCATAGCCATAATACTATTCACTGAGTATAAACCGTTCTATGTGGTATAGAATGAATGGACCTATAGGACCTAAATATATTTTTATATATATTTATTTATATATATATATTTATATATATGTATATATATATATTTATAATGGACCTATATGTATGTCATATTGATGAGACCTTTGACACAAGTTGATGGTAGTTTGTGCAACTGCACTTGTCGAACCAATATGCGTAATTTCAATTAACATGCTTTAATTTTATAATTATTGCTAGCTTCCGCGCAGAATATCTGTGGGCCAAAATATTTGTTAATTTGAATGTGAAACCTGTGCGTTTAATTTTGTCATATGTATCCATGTCACTACTGATGTGTGGTTTTAAGGATCAGTATGAATTCATCTACGATGCACTGGTTGAGGAGATTGAAATGGGCGACACGTCAAAGTCATGTGCTGAGTTCGTCCGCGATCACCCTGACAGCTGTCAATCAAACAGTTCCTCGATGTCGACGTTAGATAATCAACTCCAGGTATAATTCTGCCCAACTATGATAATAACAATAACAATATTAACAATAGCAATTGGCAAAATTTGAAAGTTAATACACTATATCATATGTAGCAATAACACTCACACTGACACATGGATAAATGCGAAAATAAGGAGCGTAAAATTATATATATTTATATAATATGTGCACCCGTGTGTATCTGTGTGTTGTGTGTAGTTGTGTATATATGTATGTGTGTGTGTTTTTTGTGTGAATAGGTGTATATATGTGTGTTATGTGTGTAAGTATGTGTGTGCATGTGTTTATGTGTGTATGTGGGTGTTATTTGCAGGTGCGTTCAATTGTGTTTATGTATGTCTCTCATTGAATTCTAGTTTGTTGTCCATGACAACATCGCCGTTGAATAATTACTTGTAATTGTAATTATTTATTAAATATTATTATTATCTATATATATATATATATAACAACGATGTAAACGGCTTAAATGTAATTTAAATACTCTTTTGACAGCGGTTGAAAAAAGTTTCTGTGTCGAAGCCTGGTCGAAAGTCGGCAGGAAACGATCCAGACAACGTCTCCAAGAACCGAAACAACTCCATAGTCGCCTGTTAGTTTCAACCATCTTATAGTCTGAATGATACCCTTTAAAAACATGCTTTTCATTTTCTCAAACACGTTCTCTGAGCTGAGACCAGTTCGATATTATGATATCCATTTTGTATATTCATATATCACGTTCAACTTTAGACAATTCGCTGCTTTCTCACGCTATCTGTTTTATGGACCATTACCCTATCGTATCATATCATATCGAATTCCATTGTAACGCCTATGTGGGTCCCACCAGCTGGAACAGCCTCCCCTTTCTCTTCGGGAAGAGCTGGTCTCTCTTACCTCTGCCGCCTGTCGCAAGCGCCTTAAGACTTTCCTGCTCTCCGCTTTGTGTTGAGTTGTGAGCTTCTCTGATTACGAGTGGCGCCATATAAGTTTTCAATTACAATTACAGTTTCACACCCATGCAGTTGTACGACCCTTTTTCTCTCCTATCTTGTCTGATATCATCGGTGGTTAGATGCTGCGTTGAATGTGTGATTATGTGTCTGATGGCAACCAACGGTAGGACACAAACTGGCTTGGACATCGGGTCCACCCGTTCGCCCTTCCGGTAAGGGACGACAAAAAGTTTTTCCAGATAATAATGTATACCTTACGCTTCTCAGACCCTATGCCCTCCATTGCAACCATAATAATGTATACCTTACGCTTCTCAGACCCTATGCCCTCCATTGCAACCATAATAATGTATACCTTACGCTTCTCAGACCCTATGCCATCCATTGCAACCATAATAACACATTTGAACCCTATAGCATTAAGTCAATGGCAACTTGGATAACGATATTCTAACCTGACATTACGATAATTGTTGCTCTACTCCGTCTTACATAGTGCTGCCGTTAAATGTGAATTGTTGCTGTGACTAAAGATATTTCTTGCACATAATATGTCTGTTTATTTATATTTCCTTCGTCGTTTGTCTGTTTGCAACTGAATTGCAGACGACGACAGCCGAACCTACTTAGATGTCTCATACATCAGCCGAAGCGATTACGTCAACGCCGTCTCCTTAAACGTGAGTAGTTGTAACAGGTCTTTAATCATATCGTTATGTTTAGCTGCCTTTCAGGCATTTCATCATTGCTATGTGTTGTCAAGTCGAGAACATCTCTGAAAATATTTTCCTTAGGAGTCGCAACAAAAATGTCGAATTACGATTACAAATTACATTGGAATAGACACAACGAAAACAATAATTATAGCGCAGGGTGATAGACTACGCCACTCAACGTATTACACGCACGACGCTCTGGTTCAGCAGAGGAACAGTTTAAGTGTTCCGGTTCTGCTACGCAATATGACCATTTCGTTAGTCAAAGTCCGAGACCATGGCATATTCTGGTTATTATATCATTATATGCTGTAATGTATGATTACACTAAAATGCAATGCACATGCGCTTTTCCGATGCAAATCAATGCTTCCTACTCTTACTTACTTAGAAATGACATCTTTGTAGAGCTACCGTGCGGCACACGCCTACATTATGACGCAGGTTCCTATGCGTAACACAATTGTCGATTTCTGGCGATTGATTTGGGATTACGACCTGAAAACGATCGTTCTGCTCGACGATCTCACCGAAGTAAGTGACGTAATATCGCTTATATATGAAACTAAAATCTTCTTCTGTGATCTCCATGGAAACCGGAAAGTTACAGATGCCAAGTAAAGATGCGACTCTCTAAGTTCACGCAGTGCCCTTGAATAAGCTGGTGACCTGCGCTAAGCTTCACTGTACAGCTCTATGCACTTGACATTTACGATTATGACCATGGCGATTAGTTCGCAAAGATTACACACACAAGAATACAAATACTAGAACTTAATTTAAAATTTGAAGTATCAGTTTAAAGTGAAAATGCTCTAAAATAATAGCAAAAAACTATTCGAGTTGAATGGCATATATCAAGCACTGTACGCTGGTATTCATAGAAAGACATAGCAGATGTTTGCTAGAATACATACATATAAAAAGTTCATGAAGAAGATGTAGCCGCGTATCGGATATCATCAATCATATGAATGTTGAGATTCTGTTTTAATTTGTCGACTGGTGAATATCTTCGTGAATTCCTTTCATAGAGTTCCTCCAGGTACTGGTCGGAAAACTCTGGAAGTCGAACCTTTGGACCTTTCCTCGTTGAGATGACATTGTCGGAACAGGAGTCACAAAATGTTTGGAGAAGGCAGTTCGTACTAACAAATACGACCGATGTACGTTCTTCTTGCTTTACTCATAAGTGTATGTATGTATGCATGTATATATATATATGACTGTATATGTGTTTGCTTGTGTGTATGTGTGTATGTGTATATGTATCTACACTTACTATTGCGCCTCTTCAATAGCTCACACAAACGTATACGTCAGTGAAAAGATGTTGAAATCATTAAAAACAAAGTTAATTAGTGAACCATATTATGTATGTTATGCAATTAAAGAAAAGCGACGGTAGGTGACAGGCCTTGTGATAATTCATATGAATGCCACACCTGAACAGAGTCCGTCACAGATGGCGTCTTCCTCTGTCGTTGGGTACGTGGAGAATGATTCGGTCACAGAAGTGCAGGACTCCTGTTTAACTTAGAAGATATTATTGAAAACTAAGTAAAGATATTGATGAATACTAAACTAGTAAGTGAATAAATTATATTCTTTAGCAAGACGTATAGGCTTATGTTAACGAAGGATATGATGTACAGAGAAAGTTTAACAAATACGAACAAAAACATACAATAACACATATTCTATCGAAAGCATATAAATTTATAAAAATTTACTCTGTTTAATGCGAAAGAATTTAGTTCTTCTTAGGCTATATAATCTTATGACAATCGAGTCTCATAAGCTTTTGACAGTAATCATAACGTTCTGTGTAAGGAACAGTTTATTTTGGTTTGCACTGATTGGGATATATTAATATCGCTATATTTGCATGCAGCTGGTAAGGCCAAAATACACTATGAACATAAACTAGAGACTTATATTTTTCGTGTGGCAGAAATCAAGGGAATCGCTATCAGTCCATCAGTTTCAACTGAAGAATTGGTTTAACCGATCCACATTTCGTCCGGAGGATATCGCTATGCTTCTGGAGATGAGAGAACAGTTGTCCGACTGGTTAGACGCACAGCCCACAGCTGAGAGAATCGTTATTCAGTGCATGTTAGTCTTCAACTATACACGTACAAATGGTTTCACAGTCATGGCTGCAACAGCTAATTCGTAGCCCGTTAAAAATTACCCGGCACTCTAGTTGCAATACAATGCACTGTAAATCTTTTAAAATTATCAGCACTATAAAAGTCACAGGCAGATCGATTTGGATGTAAGAAGTTGTTTCAGGTGAGGAAGGGGTTGAGAATTTGGAAAGGAAAGAGAGATATGAAATTGGATGGTAGCCTAATTGGACAGGAGTTCCTTGTCTAGGGATGTTTTTGTTTAGTGGCTTAGTTTTACAACAATTATAGTCTTAGAAGAGCATAGAAAAGTACCGGTTGAGAGAGAAAGGTTGATGATCTTGGTTATAGTAGGAGCGATAAAGATTGCACACTCCAGTAGCAACGATGTTGGAACTAGGTCAAGGTCACATTGTTTGTTTAAAGATTTAGTGATTTCTACCTCAACGGGTATGATTCATGCATTGTATGCTGTACTTCACGCCAAGGTGTTTAGATTTAATCTGAAAAAACGCCTTTACTGGCAGTTCACTATATGTTAACTTGGTCTATTTTAAAGACGTACTACTTGTTTCCATTACCTGTTGAGAACGCATATATATTTACAATAAGCTTCTCTTTCATAAACTGCACGCTATGTCTCGGCCGCTGCTCTCTGACACAACGCAGCGCTCATGGATAAACTGGGCCCTGCGCTTTAAATGACTAATACGATTATGTTTTGAGGGATGGGTCGACGAAGAGCGGACTGTTCGTATCAGCCCTCGACATCATCGACCGAATCTTCGCTGAACTGACCGTCGATGTCTGTCTCTCATGCAGACACGTCAGAGTTCACCGACCGACCGCTATCAATAATCTAGTATTTATCATTGTCATCAGCATTACTATTATTAGTACATCTATTATAAACTGTTAATATTATTACTGTTGCTATTACTATTTGTTATCATAATTATTTATTAAATATTATTACTATTTTTATATATTGTTATTATTTGATTTTATCGTCATCAGCAGCATCATAATCATCATCTTCATCATTATTTCATCGTCGTCGTCGTAGTTGTTGTCATCGTCGTCATCGTCATCATCATTAGCAACTACAACAATAGCAGTGGCAACATAATCATCATCATCTTGAACCCAGATTAAAAAAGTTTAGGGCGAAGAAATATTAGGTAGAGAATAATTAATTTATACCAGATGAGCCTAATAAGTTTTAATCGGTTGGAACATGATCACGTGTATGGCATAAATTTCAGTCCATGTGGCTGGCCTAAAAAGTTTTGCAGCGGGTCATTAACATCCAAGCATCCAATCACAATTGCTAGTAGTTATCTAGAAACAATTGATATTATGATAAGAATAGCCTTTACTAGACTCAATTTTTTACGTTCATATAAACTCTTCTAGTTCATTCGGTGAAGAACATGGGTCCGTTATTTCATCAGCATGGTCATTTGATCTGTTGGGCAATTTCAGTTAACAATTCACCAACTCAATAATGCGCTAAGTTGGCCACTACGAACGATGGACGATGCATTTATTAAAAATTGACAAGAGACAAGGGATGCGTGCGTTTTACATTATGCGGATAATGATCTGCTGTCTTTGTCTAGGATCATTTCCTTTTCCTCCACGAGGTGGCGCGAGTGTGTTCGAGGCAGATGATGACGGCCTCTGAGAACGATGGCCTGCAGAAGCGATCCTCTCTGACTACTCTGTACGCCAGCGTTAGAAGCACTTCCTTCAGCGCTTCATTCAATGCGTTCAAATGACTGACTCAACGGGCTGGCTGAGAACCGCATCTTCCAGTCTTTCATACAGCGATTTTGATACCGCCAGCATTCTGTGTTTCGGTCATTGGTACCATATCATGCAGACTCGATGAGAGGCATACATTGAGCATTTCTGCGCCGTCAATAAGTGCAAACTACGCTCTCTATTAACTTTATTTAAATGGAATTTCTTTTAAAATATGTTAGCACTCTCGACGACAAAGGTGGACATAGTGCAGACACCTGACTTGATAACTATTGCAATGCAAGTCTGTGCGATGCTGATTATCAAACCTCAACTCTATATAGGTGTCGATCTAAAGATACCATTGTAGATGGAGCCTAGACATTATTTCTAGAGAGTATAGATATGCCTATCAGAGCTTCAGAAACGCCTAAGAGTCAGATACAACGTGCTCTTCATCAAACCAAAAATGGGCAACTATATTTGTTACTATAGATCATTCATTTTTAAAGGAGGTCAGTCGTTGTTACAATCGACGGAATTGGAAAAGAGAAAACTAATACAACTTGCGCACATTGAAATGAGCAAATAAAATGATCTGATATGAAAAAAAACTTTGATTCAAAAATCGTTGCCATGTACACGGTGAACGGGAAAAAACGAACCTCCGCAATTACTTCAACAGTTTGTGGAATATGGAAAAGCCTTTGTTTATTAGGAATCGCATTTTCGCCATTTATTAGTTATAATGTGTGTTCAAAATGTCCTAATTCGGCATGTAATTATGATTCATAAAAATATTGAATACTGTTCTGACCTCTTCACAGAACTTCATGTCGTAAACAAATGTCACCACTAAAATGACGCCGACGTGACATAAATTTTTCACTGGTACATCGTATAATTGTAAAATTAGAAATACAACCAGGGGCCAAATATAATTTTAGCGTTAATAAAATTTGTAATAGTTGGTCTATATTTCTCCAGTTATTGGAGAGGTTCGTATTATTTCTGTTCACAGTGTATAATATACACGGTTTCACGATTTCGTCTGTTTATATTACGTAATCGCGTGCGCTAATACCGGAATTGATTATTAGACTGTTGCTTGTGATGGTAATTATTATAGAAATTAAAATGTTTTTATTTAAATTTCAATGTCAATTCCAATTTTATTCTAACACGTTGACATTAAATATATCAACGAAAATACCATCGAGAAAATTTTACCGGTCAAGTATGATCAGTTCCCAAAACATAACATGTAAAAAGATATGTATTTACAATAACAACGTATTATGCATAAACAGATATGGGAAGTGTACTAGGCCTAGTTTCAGGTTATATCTAGCGTCAGTATAAACAGAGTTTCACCTTTGATCATCCAGATTCTGATTTTTTGGTAAAATTGAAGTTCCATTGAAGTTTCACTTTCGATATTCGGTTCAATGTCGAATATTTGGCACTAATTAATTACATGCGTGTTCAATATCATATCAGTATTTGACAACCATCACCTTAGCGACAGTTCATGAGATTGCAGAAATAAGCTCTGCACAACTGTCACAAGAACGACTATGAAGTATCTTCCACTGGAGGTCGACCCGAGACCGGAAATGCCACTCTGGCCGGAAGGGTCAGCAGGTGTTTGGACTGGAACACCCAGATCTAGATTGGAGTTTTCTCCGCTGATGACGTATCTGTATCCGTTTTCCGGAAGGTATTCGTCTTGGTCGATGATCATTTGTCCACGGACGACCTCCGGATGAATCGTCTCCAAAGGACATTCGTCTGACAAAAACACAATTTTTTTATACGTTCAATACGTTCGAACTTAATTTAGTGTAATCAAAACCACACAGGTTAGTCTAATGTATATATTATTCTCCACTTGGACCCTATGTGAAGCGAATTCCTTCCCGACGTTCTTTTATGCATGCTTGTATCATGTATTTATGTCCGTGGCTATAACTCATACTAGGATCTTTCTATGGCACGTGGCAAAGTTAAAATCGTTTGAGTTTATCAACTATATTGCACTAGGCTTATAACTTGATCGAGTGTTTCAAATTGTAAGGTCGAATTGATGTGCACACTGATTTCAAAGCCACAGATCAATTGATGAGATGCCTCACAGAAGCGGGCCAAATGCGGATGTGCTTAAAAAGCTTAATCACTGCATGAATTTAGCAGAAGACATTAAAGCGAAATAATTCTGTGATTCGATTAGCTTTCCAGCCATAGTGAACATGTGAATGAGTAAATCATCCTTATTCTCTTGATTTCCAAGAACCCATTTAATTAATCGTCTTGCCCTTCCGTTTTTCCATCCATCCATTCAGTCTATTATAATTCAATCAACCGTCACCCACAGCTGGGCTTGTAGGCTAATGGCCATTGGTTATGGCCATCTTCATAACAGCCTGATGCATTAAACCTTGTGGTCACCGTAATCTGATGATGACGACACTTGAATTCCGTGTCTAAATCGTGACACTGACCGAGATAATTGCTGAATCGATATCTTTCGCCTTGTCCTCCAGTGGAGTAACCATTAGAGGAAAACGACATCATCTCGTGCATGCTGCATCTTCGGTCTTGAACTATCTCGATGGCGTTTATGACAGGACTCATCAGCTGTCGGATTTAAACAGACAAATCATCCGAATGAACACAACTCGTCCATATCATGCAATGGAACTCAAATATAGCATTCCTCAATATTCTGACTCAGAGCGGCTCTCAGGTCTGCATTAATACCGAACAGTTACGATGACTATTCTTCGTCAGAAATTATGTTGAAAATACCGCAACAGTTACGATTGGTATCGATTGTGGTGTTTTGAACAATAACGACGATTGTGATGATATAGCAACAATGTAGACAGTGATTTTGATGCGGTGACAATGATGAACGTATTAGCAGCTGCTGTTGCTAAGTAATGAATAACGACGACGACAATGACGGCGACGACCACGACGATAACGACGACGACGACGATGACGATGACGATGACGACGACCACGACGATGACGATGACGATGACGACGACGACGACGATGACGACAACGACGACGATGACGATGATGATGATGATGATGTTAATGATGCTGATCGTACGTAGCACATGATTGGTTCTGTTTCGTTGTTGGGGTTTCGCCGAGCGAGGAAGAACAGCGTCTGATGTTCGTTCCACCATAGAAGGCAGGAAAGACGGAGAACTAAAGACAGAGAACCAACGACCTCCGTTCGTTATTCATTCTCCTCATGATCTATTATCCTCCTTGTCATCTATTCTCTTCGTCATCTATTCTCTTCGTCATCTATTCTCCGCGTCATCTATTCTTCTCGTGATCTATTCTCCTAGCGACATATTCTCCTCGTGATCTTTTCTCCTCGTGATCTATTCTTCTCGTGATCTATTCTCCTAGTGATATATTCTCCTCGCAATATATTCTCCTCACAATATATTCTCTTCGCAATATATTCTCCTCGCAATATATTCTCTTCGCAATATATTCTCCTTGTCATCTATTCTCTTCGTCATCTATTCTCTTCGTGATCTGTGCCATTGAACATGGGTCATCAGAATCCAACAGATCACCTCATCTCATTCGCGACATCTTTATTCCCTCGACGACTTCCGAAACAAAGATTTCCACTTAGTAAATGCCTGTAACCGATTAAGCATCCGGCGAAGAAGGTACTTTGTGAGATTCTATTGTACTGCATTTTTAATTTCTTTACTTTACACAGCGACTTTCACAAAAGTGCCAAAACTAATCAAAGTCAACCGCTTTAAACGCCAACTGGTAACGCTGCATAAGTTTCCAAGTGGAGGGCACCAGTATTCACGAGCACGGTGGTTGTAGCATTGTGGAGAAGTGATCTGGCTATTCACCTGGATGTGCCTGGCACGAGGAAGTAATGTCCAGTCGAGACTTATCCTCGCAGCCACCTGTCACTATCAGCTGGCATCCAGCAGCATCTGGTAAAGAACCATATTTACCCTCGAAGGGACACGACCCAGTCTTCATCTGCTGTGCTACAACAACAATACGCGCATCACACAGTACAGTACAGATGTAGGCTACATATAGTAGGTTAGAGTACAGAAATAAAAAAATCATACGTGATGCAGTCTAAAAACAAGCAGCGAGAATGTTCACACACATAATTATCGCTAATGAAATCCCTATTACATTTGTGGATCACGCCAATACAGAATGATAAGCAAAGTGCACAGAGTAAGAATACTAACAGACAGCTCTGTGCGATAATCTGCTTTCGATTGAGCTAAACAAGAAAAGAGCATAGGGTGGCGTGTCCTTATCGTGTGATATAAATCTAATTTGCGTGGCTTTCTGTACGCGGAATACCATCGTCCGTTCAAACTTCGTATAGTCTGTGAGGCATGACTTATGACAGGAAAGTAATAGCTTTTTAAGGAACTGATGAACCAACTCAACTCATTACCTACGTCTGTGCAATGTGCGAGGATATAATTATAAGCGAGGAAACACCGTATAAAAGCCACAAAGTTTGAGGCCACTGACGCATATCATCCTTGTCATGGATGCGTCGTTAAACAAACTTATCACACACAGAAAAGGCCATTGATTTACGTGTATACGTTTGGGTATTAGGGAAACACGTATGTTATAACTGATTGTCACATACAATTCGGGACATACTCTAATCATTCTAATACCATGGAACAAGGTGAAGTTGGTCAAATTGATTCAAGTTAAACAATTTACATAGCCTACCATTCGATGGAAGGATTAATGATAACTCATTCACATTCATTGCCACATTTGGCTGACATCATGAACTAATGATGTTGATAATGAGAAGAAGAAGAAAGAGAAGGAGGAGGAAGAGGAGGAGGACGAGAAAGAGGAGGAGGAGGAGGAAGAAGAAAACGAAATGATTAGGAAGAGGAATATAGTACAAGAGCATCGTAAGACAGTGTAGGAAAGGACTAAAAAATGCTAGGTAACTCAACACACGAGTAGGACTATAAATGTCGAGCAATTGCTCTCATCAAACATTATTTAGTTACACGTAGACGCATTATTGTGTGGGAATCGATAAAGGCGTATTGTTTTAATTGTTAAAATGATAACAGTACGGTAAGTAATAAAGCAGCAATCCATGCAAGGGAAAATCTCATGCCATTTTTAATGGATTGAGGCAAAGCACTGGTTTTTCCAACTGCATGCCAATTGTGTTTCTTCAGTCTAAATAATAGTATAAGATCTGAATGGAAATAGACGTACAAACAAGCAGCTGACTGGAATGTCTGTCAGTGAAGTCGGAATTTGAACATCTGTGATTAGGATCCGTGATATAATCGCCTGCAACACAGTGAGAGGCAAACACTGACGATCGGCATCAATAGCATCATTGTCGCCACCCTTATTTATCGTCATCTTTGACATTTTTACTAGCAGCAGCAGCAGCTACCACGTCAACGTCATCGTAGCATACTCTTCCTACCCTCCTTCATGCATTTACCTGGATAGATATTTATCGTGCACTTTAAAACTCCTCTGAGTCGTTAATGGCCATTTACGCGCTGGAGCTGCACCTCTATCATCGTCACCATAGTCACCACTACTGTCATGTTCTTCATCACCATCTTTATGACTCACATCATCAGCAACATCATCAGATTATCAACACGGCACCACCTAGTGACTGTACACACGGAGACAGGCCGCTATGGTGGCAGGAAAACAGACGTATTTTGAAAATTATTTGAATTATATTTGCACAAATGTCTTTCATTGCTCAATAAGTATACAGGCCTAAAACGACTTGTTAGAAAATCTTCTACCTGAATGCAATGCTGCTTAATTGGTATTAGAATAACTTGTGTCACCAACTCTACAACAAGTCATTGTATTTTAAGTAAAACTTTACCTTTTTGTAACTGTACGACGTAGAAATGTCGTCGCTGCAGCCGAAAACATTGGTAACGAGGATGACTGTGAATATAATATGAAGATGAAATAATACGTAGACAAACAATAGGTAATGAACAATAGCAGACGGACAATAGAAAAAAAGACAACGATAAAAATCAATCAATCAAACAATTTGATATAGCGCCCCTTCAAGATATCTACTCAGAGGCGATCCCGGCCTAACTGCGGTTGAAAAGGACAGTTTTCAGAGAGGTATGAAATGAAGATGAGGAGTTCCTAGGTAGGAGACGAAGCTCTATGGGAAGTCCATTCGGGACCATTCCAGACGGTAGGTCCCACGACCGAGAAAGCCCGATGATGTATAATGGAAGTGTGTGCAAAAGGGACGTTCAGGTCATCATGAAATGCAGAGCGAAGAGGTCGTCGACCACTGCAGGCAGGGTACAGGGAGACATAGCTCCTGAAAATAAGCAGGCGCAGTATTACCAATGCAGCGCCGAACAAAGACATATAAATCTACCCTAAATAAGATGCGCTGGGGTAGAGGCAATCAGTGCAAGACATCCCCATGTAGTCGGATATACATGACCCGTTCTGTGAATGCCACCAATCAATCGCGCAGCCGCACGCAAAAGCCGCTCCAAGCGCCCAATCCGAACCTGCGGGAAGCCAGCATATATTGAGGAGCAATAGTCAAGGTGACTGGTAACAAAGGCATGAACTAGAGTAGCTGTGGCGCTGGGGGTAAGAGAGCGTGATATTTCCCGCAATTATCGCAGCTGGTAAAAGCAACTACGAGAAACATTATTGACTTGTTGAGCGAAGGTGTGTTCTCGGTCAAGAGTGACCCCTAAATCTCGAACAGAGGCGGAGAAAGTGAAGAGGGAAAACTGGGTACAGAAGGCTCAGAGTCCGCCAGCTGCTGGCTGGTGCCAAGCCATATAAATTGGGTTTTGCATGGGTTTTTGCCGAAGCCGATTTGACGACATCCAGTTACCAAGGGAGTCTAAAGCAAATTGCATTTAGCGTTTAACATGAATTTAACATGAATTTAACATAAACGGGGTATGAACAATAGGAGATCTAGAAGAACAACAGGATGGAGACGAACAATAAGAGGCGAACGATCTGAATCCATTGAACGATAGTACACGAGACTTCGTGTAATGATGGGTCGTTTAGTGGTCTAGACTCTATTGACTTAATCGGAAGTGTGTCTGGTACGGAAGAACGATTAAACTTTGAAAAACGGAATATTTATAACATAAATATGTTAAAGCACATTTTCACCATTGTAAAGAAGGTTATATGTAAGCTAACAATTCAGTACATCAATCGTACTGGTCATGATATATTGAATGGGGAGATTTAGCGTGAATTTAAAACAAGGTAACCCTGAGTTCAGTGCTGTTCTTTGTTTGAAGTCCACATGGAAAACTTACGAATGTTTAATATAATTATAAGGGCGATATTTTCTTCATCTCTCTCTACCTCTGGGGTTCAAATTCCGTTGTGTCATCTAGAATCGTCCAACCATGTTAACTGGAAAGCTTTCCAATTGTCGAATTGGAGCCGTATTGTTTGCGATGAAGATTAATCTTTCAAGGCGGCGCCATTGTAAAGAGATGAACAAATACCATTCTCACAGTTAATGTGATATTATATCGTCCTATGACTGGTCACCAAGGTCAGCTTAATCCATGACCGGATGACCCAGAACTGACCACAACTCATCCATCTGTCCCTCTGTCAGGCGCCCCTCTGCAAGTATATCTTGCACAAGTTTTCGACCTCATCAATCAATTTTCACCTACTCCAACAATAATTCGTCATACCGCCCTATACATCACGCTAGCTTCATTCCTTCCTTCTTACCCTCCTTCCTTCCTTCATTCTTTCCCTCCTTCCTTCCTTCCTTCTTTCCCTCTTTCCTTCCTTCCTTCCTTCCTTTCTTCCTTCCTTCATTCTTTCCTTCTTTCCTTCCTTCCTTCCGGCCTTCCTTCTTTCCCTCCTTCCTTACTTCTTTCCTTCCTTCCTTCCGGCCTTCCTTCCTTCCTTCTTTCCTTCCTTCCTTCCTTCCTTCTTTCCCTCTTTCCTTCCTTCCTTCCTTCCTTCCTTTCTTCCTTCCTTCATTCTTTCCTTCTTTCCTTCTTTCCTTCCTTCCTTCCGGCCTTCCTTCTTTCCCTCCTTCCTTACTTCCTTCCTTCCTTTATTCCTTCGTTCCTTCTTTCTCTCCTTCCTTCCTTCCTTCCTTCCTTTATTCCTTCGTTCCTTCTTTCTCTCCTTCCTTCGTTCCTTCCTTCTTTCTTTCCTTCTTTCCTTCTTTCGCTCCTTCCTTACTTCCTTCTTTCCTTCCTTCGTTCCTTCCCTCCTTCCTTACTTCTTTCCTTCTTTCCTTCCTTCCTTCCGGCCTTCCTTCTTTCCCTCCTTCCTTACTTCCTTCCTTCCTTCCCTCCTTCTTTCTTTCCTTCTTTCCTTCTTTCCCTCCTTCCTTACTTCCTTCTTTCCTTCCTTCATTCCTTCCCTCCTTCCTTACTTCTTTCCTTCTTTCCTTCCTTCCTTCCGGCCTTCCTTCTTTCCCTCCTTCCTTCCTTTATTCCTTCCTTCCTTCTTTCTCTCCTTCCTTCCTTCCTTCCTTCTTTCTTTCCTTCTTTCCTTCTTTCCCTCCTTCCTTACTTCCTTCTTTCCTTCCTTCGTTCCTTCCCTCCTTCCTTACTTCTTTCCTTCTTTCCTTCCTTCCTTCCGGCCTTCCTTCTTTCCCTCCTTCCTTACTTCTTTCCTTCCTTCCTTTCTTCCTTCCTTCCTTCTTTCTTTCCTTCTTTCCTTCTTTCCCTCCTTCCTTACTTCCTTCTTTCCTTCCTTCGTTCCTTCCCTCCTTCCTTACTTCTTTCCTTCTTTCCTTCCTTCCTTCCGGCCTTCCTTCTTTCCCTCCTTCCTTACTTCCTTCCTTCCTTTCTTCCTTCTTCCTTTCCTTCTTTCCTTCTTTCCCTCCTTCCTTACTTCCTTCCTTTCTTCCTTCTTTCTTTCCTTCTTTCCTTCTTTGCCTCCTTCCTTACATTCTACCTTCTTTCCTTCCTTCCTTTGTTCCTTCTTTCCTTCCTTCCTTCTTCCGTTCTTCATTCATTTCTCTCTATCTCATGTCTATCCTTCCTAACGTATTGTATTGTTGCATCGCGCATGTAGCGTTGTCTGGTGTAATGTAACATAGTACGGTGAAGTAAAGCGGTGGCTAACCAGTCATCTAGGACGTGCGTTAGCATGAGGATGGCGTCGTGTTCTCCATTGACGTTTCCATGGATCGTTCTCATGCACTTGAAGCTGGCTAGGACGTGGTGGCCATCACTCGTTCGCCGATAGTAGTTGAGCATCTTTCCGGAGCCAAGCCACCCTCCATCGTTCAACGAGTAGTGGTGTCTTCCGGATAGATCGGACCATGGCGAACTAGAGTTGAACCATCGAGGAAATTCACACTGCGGTGTTGGCCAGCCATGTGAGTCTGTATGGTCGAAAGGTGAACACAACTGGGTGATGTAAAGCTCTTCTATTCAAACATGAAATGTTGTGGATATACTAATTTCTTCTGCTTACGGGGTGCAGAACATACCGTAACACCCCCCAGCGTTCCATCTTTACAGAACTTAACGTCAACTTCTCACCTCCACATGAAAATTACGCATCTGAGTCTAACACCGGCGCTACAGAAGGCGAATTGTTTTTTATTGTAGGCCTGATCGAGAATTTATCTACTCAGAAGCGTTCTCTGCGCTGGCCTAGATGACTTGCTTTCAAGGCTGCCTAAAGCACTACATATAGGTAACCATTGGCAATCGAAACTTTAAAAAATGTTAGCCATTGCAACCATGTTTCAATTACATTTAGGCCCTACGCTCTGAGCTTATCTGAAAGACAATGCATTACATACAGACAGTTAGGGACCAATATGAATACTGACATTATAGAAATGCAAGAATCCAATTGTTCTTGATCTAAACGACGCCCTCCTTAGCAGCTACCCTGCCTCCTCTTTTGATCTGGACCCAGTGGAAGCCGCACTAGGGCTTCCTTTTGACAACCCTTTCCAGAAGACTTCTGACTTGACGCAGCGCTCATGAATAAGCTGGTGTCCTGCGCTTGGCCTTTGGTGGCGCCTTAGAAGCATGGAGTCAACAATTACGAATAAGATGCATAGGATACTTGAGTATTTACATATGCACACACAACCCAACACGAACACATAGTAGGCCCCTATTTGTAGATGTTAGACAGCGTTCTATGTATATAGGTCCCTACCTCCGGTGAGTTCCATGACGAGAGGTCCGTCTTTTGGACTCCGTAACCCTCGACAGGTGGCGTCCGCTGACATTGACAAATAGACCAACGTCCCGTATTCGACGTACATCTGCAAAGAAGACTCTCCCAGGTGAAATCTCAAATTTTATATCACACATTCATGCAGGAGCCCAACGTTGTCTCTGGCACTCGACATATGAAATAAGGCACCACAATTGGCTGCAATTAATAAATTGGAATTAGGCGTGTGTTTGAGTAAAACCCGTAAATTCATGCACTACGTTCTTATAGGTTGAGAGAGGAATATGGAATGGTGTCTCTCATCTCTTTAAACTGTGATCGCGTGTGTATTTTATATCGAAAGAATCGTCCATTTAGGTAAAGACTCAGTACAAAAACTTCTCACTCTGTCCAGACATTCCAATCTGCTCAAATTTGCAGCTGAGCTGTCTATCGATTGAATGAAGGCTTTGCTTAATAATAGGCCTAAATGATCGTCTTACACGAGACAGAAATCCCATGTAGACAAATTCTCTATTTTCAGAAGATTATTTTGCTCATGTTACTGGGCTTACGAGCGTTAAAACAATAACATCCCTTAGCGTCAAAGGAAAAAAATGGATTGGAAACACTTTAAAATATTCATTCGATCGCCCAGATCTAAATACTCGTTGGAACAGATTTGTATCATGATATTGTGACGGGAATGCCAACTCCCAAAGGACTCTTTATGGACCGAGTCTTACGCGACTGATTGATGACATTGCGATCGAAATGCCTAGAAACTCGGAGAATGACGACAGAAACGATGAATTTCTATGTCTTCATGAGATTGCTCAAACATATCAACCCGATATGAACGAAGGCGTCGGATTTCTATAGCGCCAAGCGACAACCAGTCTTTCCTCCGTCCACAGACGTTCTTAGCGACTGAGAAAAAACCAATAAGAATTACAGAAGTTGTGTCAACTATTGCTCTAATTCCTTTCGCTATGACGACATCTAAAGTTGGTAGATATATAAAACAGCCTCAGATATATAATACATAATTAAAATCTTATACCAGCAAAGATGAACATGAAAAGTGCTAGACTATAGTATATACTACTGGAGTATATATATATATATATGCATGTATAATGAATTTAAAGGAGCAATTCTGTCTTAGTTTATTTGCAGTTCTCGCTTTCATCAGATTCTGGCGTTGGTTTTCAATCGACTGAACCACAGCAAACATAGAATGCGTGCCTTCAGTCTTCGGTCGACCGGTGAAAATACACAGACGTATATTGAAATAGATGGTCGTCACCGACTGGCGATCGGAAGGAGGTTCCGGTTTCGGTTCCGGGTGACAGTCGGCGCCATTCTCCTTTCAGTTCCGTCGACACGTGTCTCCCTCTGTCGCCGGGGAAATATGGAAACGCGGAACGACGATGAATGGAAGACCGGAAACAATAATTGGCTGATCTAATGCATCCTGTTTCCTTTCTGCTGCTCGAAGCCTCGCTGTCTAGGGTGTCTTCCCTAAAACATCTGCAGGAATTAGACGTCTGCTTTCCCAACCGATGACGAGATTGATTACAGAATTGCATGCCCACAACTTTTCGGAGCATTAGAAAAATACAGTTACATTGTGTCTCAGTCCAGCTGTTATTGATGAACTTACGAAGCAACGGAATCGGTCCTCCTTTAAGCCGGATTCATCAGACAGAAATTGTCCATAGAAGTACATGTCAGACCCATCTTTCCATGAAGCTAAGCATTCCAGATGCATATCTGAAGAATAAAATAACCATACGGCGTATCAAAACCTTCTTCTTGCATACACATGCTACTCATAACATAAATATCGGCTCAAACTGTAAACGTAATGAACCGTTAGAAACATGCTTGTGTGGTAATGATGTAATTCATGCTGGTATCATGTTAAACTTAATTTCCAGAAATGAGGGTCCATATCTAGCGGAATTTTTTAATCCATGTTGGAACTCCCTTGTCACCTGCTTGCTTTTGATAGACTAACCGTTAGTTCTGTAATCCCCACCTCCTATTCCACCTATTCCTCCTATTCCACCTATTCCTCCTATTCCTCCTATTCCTCCTATTCCACCTATTCCTCCTATTCCTCCTATTCCTCCTATTCCACCTATTCCTCCTATTCCTCCTATTCCTCCTATTCCTCCTATTCCTCCTATTCCTCCTATTCCTTCTATTCCTCCTATTCCTCCTATTCCTCCTATTCCTCCTATTCCTCCTATTCCTCCTATTCCTCCTATTCCTCATATTCCTCCTATTCCTCCTATTCCTCCTATTCCTCCTATTCCTTCTATTCCTGCTTTTCGCCCTGCTTCCCCTCTTCGGTTCTTCTTCCTCCTCCTCTCTTCTTACTCTATTATTATTCCACTCTTCTCCTAATCCTTCTCTTCTCCTTCTATCTCCTATTCTATTCTTCTTGTTCCTCCTCCTCCTGCTCCTTGTTTCCTCCTCTTCTTACCCTCTTTGGTTACCATGTCTACAATACAAGGATTGATTATTTAATCGATTGACTGACTGACCCGTCTATTTCGTCGCACATGTACAATGTGATGTTCGAAATGCTTGCCATATATTGCCGTTTAATACACGAAGAAGCGGAAAATAAGTGATCATATGTAAACTGATGACTTCTATGGAGCAATGTTAATGATATCGGTGGAGAACAGGAGGTCTGATGCACATTGCATGTAGAGACTGGAACACAGAGAAAAAGTACCATGAGAGGACAATGCGCAATACAAATCATCTATTCCAACTGCAAATAACAATTCACTGTCAACCGTTTTTCGTCCTGAGTTCCCTCCTATATAATTCATCATCGAAATGATTGTTGTATTTTCCTATCTGCAGATCTCCGTTGCTAATTGTCTCGTGTCTCTCAACAGTCCTACTTTATTCGTGTTTCATATTTCATCTGCCATGAACTCTACTCACCTGCTGCCGAGTATCGCATCATTCTGTTCCTCGTTGTTACCGTCGACTGTCGGTTTGCCTACTCCACTGCATGCTTTCTTCACTGCCTTCTCTACATGCGTTTTATATCTGTCCATCTCTGCCTCCGCGTCGTTAAATAAACTTATGACACACACACACCCACACACACACGCACACACAAGTCTTTGTTTCTTTGTCTCTCTCTTCGTGTTTGCATATGTTCGTGACAGCTTGCGTTTCTGAATTGTTTGTTTCCTTTATATTTGTCTGTCTTCCTACAGTCAGCTCAAAACAAAATACGTCCCAATGAAGATATCTCGAGCCATTAACGTGTCATTCGTTGTTACGTTTTTGTTCCTGAATTCCGGCTTTGAAGCTCTTGTCGGATACGCTGGGATCGTCTGGTTAATGTGACCAGGCGAATCATTCATAAACAGCTTTAATCGGTCGTAGACAAGAATTAGTCATTCTATTCTCCAACCAGAATATATGAGTGCACTAACGCAAAGAGGAAGATCGTCGATAAAAGAGACGGAAATCATCCACGCAGAGAGAGAGAAGGACATCGGCAATACAAGGTGAGACATCGCCAATACAGAGTGAGACATCACCAATACAAGGTGAGACATCGCCAATACTGAGTGAGACAACACCAATACAAGGTGAGATATCGCCAATACTGAGTGAGACATCACCAATACAAAGTGAGACGTTGGCAATACAAGGTGGAAGAGATCAAGCGCCTTGAGGAACGAGGATGAAGCCGAGGAGCATGAGAGGCAACATGAGTAAGACGCGGAAGAGATGGAGAGTGATCGACGGAGTGAAAAGAGAAGAAAGGAAAGAGCACAAGAATAGGAAGAGGGAATGCACGAATGGACGGACGGACGGACGGACATATAGATACGGAAGGAAAAGTGAGAAAATATGACGAAAAAATTCGGAAGGTAAGAATAAATGATACGAAAGAGAAGAGATATATTAACAAAGCGATGGAGAGTGCTGGGCGGCAAGGGGTTGTGGGGTGCGGGGGGGGGGGAGGGGTACGGTCATTGCCATCTGCAAAAATAAGTCTCACGGAAGCATCCGTCCTAGGATAATCTGTCGGAGACAAAGCTCACCGGAAATTTAATCGCCGGCGACGCGTTGTCGAGATATGAGAGTGCAAGAAGAAACCACAGGAGGATAAGAAGGAGGGAAGGAAAAAATGGAGAAAATGAGGAAGAGGAAGACGAGAATGAGCAGAGGAGGGAAGGGAAGAAGAGAAGGACGAAGAAAGAAGGAGGAGGAGGAGGAGAACGATGGGAGGAGGAGGGAAGAGGAGGTGGAGGAAACGAGGAGAATGAAGAGGGAGAAGAGGAAAGAAGGGGATGAGAAGAAAAGGAGGCGGAGAAGATGAGGAGGTGGAGAAGACGAAGAAAATGAAGAGTATAGGAGAAGGAGAAGAAGCGGATGAGGAGATGAAAAGAATAATAGAAGAATAAGGGAAGAAGAAGAGGAGAAAATGAGAAGGAGCAAGAGAAGAAATGAGAAAGGTACAGAAGGATAAGAGAAGAATTTTGAGAAGAAGATGAGAAAAAGAGAAGAAAAAATAGGAAGAGGGAGAAAAAGAGGAGAGGAGATGGAGGAGGGTGGAACATTGGGAGAAGAAGAGTAAGAAGAGGAGAAGGAGAAGAGGAGAAGAGATGGAGGAGGGTGGAACATTGGGAGAAGAAGAAGAAGGAAGAGTAAGAAGAGGAGGATAAGAGGAGAAACAAAAAAGTAAGAGGCGGATAGAGATGGTAACTGCAAGTATATAGAAGAAGAGTAAGAGCAGATAACGAGACTAAAGCTGATGTTAGGGTGTATTGATTGTTCTATATAGAAAGAGCGGAGGATTGCGTGCATGCCTGTGGGAGCAGATGGACAGAATGAAGAACGGTGAAGGGATGGAAGACACCAACTGTGGGTGGGGGGTAGGGCTCCGGGTGCATATGCGACGATGGAGAACATAGCAGCAGATAGACGCTCAGGTTGATCGAAGTGGAGTGATATTCTGGAATGAAGTCACTTTCCAGCGATGAGATGGATGACTTCGATGGAATATTGAAATTGGCGATTGGTGGAGAAGGCAGAAGAAAGCGACGGAGAGAGGGACACGATGGATGAGAGTTGGAACGAGGAGGAAAGGAGAGACGGACAGAAAGAAAGAGAAAGAAAGAGAGAAGAAGAGAGAGAGAGAGAGAAAGATGGTAGGGACTAAAGCGGATCATTAGGCGGCCGAGTGGAACTAGCAAGGATAGTAAAATGGAATCTTCTAATATGAAAGGTATTTGGTGGAAAGTTTCAGTTAATTATAAACTAATAAGCGTTATAGCGTCTCTAATGATTTTCCGATTTCAATATAATATATTATAGTTTGAAATGAAAGAAGGAGCTGAACAAGCTGAAAGGAAAGACAGAACAGAAAATAGAGAAGACCTGAAAGGGCTGAAAGGAAATAAACGGCTGAAAGGGCTGAAAGGAAATAAACGGCTGAAAGGGCTGAAAGGAAATAAACGGCTGAAAGGAAATAAACGGCTGAAAGGGCTGAAAGAGCTGAAGACTGCCATTCTGAAGTAAGATGCACAGTTTGACTTCCATTTCACTGGTCAGTAGTGTTGTATCTCCTCTTAATAGCTAGTTCCGTGAGAGGCGCTATCAAAATTATCTCAATTACATTACATTATTGAATCAATGAAACGAAACATACACAGAAGTTTTAAACTTCTGATACATCGATAAAATCTTAAACTGTGAAGACTAATTCTTGCAGTCTTTGTAACATTGTTTTGCTGTTGTGTCCTCTTCCTGTGAAATTCCTCCTCTTCCTCGTTCCTTCTTCCTTCCATTTTCTGATCCCACATCTTCCTTACCCTTTGCATCTTCTCCTTTTCCTTCCTCTGCACCGCTGTCTTATATTTAATCCTGTTTTCTTCTTCTCCCATACTCTTAATCTTGCTCTATTCCTCCTCATCCTCCGTCTTCATCTCTTCATTTTCTCTCCACTAATCCTCCTGCTTCTCCTTCTCCTCCTCGTCTTCTCCATCAGTCGTTCTTCTTTTTGACAAATCGTTAAATCGACCGGATATTTGCGCCGCCATTTCTTCTTTCGCTATTCAATTTGCTTCATGCTTGGCTCCTCCGCGGCCACTCCGCGTTGTGCTGCACTGGACGCCGCCTTCCTTCGGGACCTGGGTGGACTTGAATGCCAAATAGGTCCCGCATGCACACGAGGGACCGGACTCTCGTCGGTCGCGATCTACTTAAGACCTGGCGGCTGAACGTCGGCAGAGCCACTGAGCCCGTCAACCACAGCATACAGGAAAGATGGAAACTGATGGCCTCTGCTTATTCGCACAATTCGCTAGCCTTTATCTGCCTTCGAAGTCGCTTTTCTCTTATCATTCTTCAGATATCAATTGCTTGCTTTCAATCGAAATAAATCAATCCATTGCTCAGGTTTACAGAATGAACGGGTCAGAGAACATAGCCTATGTTAGCCTATGTTAGCCTATCTTAGCCTATCTTACACCGATGGCCCTAAATCTGTTTGCCTGTACATGTATGAGCGCCGAGAGTAGCCAGTCATCGAAGATGAACCTCTCGTGATGAGGTACACAGGAGGCGCATCTGTCTTCACATGTGACAACCACCTGTGGACTGAATCGTTCTTTAGATATATATATATATATATTATTTATATATATATACATATATAAAAGTTCAAGGAAAATACATGTATTGCAGATGTTTTATCTCCATTTATCTGTTTGTCTTTCTGGTTGTCTGTTTGTTTGTCTGTCTGTCTGTATGTATCTATGTTTGTTTGTTTGTATGTATGCATGTATATCTACGTGTATGTGTTCCATCTGTCTCTCTCTATCTCTCTCTATCTCTCCTTCTCTCTCTCTATCCACGTAGAGGAATAGGTGGTTGCTTCCGAGTAGGTTCTGGAAGGGGTGCAATAAAAGTGCTAAGAAATAATGAATGTTTGGGTAAAAAGAATCAAGAAAAGACGAAGAGGATGCTGAGACAGACATATTTGCCATTCATATGCACGTAGAGAGACAGTCACAAATGAAACACTGTATCTGAGAAAGAGACAGACAGAAAGAAAGATACAGAGAGATCGGAAAGAAGAGTAGAGTAAGCGATCCACGTGGAAAACAGTTACAAACGTAGACATAGGCAGATGGAGAAGGACAGACAGACGGAGACAGTCAGAGGGAGCGACACAGACGAAGACAAAGACAGTTACACGTATGAATTCGGTAAATGTGATTACCTCTTTCGAACGTGTATGCCGTATTTTCACACCTTCGAAACCGAAAGTGAAACTTTGTGTCTGAGGCGCATTGATGAACGTAAGAGATCGGCTCTCGACAGAACCCGCCTGAGTTATTGCTGTAGAAGAAGTGAAAGGCGTTCTCAAACGGACACGGAATCGCTCGACTGATATCTAAATAGCACAGACGAAAGGCAGTTCATGACTCTATAGATCATAGAAGTTCATTAGTTGGGCTCTGTGTGTGGGAGTCAACCACCGACTCGTATACATTCACTTGAGCACTCACTGTGTGCTCACTTGTGAAGTTATTGTCATAGATGAATTCAGCATCATTAAACACGCGTAGGCAACAACAGTATATAGTGATGGTAGGCAGCGAGGGTCAGCAGTGAAGGCAGGCAGTGAGAGGAGACAGTGAGGGTAGGCAGTGAGGGCAGACAGTGAGGGTAGGCAGTGAGGGCAGACAGTGAGGGTAGGCAGTGAGGGCAGACAGTGAGGGTAGGCAGAAGGGGTTGGCGACGATGGTAGACAGCGAGGGATACGAATGTAGGCCTAACATTAGTTTAAAACGTTATATTAAATGCATAGAGAACCACATCTATCGTGTAGCCCAATACTAGTAGATTCTTCAAAACACTTATCTTGCCTCCACAATAATATAATATAATAATAATAGTTATAATATTAATAATCCAAATAATCTCTCACCCCAGAAGACGAGGCCTGACCATCAGGACAACGATTTTAACACATTAGTAATACCTAGGTCCGTGGGGGGATGAAGCACCTCAGGAAATATTAATAATAATAATAACAATAATAATAATAATAATTAATATTATTGTAATTATTATTATTTTCATTATTATTATTATTGTAACAACTACAGCAGCAGCAGCAAAAACAGCAACAGCAGCAACAACAACAACGACAACAACAATAAAATTAATAATAATGATAATAATAATAATTATGATTATACAATACAAAACAACTGTTCTTAAATATCGCCCTTCTTACAATTTTTTTCAGAAGTGCACACACGCCTCGAATACGCAGCTGCATTTGTACTGCAAAGCAATTATGTGCTACGGACTTGCTCAAGGTTCATACACAGTGACTCCTCAGACTAGGATCGAACCCGCTCACTCAGCGCACACTCAGCGTTACGGGCCGACCGCTCTAACCAATCGGCCACCAAAGATAATAATTTATTATTAGTAACAATAATAATGGCAGCAGCAGCAACAATATTGCTAATTGAAGAAGTTACAACCCTGCGAATCAAACCTTAGTGACCAGTCAAACTGCACGGCTGCGTTTGCACAACCTCTTTAAAGTGCAGGGTCAGATGACCTGCACCGGACGACCTGCTTATTTGCCTGGTCTCGGCAATAACAAGGCAATGTTCCTTTGCCGGCGGAGGCAAAGGCGCCTACTAAGAACATTGATCCAGGACAGTCTCCAGTTGAACTCAAACCCAACCGTGCATGTAATCGTCGACATTTCCATCTCTAAGCGGGCTATTATCGACGCTTACACGACGCAGCCATAGGTTACGTACTCTGTAGAGGCCACGATTTCTTAATAACTTTCGTAGAGACAATATATAACGTTAAGACAATAACGTCATATTCGTATGGGCTAATAAACACTGTAATAATCTTTGTGGCATCTTCTTGACGCCGACAGCAGACGACGGGATGAGTGCAAATTTCGGCCAATAAAACGTTCACCTATTCGACACTGGTGGTCCGCAATTTCCGTGTACAAGTACACGCACCCTTCTCCTCCTCTTCCTTTTCTTCTTCTTCCTCCTCCTCCTCTTCCTCCTCCTCCTCTCTTCTTCCTTCTCTTCACGGAAGGAACCAACACGCCCTATAACCAACCGCGTTAGATACTATATATCCATGCATATATGCATATAAGTATATGTTAATATGCAAATATACCAATATGCAGAGGATGCTTACAATGTGCAGTGTGCGCTATAACAGAGGGAGTATGAACAATGGACACAAACTCTGTATAATTATATACTCTGCTCACGTATTTGCACATGATAAGCCTACTATCTACATATATTCTTTGAGAGTGGACATGGTCTACCACTGCGTCTAGTAATTAGGGGCGGCGCTGCATGGACGCAAAATACGCAATTGCGTCCCAAAAAATATATAAAATAAAATAAATATTTCAACAACAATCTTTAGCTAAATAAAGTGTATTAAAATATTTAACCAAATAAAATTAAATGGGATGAAATTTTCAAATTCGTCAGAACATAATTACTTAGCACTTAACTTACGGTGTATTGGTGTTTTTGAGACCTACGATGGTTAATATATATTACCCGCTTTCCATAACGGACGATAATTGAACATTTCCTGTTTGAGAACGATCTCAACGATTTTGTTTTTAAATTACAGTTTAAAATTGCGTACCAAATTTTCAAGGCCAGCCCGCTACTACTAGTAATAATGGTACCAGGATATTAAGATACAAGAACCCATACGTAGGCCTACATAAACGTATTGATATATTTGTATATTATGGGTGTAATAGTATACAATGATGTAATAGCCTCTGATAGTGCACGGAACTAGGGTTTCCTTCACTCATTCCCATACGATACATCATATGTGCCTATATTTTTGGCATCTGTATATAAAACATGTCAATTATTTCCACGAACTAACCAGAGCAGAGATGTATCGTATCGTATTTGAGGATCTATATAGCGCCTTTCACGGAACTAGCTATTCAGAGGCGTAAAGATACTTGCTATGTAGTAATCGATACACTTATTAAGTATAGCCTACTTGCACTTGAGACCCAAGTGGGCTACTTGAACACATGGTTGTTTTTACAGGTATTCGGATAGCTTTGTCTTTCTTTTGATCATTAATTCTTACGCTCTGGACAGAAAACCGTTTGGCAGTTCTTTAGTGTTTGCCGGTGTTTAGACAGACCACATATTGAACCGAATTTTCTGCTGATAATTATGTTAGTCGTAAAAATGCTACAACCTCTAGATTGATGTGATTATATCACTCACTGTCCATGCTACAGAGGAATGAGATGGGTTAAATGGCTTCCCGTTGCCGTCCTCGCATATAATTATGGGCCAACAACTTGGAACCTCGGAGATCCCACATGTCCTGATGACAGTAATGTACGGTTTGTTACAGCGAGCAGTCTGTAATTCTTCGCCGTTGCGAGCGTTTAAAAACCGTCGAAGCCCGAACTATATAGACTGATAAGATAACAGAACCGCTTTCCTTATGACCTGCACAAGAGGAAAGCTCTGGGCAAGAACCTGTGCGAACGGAAGGAAAAAACAATGATAGGCTGGCGATGAGGGAGTTCAAGGTTCTTATTTCATCCGGGGCGGTACGGCAAATACCACACATGTATGCAATAGCATACATACATACATGCTACATACATACATGCATACATGCTACATACCTCGTACGAGAGTATATAGGACGGCCTCCACGCGGATTTTGCCACAGAGACTCGACATTTCCTCCGGACCAATGCAGTAACCTGTGACATAAGAATGAGACACAACACATTTAGTCCGGAAGCAATTGTCAAACCGTGGCGGCTTTTGTGATGGAAATATGCGGTTGGTGTCATTCTCTTCGTCTGATGATAGAGACTCAGAAAATTTATGGCGGGTGTCTCGTAACCTCTGCAGACTCTCACAAACCAAGATGGCGGCCAAAATGGCCGCCATAATATGTAATTGCTATATCTCTGGAACCATATATGATAGAAAGGTCATTTTAGTGTCTAAGCCTAAGGTATGGCACCTAGGTCAAGGAATTTAAAAACTATATTCGTAATATCGTCTGAACATCGCGTGACCTTGCAGGTCAAGGTCACGTGGCAAAAAGAGTAAATCAGCCATTTCTCAGGAACCATAAATGACACAGAGACACAGGTGTCTAGGATACGGTTTTCAGTGGCAATAAATTCAAAAGATGCATTTTGAACTATATTTGTCACATTGCTTGAACATAGAGTGACCTTTCTGGTCTAGGTCACATCGTCAAAATGGTTAGGCAGTCATTTCTCAGAACCATAGATGATGTTAGTATGAGTTTGGTGTCCAGGATATGGTTTTCAGAGGCAAAGAATTAAAAAAATGCATTTTCAATATTGCCTGAACATCACGTCACCTTTGAGGTCAAGGTCACATTGTCAAAATAGTTAAGCGGTCATTTCTTAGGAACCATAAATGATACAGAGATAAGTATGGGTCTATAATATGGCTTTCAGGAGCAAGGAATTCAAGAAATTCATTTTCAATATTTTATTTTCTGAACATCACGTCATCCTGAAGCTCAAGGTCACATGGCCAAAATGGTAAATCAGCCATTTATCAGGAATCATAGATGATACAAGCATGAGTACTGCAGAATAATGATTGCTCTGCATTACAACTGCAATTGCGACTTCGAGGCGTGTGCAATTTTGAGCAAAAAATTTTGGAAGAAGGGTGTTATCAAATTTCAGACTAAATAACGTGACATAGCCTAACAATAACATGGCATAATACAAGCAGTCAGATTGAACATGCACGAAATGGCAATCGAATCAGAATTTTAAAATGCAATAATATCAGAATGATCTCACATGTATCCCCTAATAGAAGAAGGAATAGTATTCATTCATTGCTAACCACCTTTGAAGACAGTCAGAGCAGTTGACATTGATTTCATCTGAACTACCTGTTGACTGTAGGAAGATATAGGAGACGTGGTCATTATATGTCGATTGTTATTAAATTTTGTAAACCAGGCAGAGTGCGGTTAGCAAAAGCCAATGTGCGGTTTTAAAACAATCGGCCTATTAATCATTGTTCTTACTTACTAACTTTATGAAGGCTGGTCACTAGTAATCGCCTCTTCTTTTCACAAGCGTGGCAAGGTAGGTCGCAGTTGTACTTTAGATATTGTAAATTAACAAAACACAGATTTTCTCATTGATTTTGTAACATTGCGTATCACGACGAACACAGCACCACCATTTCAGCCAGAAGCAAACGACGCACTTAAACCAGACACTTACACACAAGCAAGGAATTAGATAGATAAAACAGACTGTTAAATGTTATGCATGAATTGATCGGATATTTTTTCTGGTTTTTCTTCTCAATAATCAAGACAGACGATGTGAAACAGAAGGTGGTTGTTTATTTTCGACGAGATCGCCAAACAGACGCCTTCGCCGTCCGATAAGACTGGCCACGAAAAGAAATAAGCACACCACAGTTGCCAATAACTCTGGGTAATCGCCCGACTCACTCGGAATGACAAGACTAAGAGACACGAAGACATACCTACACAAAGATATATGAAAATATACACAGACAGACACGCTGACATCCAGATGGACATACGTAGACGCACACATGCCCAGACAAACATTTAGACGCAGACAGAGCTATTCACACAACTAGAGACAGAAAGACAGAAGCATAGACATACGTGTAGAGGAAAGTATGCAAACACAGCCAAAGTGCAAGGATACACGTACACGGACATAAGTAGGCTACATACAGACAAATGAACAGCCACTGAGAGAGAGAGAGAGAGAGAGAGAGAAGGAGGGAGACAGGGAGCGAGACATAATGTCTGCTTATGTCTATAGTTCTCGTAGGTGTTGTCCAGACTTACTTATACATAAAAATCACATCAGTGAATTTGTTTTCACGTATAATAATTTTAACACCCAAAATTCTATAGCGCTACTCCAAAGCTCAGCGCAGGGAACTAGCTTATTTACGAGCGCTGCCTGGTATCGTCACTATTCATCAGGTCTTCAAAGATTGTCGTCCCGTGGAGGTCTTGTGGTTCGTTTGACAGAGATGAGAAAGCTTCGAAAACAGAACATCGGATGGATCTATAAACGGGAATTGTGTCCATACCTATATATATATAGGCCCCATATGAATATATATATATACAATTATATAACCATACTTATTATTTTATATAGATGTACATTGGACTACCATTAGACTTCGCTTTTATATCTAAGTTGTATTCACATTGCATATTTGGTAATTATGGCCGACAACTCTTTCTGGCTCATGCGATATTTTAATTCATATAATTATCATTTCAAGTTCTCCAACCGAGCCATATCCATCACGGCACCACGTCTCTGGAACGATCTTCCGCCTGGATTTCGCACTTTTCCGGCCCCTCTTCCATCATTGTCTGTCACCCACCATGCATCATCAATCTCAGGTCCCTCTATCCATCACCACTCGGGCTTTCCATTCGGAACTCAAGTCTCACCTTTGCAGGAACTCTTACCCAGTCTCACTTGGTCATCCACCCTCCAATCCTCGACCAAAGCAACATGAAGGGTATAGGCCCCATATATATATATATATATTTATTTATTTATATATATGTCAATGCAATGATATTACACATTAATTAGATGTATATATCATATGGTAACTACGCATTGACGTGTAAAGTAGGCCTATTTAATAACCGTAATCGTAATCTCGAAACCTTAAAACGCCACTCGAAAGCCATGCGCAGAGCACCAGCTTATTCACGAGCGTTGCGTCAATTCAAATGGGCTGACAAAATGGTAGTCCGAGGAGGGTCAGAGTCCTGTTTCCAGAGGGTTAGAGGAAGCAGAGTTGCTGTTAAGGGCGTTCTAATGGTAGTCCAATGCACATCTATATAAAATGATAAGTATGGTTATATAAGTATATATATATATTTTTTATACAGACACATAGGTAAAATTGTACATAGGCGATGTACGAAGACACAGGTAAAGTTGTACATGGACGATGTACAGAAACATATGTAGAGTTGTACATAGGCGATGTACAATGACATATGCAAAGTTGTAGGCTCTATACAAAGCGATGTACGGAGACAAGTAAAAATAAAATACGAACAGCAGACGGTCACATTGTATAGACCATGAATTATGTAGCGCCTTCATAAACACAATTTCTCAGCGCCATTGGTGCGCTGTCGTATGATTGTGATTTGTGAGTGCACTTCTCAGCTTATGTTGGAAGGAGTGTAATAATGTTAAATACATCAGTTCATTATATATATAAATAAATATATATATGCTGCATTTTACATATATATATATATATGTATATATATACATATATATAAATATATACAATGTTTATGGTACATTATTGTACAGCATGTTAACAACAATGATGCTTGTATACGCATATGTAGACCTAATGCAGCTGCTGTATTTAACATATATATATATAAATATATATATATATATGCTGCATTATATATATGTAAATGGTATATTATGGTACAGCAATGATGCGTGTATAAGGGCTGATAATCTGGACAGTCAATTTATTCTCGCGGATTCTCGATTAGCCTAAACAAGACGGAAGATTGGCGAAAGACCATACTCGCATTCTGCTTTCATGAAGAATAATAATAATAATTATTATTATATTGTGGTTGCTATTATTTTCATACACTAAGAACAAACGAGAGACTGTATATGGCGACCAGTTGATGTTACTGAACGGTCATCTAAATGTATGGCTTTGGCTAGGACTATAAGTATAAAGGCTTCGACGTTGATGAAATTAGATGTATGAAGTCATGGCGCTTTGTACGGCTGCCGACAGCTGCTTGTATATTCGACTCCTCTTATAACTCCTCATCAGTAATATTCAAGCATTGTACATCATGCCGAATGTTGTCAATGCAGCTGTCATTAATATCATTTGTCATTAATATCATTCTGGGTCATATTATGCCTGTGATCCTACTGCTGTTTGTCTGTTTTAAATCAAACAATGATATTATTCAATTATTCTCAGGTGTCGTCTGTTACAGACAAATGAATCCTCACTTTCTTTGTACTGAAGGAGATTCGGATGTCGACTGATAACGAGCAGACATTGGTGACAGCCATCTTGTCTGAAAGAATTACACAAAACATCGTAAAGGAATGTCTTCCACAGATCTTGTCTGGACTTAGAACGATAGGACCTACACACACTTTATGCTAATGTAATTATAATGAAATGCAGCAATTACAAGTAATCAGACTACAGGATAAAAGGAAGAAAGTGCCAGAGTGAAACATTAAATAGCATGATACATAATATACTGTAGATGCTCATGCATACAATATATGCATAAAATACGATCTCTGCGCTCTGTAGTTTATAGAGATATGCAGGTGCCACGCCTTTGCACATTAACTCTTCCCATTTTAAATATTGGCCTGTCCTTATGGCTCAATCTCCCCTAATGTTCAGTCTCCGATAATATGTACGTGTTATTGACTATGATTTTGTAGGATGTAGGACGAAGACATTTGAAAAATGTCTTGCAACGCATTCTATGGTGGGATAGATAGTCATACATGTATATGTGTTTACCGCAGAACCTTTATATGGGGCTTAGTGCTTACCACGCGCTGCCTGGTAATGCCGATAAAAGACTAGATTTATTTATAACATCTGCATATTTATGTCTACAATACATGCAATCTAAACGTTTCAGATGCTCAATCTGATACCGAAATACAATGATACAATTCGTGGTTATTATCACACTAATAGCCTTGAACTGAAAAGAGTTGATGTCCATGACATTTATATTTGTTCGAACGCGAAGAATTTTTAAAAAGAATTTTGAAATATCTATTCAACTTAAATGTTAACCATTTCAGCGGATCGCATGTTAAAAACTTCTTTATTCCTCGTATAAAGACGTTGCTAATAGCAGCGCTACATAATTATCAGCGCAATAGAAAAAGTTGATTACAGGATTCGATGATAGTTCTGTTTCTTCATATAATAATCGTTATTATTCAATTGGTTAATTCATTTATTTATTGCTGTCATACTCATTTATTTATTGTCCTTATTATTATTGTTATTATTTTTATTTTTATTTATCATTATTATTATTATTGTTATTATTGTTACTATTATTATTATTATTATTATTATTATTATTATTATTATTATTATTATTATTATTATTATTATTATTATTGTTATTATTATTATTATTCATCATTGGCATTGCCAACGGATCTGTCATCATGCTATCTGGGTCGCCGCTTGTCAGTGGACTGTAATCTTGACATGGTGCCCTGAAAAGCCACCGCATTGAAACGTTGGATCAATGCCGACAAGTTCTGGAAAAGGAAGTTTGTCTCTCGGGTGTCACCGGTAGTTGTCGAAAGTCGGCGTCCAGTCTCAGACAGAAAGGCGAGGCCCTCACTATTGAGGGGACCGAAGGTTTCTATAGCGATTGGAACAAAAGTGTATTTCTTCTCTAGCTCAGAATATTTTGTGTGTTTCCTTGTGGCTGCTATCTCCGCCGCTCCTCCAGCTGTGGAAGCTGTTTCGGGGATATAGGAAGCGGCCACTGTGTCCACCACAGTTGCGTCCCAAAGTAAGGTCCGCCCCCCACTCCACGGTATCAGGGTCTGCCCGTCCGGTCTCTTTCCATCTAATCTGGAAAGACCTGACGGTTCCTTGACTGCTGGAATACCGGCTCTGTTGAGGCTGCGATGGATTAGGTCGTTGATATTACAGTGTCTTGCTTGACGGCCAAACCCCAATGAACAGGACAGGCCATGTGCGCCTCTGGCTGAGACGAAGGCGCCGCATGCGCAGGTGTGCGGCTCACAGATGGCCACCCCTAAACGTAGGCCGACCGCCACCCTCACGGTATCGTCCTCCAGTCTGAGATCGCGAGAAACGAGCGGGAGAGCGTATAGCCAGTCCGAGGCGTGTGGTGACTGCAAGGCCCTTAGTCTCGCCTGGTCGTAGGGATCCTGTAGCTTTTCTTCTAGTGCAGACAGAACCGCGTTTAACAGCGGTCTGTCAAAGTGGGCTTGTTTATGGCCTGGCGTCGTCGGGGCAGAAGCTTCGGTAAGTTGAAGCCAGGTAGACATCGCCGAGTCGCATGCTGAGTCCGATTTCACCGCTGCTGATTCTAAGATGAGGGACTGGATCTGGAGAGTGCCCGCGGCTGAAGCCAAAAAGGCGGGAAGTGCCAGCGAGGACGCCCTTCTAATTCCCAGTCCTCCCATCCTGATCGGGAGAGTGGCCTGACTCCATTGGTCATCGGTCATCGAAATGTTGAAGATTCGCTCGATCCCTCCTCGCAGTAGATCGTCGTAAGCCCATAGACGCGGGTGGTCGTGGCAAGGGGTGCATCTCAATAAATGCATGAGTTTAGGCGAGCCGATCGAATGTCTAAGGATCAGTAGAGCGTCTTGTCTAGCGATTAGTTGCAACCTGTCGAGGGCAATTCCGAGGTCGGCCACACAGGTATCGATGGCTGAAAGCAGGGCATCCGTCGTGGAAAGCGGAGCCCCTAGGAGCACGGCCGATGATGCATTGACTCGGGCGAGCTGTCCTAAGAAGCCTTGACTAACGTCGTTGATATGGGCGTCGGAAGATATGAGTTCGCATTTTTTGCGGTTGAGCGTGAGGCCTAGTTGCAGACATCCCTCTTCGATCGAGTTAACATCCGCCTCCACCACCTTAGGATCTCCGCCCAAGGTGAGGTCGTCGAGGTATCCAAAGGCCAATGGTGAAAGCAGGTGGTTAAGGATCGGCTGTAGCGGTAGGCAGAAAAGGAGAGGTCCCAAGGGATCGCCCTGTTGAGAACCTTCTTGCGATTGTATCGTGAATCTCCCGAATTTCAGAGATGTCGCCTCGGCATAGGCAAGATGGCAATATGCGGATAAATCAGGAATGAGTTCGTCCACTGATGCGAGCATGAAATCTCGGTGCGAGCTATTGAAAGCGTTCGAGATGTCAAGCTTCACCATTATTGAATTCGTGTCCATGCTGGTCAGGAATCGTCTAGCGGCGTGGGTTGCCGCCTCGCAGCCTCCGGGAACGCCAACTCCCAGTTGTTTAGGGGTTAGGTACGGCGTGACACGTGGGACGGCGTATGCGTTGGCGCATTTAGATGCGAGTCGACGCCACACGTATCCAATGGCTATTGGTCTTAGACCACCACAGCTTTTACGGAGGGCGAAAAGAGTACCTCCGAATAAGATGGGCCGTACCTCTTGAGGGCAGATGCCGGCCAGTAGTAGATTGATAAGAGCAGTCGTCGCTCTCAGCAGCCCAGGTCCCGCGTCTGGATCTGCAATCAGTTCCGCCACGTGTTGGGGGCGCAGCCCATCAGGGCCGCCGGACGACCCCATCGGGAAAGAGCGCATCATTGTGCGAATCTCCAGCTCTGTCGCCTGGAAGGGTGCGCTTGAGGTCGATCGAAGGATGGCTGGGCGGTCACGCGGCGGGGCAGGATGTTTTTGGCATAGAAGTTCCAGTGTCTCTTCATTAATCGGCACTGGGGTGTCGCCAGAACAAAGTATGCGAGCTGCCGCACTGATGTTTCCATCCTCCAGTTTTGCGGCTACCGCCGCCGCCAGTGCCTGTCTTCCATTCGCGCTCGTAGGCCTCTGCCCTTCGCGGGTGTCCGCGTCTGGTTGGAAGATAGTGTCGGCCAAAGTCAGCCATCCGTCATAAAAATCTGCAATGAGCTTCTTGACGATGGACGTAAGATTGCGGCGTCGGCCGCCCCTCAAAGGAGTTTCCAAAGTTCCCGCACCAAAGGCGAGGAGGCGCCGCCATCCTGCGAGGTTCGTAGGGTCCGCCAGAATGGACTCCATAATGTCGGTTAGAAGGCGGCCAGCTCCTGATCTAGCTCCTTTGGGAAAATGCCTGAGAAGACCTCGTGAGAGGCAAGGGTGTCGCATTGACCTGACAGGTCTCGGGTCCGAATTAGGGGCGGCATCGGTCGTCCGTTCTTCGTCAGTCGTGATTTGCTCGGGATTCGCATTTGTCGCGACGGTCACCGAGCCAAAAGGTGCCAAAGGGAATCCTGAAGATAAAGGCGGCTTATTCGAACCCGGACATGGATTGACCCTGGGCCCGTGTTGGTGGACCATGCCGTCCTTGTTATGGAGTTGGCGAACTGAATGACATACATTGCATGTCCCTTGTGCCTTCTTCTGTTTAAGTTCAAATGTCCCTATCAGGGTCGGTGAATCCGTTCCCTTAGTGATTGTGCGATGGGCTAACTTGTGATTTTGATTCATTATTATTATTATTATTATTATTATTATTATTATTATAATCATTATTATTAGTATCAGTATTATTATAGGAATGAGAAAGAAGAGAACAAAGAAAGGAAGGAGAACAAGAGGGATAGGAGGAGATGGTGGAGGTGGAGGAAAAAGAGGAGGAAGAGAAGAGGAATGTGACGTTCCTCAACTCTTTCGGGAAGCACTCTTGTCAGACATGCTTCGCAGCCTGCATTTCTGTTCAGAAGCTCCCAGGGATTGGCTATTTATCGAACGCGCAAAATCTTGCTGGGTCCGAATCGCGTGTTTTGTCAATCAAAGAGCTTCAAAATTGTCTTTTCGTCAACGACGGCACAGTTGATTTACGTCAATCTGTGGAAGAATCTTACGCTATGCATGACTTCACTTTTCTTTGGGGCTGGTTATAGACCGAAACTCAACCAACGTTTAAAAATATACAGCACTCTGGCGTGTAATCGACGACGAGGATGCTTGGGCTTCGGAGTAACAGTCTTGATGGATCGATGCTCAAACGTACTCGAAGTCAACAGCGAGACCACACCATGGCAATCCCTTTCTATGCTAATTCTCTGTCCTCGTATGCCAAAGATCGGTGCATAAATCACATCAATTAAGAACAAATTCCTGAAATTTTACCGCCTACCTCCACAGGGACAACCATATAACTAAAATCTCCAAAACCTAACCGGTTTAGATTATACATTTTTCCCGGTTAAAATACAAAACCTGTATGACCAATGATCTCAAATAGTAACAAAGTCCTAATTCTTAGCAGGTAAACTACATTGTTCTGCCAGTTTCAGAATGGCTAATCTTAATCGACATTAATATCCTGAACCAAATAACCTAGCGGCAAAATTTTAATATTCCCTTCTGTAAAAGATTATCAAAGAGGAAGAGGAGGAGGAGGAGGAGGAGGAGGAGGAGGAGGAGGAGGAGGAGGAGGAGGAGGAGGAGGAAGAGGTGGAGTAGGAGGTAGAGGAAAAGGATAAGTTAATTACAGAACTAAATACACTGTACATGGACTACAATATTTGTGTATGTAACGCATCTGCTTAATATCAATGTCGGGCCTTTTGTCGGCCCTATTGTTTGCGGCCATGAAATTAATATTTTCATCGAAGCCTTCATCTGAAGAATCACTTGCTACTCCACAACATATGAGATGTAGTCTACTATGATGCAGACTGACAGTACCATTCGTCATACATAGCACCACTTGCTTATATAAAACGGGTGTCATTTAGTAACCCATTGCAAATGCTATCTATTCTTGAGTTTGACTCAATTCCATATCCTCGATGAGAATCCACGACTCCCTGCTTTTGATTTTGCCAATGCAGCGTTCAAACATTTCTCAAATAGACTGCGATCCAATATTTTCAGCAGACGTTGCTTTGCTTTCTATAATTATTAACTTGAAGCAATCTGTGAATAAAGTGAATTGTGTGTTATAATCGCTGATGAGTTTGGCAACGAACAGGCAACGAACAGGATTGAGAATTGATTTACATCAGTGAATGATTTGAGGTTATAATGTCAGCTCATTTGTTTCAATGCATGCTATTGTCAGAGTGGGTAGTGTCGTTTGTTAAGGTTGGACACGGCTTTGCTCAGATAGAAAAATTCACTAATGTCTCACATAGCCTATTTACAGCAGCGAAAGGCTATTTAAAATATTGTAATTTCTGTCCGTCGTGATGTGTAGACCCCAAGTGATTGCGGATTTAGTTCTGGCCGATCGATGTGGGTCACGTGAATGAAATAGCTCGGATAGGTCCTTATTACACGTTTCTACCGAATTGTTAGTCGCTTCCATTGGAGCTTGTGGAAATAATCCATCCAGAGATGTGCAGATAAGGTGAACTGTTTTCAGTGATTTAACTTTTAGGCTGCAATATTGTATAGGCCTATGTAATGACTGTGTTCTGTCACCTAGGCCTATAATTTCTCAATTAACGGAAATACATAGACTACATACTGTACATTTTTTAAATTATGTTCTAAAAAGAAATTTCTTCGGTTTTGTTTAATTAAACTATTCAGAACGCAAGATATTTGAAAACATACCGCAATAACGCCTTTATTAGTAATTTCTAATGAACAGTAATTCCAATTCCAATAGTTGATGGAAAATATATTGTTTTTTATTGCAGTGTAATTGAGGCATACAATCATACGTTTTGTTAGAGTGTCGGACGTAGGCCTAGGTCTTCATGACTGACCACAGTTTTATCTGGTCTTTGTCTTAGACCTACAGTCATAAATTGGAAGTCAGTGTAATTGTTCCTGACAACCATTCCCTAAAGTGGAAGAATGCTCCATTGCAGCACTCCCTGACGACCACTACCCACTCCGACAAACACAGCCATCAGCAAGAGATAAGCTTCTATGCACCCCAAAAGATGGCACAATAATCTGGCCCTGTATATGATTCATATGAACGCAGGTGAAAGATTTGGTCGCAAAATCATACGCAATAATTCTGCTAAATACTCCATGCTTGAGTCTTTGAATGCGCATTCCAGTTGTTCCACGTATCTCGGCATTTTATAGCACATTTAAATAGCAGTCCATGTTTGAATCCCAAGATGGAGAACTAAAATGCACGATAGGACCTCTCTGATTGTATTTGCGCAGATCAATAGTCAAACGAAGGAAAAATGACAAACTGGTCTATGATGAACCACATACATAATGACATGCAAGTATGATAAGGATGATGAAAATGACAAGAATAATGAGTACAGCATCTCTGAATAGTTGTCTTGAAGTTAGATATATAAATTACACAAATAGATAGACAGATGCTGTCTCGTATGAATTGGTCGATCCACACAGTTACGCCGTCAGAGCGATGCCCACCCAGACGAGCCCTGGAAGGTCATTCCGCCACGCTTCCGAACCATAGTTGTAATTGCAACTAGTAGTAAACCGACGAAAAGTCTGTGTCCTGGATAGCAAGTACCGCCCGGAGAACACTGCTTATCCGCCTTAGCAGGGCCGAAGCAACGAGTGTCATGTTATGGGCCGAAGCGAAGCGGAGAGATAGCCGAATGGCAGCACGCTGTCACGATGTTGCGAAGGGCACAGGTTCGATATCCGCTAGCTCAAAATGGTTGACTAATCTGTTCCTTCGCTTTGTGGCGTTGGTACATATAAATCAGCAGACAGTTGAACAGATTGGCGCCTTGCAAACCGTCACAAAGTAAACCATTCGATTCCTATTAGACTACGAAGCAAAGAAAGCGATTCTTCAGATGAAAGCTACCCGGTTAAAATATGAATATAAATATTATTATATGCGAATAGATAGATAAGAATATATATATATATCTACATATATATATATATTTATAAAGTTTGTACAGCATGTAAATAGCTCGCGCTTGGGGATGTAATGAACGTAAGCCACTCATTCGATGCGCATTAGCGACCGGTCATTATACTGAAGCTGAGCTGGCAGCAGTCGCAGCAACAGCAGCATCCAAGCCTTACTGCGTAGGCGTAAACACGTGTCGAGACAAAAAGTGCGGAGAAGACTCGTGTATTCGCGTCTTCTGAAAAGTCACAGAAGCTTCACTTGCCATCGTCATCGTCATCGTTGGATGACTGGTTCTCGTCGGTTCTCGTTTCAGGCAATGGATCGACGGACGCATCTAAGACTCTGACAGTTCATCAAGATTAACGAACCTATCGACCGACCTCCTTCGACCTCTCGCTGGAAAACAAGGAAACGGATATTGTTGACTTCAGTTGATTGGCTGTAACCGACTACAAACGGTCTCCGATCGCTTAAAGGAATGCTGTTGCCTAATTGCTCTCATCCTAATCTCCTTAGATCTGATCAAATCCATGTATACATCGCTGTGCATGGGTCGTTTATTTAGGTGATCAATCCTGTCAGCATTATCATTATGTGTAAAATCATTTTCTTTATTAATAACCGTTCATTTAATGGCATCTTTTCACGGGAACAGAATTTGTAAGTAAGTATTTAGTTCATTTATGCCAAGCCGGAAGTTCAGTCCTCGTCGGTCACAACCAACTCAACATCAGCAACCGAAGATGAACAGTTCGTACGATGTCATCTGGATCACGTGCCATGCTTCATCATCCTTCCTCCTCCGCCCTTCCTCCTCTTCTTCTTCCTATTTTCCATCTATTGCTTTCCTCTTCTACTACTTTCAATTCCTTCCAGTACTGTTTTTCAATTCTGCAATTCCCTAACTGCTTCTCTTCTCTTCGCCCCTTTACTCCTCAGATTCTCTTAGTTGTGGCTTTGGCTTTTCCATAGGCGTATCATCCGCATTCGTAGAGCCAAAACCTATCTGTACAGTAGACACTAATTTTAGCATCGTTATTCACTCGACATGTAAGGCAGAGACCGTCTTTCAGCAGAGCGCAGTGTTTATCATCTTGTTTCTAGATTTAGGTTTATGTTCGGTGATGATCAGGCATGCGCTGCTTTCTGTTTCAGATGACCAACACCAACTGTGCCGCTCTGCTGCTGGGACAGTCTCAGCTGATGACCAAAGAGTCCTTGTCACTGACCCTTCAATTCCGACTTTTGTTGAATGTCCAGTGAGGCGGTCAGCAAACAGTCCATCTCCTGTGAAGCGGCGAAAGCGGACTCAATCATCCAAAAAGAAGAACGAATAGTCCAGCCACATAATTTTATCCAGTTCGCTATTCATGCATGCGGATGAAACTGAGGTTTATGGTATAAGGTTAGGAGAAACGTTGAGAGACGATTTGATTCTGGATTAACAGGTGGGTTGCGAAGAAGGTTGAGGAGGACTGAAAGGAATTCATAACAAAACCAGAAAATTCTTAAAAGTGCAAAATAAATGCTTTGGTGCATGCATAAATACAAGATTTAAACCGAGATTGACCCTCTTTCCAGAAATGTCTATGCTTAATGTGGAGGGATTGAAAAACAAGTCGAAATTTGAAATTTGGCCAAGCTAGTTAAATGACACTTTAACTGTTTAGGGAACGATACCATTAAAATTGAATTATGTCTTATGTGTGATCAATATCTTTTCGTTATTGGAAGAGAAACAGCAAATCATCAAAATTCACGACATGAACTGACGATCTGTATTGCAGTATAATAGTCGCTGGGTACAACAAGATCGCTCACTTCGATTGATTGGCAAAGCATTTCGCCTCTGATTAAGAAACACAAAGAGATTTTGCGGCTGACTTCCAAGTGGTGGTTTCACAATATCGTTATTTGATTGTTTTAAAATAGAAGACGACAAGACGTTGTGAATCGACCGCTGTCCAAGTCAAGATTGCATCACCGGTTCAACGAGAATCTTCACATTTAAAATTACTTTGACGGGTCAGACTTGTATCGCATGTTCCTTGCCACGCAAACCGGTGTCCTCGAAGATCACTGCAGCAACTTCAATTGTTTCTCAACGACAAGCCATCCACGCACACACAAACGCGTGCTTCACACATCTGATATTCAGAACACAACCATTCTCGATCACAGTTAGTCTTTTGTGTAATTGAATTTTGTTTGCAAATTTACCCAGCGCTATTTCCAGAGAAAGTCATTCTAGGCGCGCCACGAATTGTGAGTCCGAGCGTTGCAATCATACACACACAGACGCCCACGCGAGAGTTATGATGAATGCACGTTATATATATATATATATATATATATATATCAAACAGAAGATAATGTTAAACGTGATTTATTTAGAAATTCTGGATTAATATTCCACTGAAAATCCAAAATGTTTGACTAAAATAGAAATCCGGTCAGCCTATCTTCAGCTGTAGGTTTTTATGAAGATTGCATCATTAACGTAGCATTGACGGCGCAGAATGACAAAGATGGGAGTAGATGAGACGAATGAGGACATAGAGGACACAGAGGAAGAAGGCAGAGGCGAAAATTGGAAGAGAGCGAGGTGCAGAAGTCAGGCATAAAAGTCGCACCGTGAAATGAACTCTCGAAGAACAGCGTTACTTGAATCGACGCCTGGAGACGAAACACCTTTCCCGTCTGTCGTCTTTATGATGATATTCAGGGCTGACCCATGCTACGAAAACCAAATTAAAACTTATTGCCAACGCATAAAACGAAAGACCAAATCACAAGCGCTACTCCGACCATAAAGAACTCGAAGCAGACGAGGTCGAGGGTTTATTTCTGCTAACAATAATCATGAGCGCTAGATTGCTAGAATCCAGTGACACAAGAATAAAGGACAGAAACTGTGGCCTACAACCAGACAGGAATGGCTAATTTAGGTTATCAGATGGGTGTGTTTGGAATTACGAAGCCTGTACTATGTCGGACCAGACAATTTACGTCCATGAAATTTATGAGCACTTTATTTTCACAGCGATATATGCATGAAGACACAGGAACTCTGATCTGTGGGTTTCTATTAATGTCATTGATAATACCCCTGATCGACTGACTGACTGTCTAACGTTAACAAATCCTAATATACGAAATCAATTACCAGGAATATATTAGTATGGAGTAATATTATGGAGAATGCCTGTACTGCTCATACCCAGTGGTTAGTACTAGAGAGTCCGGTCATATCTTCTACAAGAAACTGCCGGACAGTGAGGGCGCTAGGTATTTCTTAGGTCTAGTTGTATTTCAGCTTCAATGCACTGCGATCCAGGGACTCCCGAACGCCGCGTCAAATGCCAACACTCTGTGCGGAAATCCTTGGGTTAGATTAGAGTTGGTAGCCCACCAATTATTGGTGCCATTGGCGACTCTTCTAGTTGTCTACTGATGAACTTTTCGTGATGAATTTCAATACTTTGCTATGTGCGTAATATGCTCAATGTTTAGTTCCTGGGTAAACAAAAACTGACTAAATAAGCAATAACAGTATTTTTCTATGGGACTTTATGCACTCAAACAGCATTAAACCAGCTCTAATATAACATATTCTAGCCAATTTATTTGGATCAACAGTTCAATATGAATTTCTATTTCAACATTCCTCGCCTGGATTCGTTTGCTCCTTGCCCACGTCATTCGTTTTATTTGCCCTTTTCTTTAGTTTCTTTAACTTTTTATATTCACACAAATTCCACTTTCTTCACTTCCATCCCTTCTATTTAATTCCGACAATCCTCTGCCAACTTCCAACGCCGTATAATCTTGATTGTCTCCCACAGTCCTCAAAGCCTTTAATCTGCGGTATAGTTGGACTTGCTATCTGCTAGATGGTGAGTCTCAATCGCCAGCGACTTGACCCATAGACCAATCAAACCGTTTCGAGCGCAGATCCATCGTCGATAAATCCTACTCACTCTTGTGCGAATGTTCGCTTCGAAATCTATTCTCTATAAAGGCTGACGATCGGCTGTGCTTTGCATGAAGCGCTTATTTAGTTGATAACTACAGTAAAAACGGTCTTGGATAGGCCTATGTCTACAATGAATGTAACAGAGCGTTACATAGCAACACATCTCTCGGTTAGATAGCCATTCGCACATTGTCTACTTTTTCTTTGTAAGGTTTGTCTTAATATTCAACCTTTCCTTAGATCTATCCTCTCAAAACTATTAGAGATAATCAGGTTTCACAGCCATTGTGACTTTTCGAATGGTGCTATATAAATGTTCAACTGCAAATGCACCCAACTATCACTAATTTAACTCCGTCGTTGTTCGTACTGTAAGGGTAAACAGTTGCGCTATATAAACGTAATGGGGAAAGAACTAGTCACGAACAAGATAGGATCTTCTACTAATGATTTAATACATGGAAGGCTAGATTAACATACATGATGCAGTGAAACTATCTAATCAAAACTTTACAATACATGAATAAAACATTGAACAATAAAGGTTAAGGATAATAATGTAAACTTTACATAGGGATTTATTCTAAACTGACTTCGATCGGCTGGAATCCTCTTCGCACGTAACTCGCTTCTGAACTCTCGTCTAACCACTCGGCCCGCGATATCGCGGCGGTCTTCGACTGCTACTCTTCTGATCTTCCACCTGTAGCTCCTTCCACGTCCGACCCTTCTTCCTCAATGTCAGGTTCCCTATATAGCCTACTCCATCCAATCGCATGGACTGGGCGTTCCCTAAGTTCTCTTCACTGATATGACATTAATTAATAAGACGCTGTATAATTCCATTGGTCAACGAATTACGAGAGTAAGTATAACCTAGTCAATGACTGTCCTGAATAATGGGGCTAAATTAATAATGATAATAATAACTAGACTAACTGTTCGAACCATACATTAAAATATTAAACCAAGTGCTCTAGCATGCCTATAGTACTATAGGAGCGCCAATCCCAAGCCTGGGTGAAGAAGGAGGGCGACGTTAATGATATTTGTTATCACACTGAGTCGTTGACTCGAAGCTAATATAACGTACCTAGAGGCGGAAATCTCGTTTGACAGGTGGGGAGGGACACCCAATTAGAGAGGTAGAAACTGTGGGGGACACACGTATAACGTGCCCCCTCTCTGTAAAAGGTGGGAGACTTGTCCTCCTCAACCTCCCCCCTCTGGTACCGCCCCTGAACGCACCCAACACTGTAGCACCGTGCTGTCAACTGGACTTTGTGTTTCCCGAAAAACTTAAACACGTTTTCGTATGTCATTTAGTGCAAATGTGAGACGTTCAGTTTGTGTTTTTGTGACGGGAGATGATGGGACAGAATAAGGAAATAAATATGAAGAAGCTGTTAGATGGAGTCAATTATAAGAAAGAACGAAAGACTTACTTATTTGGAACAAATAATCAATAATTAAGGAGAGAACTGGTAGAAGTTCAAGAGGAATAATCTTGAAAAATAGTCGAGGATCGACAGGTGGCAAACGGCATTATAAAGGAAGATGAAAAGTAAACATGGATGTGAAATATGGGATACGGGCATCAATAACGGAACACGGAATAACAAAGCAGTTAATATGTTGTAGGACAGAGACAGGGCTTATCATGGCATGCGTGACATTTGCTGGGACGCGTCTTAAAACACACTTGAATATTTCATATCTCTGAATGGAAATTTTGTAGCATCATATTATATATTTCTATATATATATATATATTATATATATATAAACATAATATAGAGAGAGACAGTCAGACAGACAAACAGAGACAGAGACAGACAGAGACAGACAGACAGACAAACAGACAGAGTGGCGTTCGAGGCTGCGGTCTGTGTCGAATGCTGCTATAAATGTTTCTACCGCGTGAGTGTGTCCTAAGTACCAGTCATTCTGCACGCGATGCTTGTCTGCGTTGCCCTCAATCGACATGGGCCCTCCATGCCCCCCCCCCTCCCACCCCATCCAGTGTCGCTCCAAACTCAGCTTTATGGTGGTCCCTTCATTGCAAAAGACGACTCAGTCGCTCTATGCGATTCTGACACGCCAACTCCGCCGATGTAGAACTCCATTTGCACAAATGCAATGCCCTGAGTTTCATTTGTGCATTGGTGTCGAACTCGTTCCTTTCACTCCGTAAAGTTTCCTGAAGTCGCAACGCATACAAACACACACACACACACACACACACACACACACACACACACACACACACACACACACACACACACACACATACACATTCGTATATCCGTCTCTCTGACTCTCTATCTCTCTGTCTCTTTTCTCTCTCTCTCTCTCTCTCTGTCTCTCTCTCTCTGTCTCTCTCTCTGTCTCTCTGTCTCTCTCTTCTCTGTCTCTGTCTCTGTCTCTGTCTCTGTCTCTTCTCTCTCTCTCTCTCTCTCTCTCTCTCTCTCTCTCTCTCTCTCTCTCTCTCTCTCTCTCTCTCTCTCTTCTCAGTGTCTGTGAATTGGTCTATGGATCTCAAAGTCTCTCACATTTCTTACTTTCTTGTTATCTCATTGAACCTGAGATTGATGTGAAATCGTTAAAACTTCTTGCATATTTTTAGCATAGAGTTGAAATTCATCGCTTTCTTCTTTGCGATGTCAACGCTTCCGTCATCCTTCAATCACCCGGACGACTCGCATAGCTTTTGTTATTAGCCAGGAAGTGGGATTGCTGCTATGCTAAATATTATTCAATAAGATTACACTAAAATATCACCAGGAAATCTGAGAACAATACATTCAATATTCTAAACGTAGTCCCACTAATGGTTTATGTAGCTCTAGTACTAACTCCCTCCCCTACTGACGATGGTCCATTGACCATTCCCAGTATTCTATTCGCCTTCTTAGCTGCCTCGGTACAAGGTATTAATGGTTTTGCACTGTTGAGAATGACCACTCCGAGGTCCATATCTTCCACAAGTAATTTCAAGGTTGTTACTCCCATTTCACACTGAAACTATCATTGTTCAATTTCAGTATGAATAACGGACACCATTTGATACATATCAATGTTAAAGAGCATTTTTCCAGCCCATGAACCATTGTCCATTGGTACATTTTCTTAGGTGTTCTCTCGATATACATCATTATCTTTACCAGTGACCACATCCCAGCTTGATTTAATGTGGTTCCTAATTTTTTTAATTTTAGAAACAATTCCAATATCTGTATCATTAATGGAATACTACAAAAAGGAGGGAACCAAGAACCGATCCTCGCAGCACTCAACCCAATATTTTAATTCACTTCCCTCTTTTCCCAACCTTCTGTTTTTTTCCGCGACCAGTTTATTATCCATCATCGTATATTTCCGCTAATGCCACTAGTTTCCAATATCATCCTTAGTCAATGAAGAACTTCACAAAATGCTATCGCAAAGTCTACGTATGTAGAGTCGTAGACTACATCCCCAGCCTTAAATTGTGATGTTGTGATGCTGTTAAAATAAATAATAATAATTTCAGTTCATTTTCAAACGTACAACAACGCAGTACGATCAAAGCGCCCGTTACATTATAATAATTGGTTAGGACCTACATCCAATTTAATTACACCAACGCCGCCGGTACGTAGGCCCTATATCGACCTAGGTTCCTCAGCTCGGCGCCCCAGTGTGCTATCCACTCTACGGCCCCTTCATAATGACATTTTTTATGTTGCTGTATTGCTATAATGATATATTGTTATGTTTTATGCCACAGCCTACAGTAGAAATGCAAAATGACACGATGTAGTGCAAATGTAAGAACGATGATTCAGTTTCTGCACGTTATCTGTAGCATCGATAGATGACGCTGCAGAATGTCCATCTATGGATGACGTCATTTCGACGTCATTTAACGAGAGTGTGTCGTAACGAAGTCAGCTGCAATGGCGTCAATTGATTTCCATTCGGACGAAGTCTCCGACTCTTATTATAAGCGAAACGCTCTCGTTGCCTTCTCTGCCGTTGTCGGTCGTTGCTTCTCTTCGGTTGATTCTGGTCTCTCTCTCTCTCTCTTCAGATGTAAGTGATGTGAAGTGAGACTCCACTCACCGATATTCACAATGTATCCGTGAATTACGCTGCCTTTGGGTTTGAATTTGCTAGTCTACGACAAGACACTCAACGAGAAGTCTTGATAATTGGTGCATAGAGCTTCCCTACAAGGGTTGAGCCATATATTACGGCAATAGCTACTAAAACTGATGACAATTCTTTAAGATTGCCTTTGAAATTATTTAATTTCTATATTTAACCTATGATTATACGCTTGCCATCATCATAGAGTGGAGAGTGGAAGGAAAAAACAAGAGGAAGACCAAGAACAATGCTTTTACACTGGCCGATGGAGAAGGGTGGATACGGAAATATGAAAGAAGAGGCTCAACATAGGGAGGAGTGGCGTCATTGGACATATGAACCTGTCTGAAGGCAGAGAACCAAATGAAGAAGCCTAAGATAATGCTACCACGGTGTTTTACTACGTGTCTGTGCGTTTCTATCATTCTCTCTCTCTCTCTCTCTCTCTCTCTCTCTCTCTCTCTCTCTCTCTCTTTCTAAATCTGTCTCATTCTTTCTAGTCACCTTCAGTATCTGTTTGTGTATGTAGTTCAGTCAGACTAATTCTTCCTGTGCGTAAGTCTCTTTTTCTTGATCCTTGATCGGTCCCAATGCACGATGACTCAGACAGTTTGACAGTTTTATTTTGTACGTCTGTGAAAAAGTCTTCTTTTAATAGGAGCTTATTTGAAGGAAATTTCAGTTGAACACGCTGCACATAAGTATGCGTAGGGATCTGAATTAGAAGCAACTCGAAGTGAATGACGTTCCTCCTGTTCCGGTCTAAGTCGCCAACCCGCTCTATAGCATACCCGTCGTAAAACATTTCGCTTAATGACATTCGACCAATTATTCCTCATAATACGACTTGCGTTGAACGGCTAGATTGCATCTGCAGTTAATCAAAAGCCCACGTCCTCCACTCTTCCTCGATAACTCAAATCAGATCGGAGACACTAAAGCAATGACTTTAGAATCGTGCGATGTTCAATCACTTCCAATGAAGACGGCGTGAATATAAGCGCAGCGCATCAGGCGCTGGAATCGGACTTGATTGGCCGATCTTTGTCGAGACTGTCGCCTGAAAGCTGTCCTTCGATGAGTCCAACGGCCAACAGATTAATTTAATTCTCGGCTAAGAAGAGACGATCAAACAGTGAAGCGAATGTGCATCGCTGAGAGCAAAACATATATCTCCCGCAGTCGTACAAGGCTGACAAATCTACGTAAGAATTTGCTTCATCTGATTAAGGATCAGATGATTTCAAAGACACGGCTTTGGTGTCTCCCATCTGATTATCCTTATCTCACCGTCATTGCTTTCGCATGTCTCTTTGTGCATTTCTTTTCCAACTTATCCTCGCTGTCCTTAGTTTCCATGTATTCTTCTCAGTGTTCGTACATTTCAAGCTTGAAAGTGTCCTACATGTGTGTGCTCGTCGCTCTAACGCTGCCTTCTGTACTAATTCATAATTCATTATGCAAATGCGTACACAACAGATAGCTCAATGCTCTCTTGTTTCACATTATAACTTAGTATTTCGTCTTCTAATTCTTTCAGAATGTTTTCTTACTGTCTATGACCATTCTTCATTAACAAGATCTGCTGACAGTGTAGTGGGCTTATATTTCTGTAAGGGCTGCAAGACCCTAGTCTCCCAATAATAATAGCATATTGCCATGATGTTGGATTCATGTTTTAGCATGGGACGGAGTCATGCAACGCATTACTTCACATTATAAGAGTGTTGGTCGTGCATCATTAATGGCAGAGTGCCTGTAACACCTTTGAAGGATGCAATAGCATCAATGAACTCCATTCATATATATATACATACATAATTATATATATGCATTTATATACATATATTTATTCGTGTCCATGCAGGAGTAGGTCATCGAGTGGTCGACGAATTCCAAGCAATTCCATTTCTACCTTTCAGAAGATGAGAGGATGGAAGAAGAAGGATGCGCGCAGGATCTACTCCCGAAGGTTCCTCACATAACTCAGTTATACGTCAACGTCAGTCTCTCCATTTCCGTATTTCAATGTCACTCGAAGCTTCGCGCTTTGCTTCCACGTCCTGCTCACAGTATCTGTAATTTCCTGCCAAATCCTTCTTTCAGCTATTCATCCATCCATCTTATCCGCTTATCTTCTCCCCCCACTGTATTATAATTTCTTTTCCGTGTAGTACGGACTCAGAGGAGTCAATTCCCCATCCACGCTCAACTCTTCCTTTGTCTATCCATATCGTGCTGTCCGTCTAATGCAATTTATTGGCGGCTACGGTGGCGCCATCTTCACATGCAGCAGCAATATCAACAGCAGCAGCAGCATCGTAGTTAGCAGAGCAGACAGAACAGATTCATCAGCACAAAACGTCGAATTATCACACACGCAGGGAGACTGCGTTTTATACCAACTGCTCCGGACAAGTAGCAAACGACACCGGATAGCGCATAGTCCGACACCGAACTATAGGCCTATATAAGAGGAGATTGCATTAATTAGTTACATAAGCTATCATATCAAACCATACTGATTACATTACATAATCTAGCCTTCAAATTAACACTTGAGCAAGCTACAACCTAAAAAACGTCAACGCAACAGCAGTCTGCCGTTTGGTTGTTGCAGTTTAGCAGCACTGTGTGATAACAAAGATCATTAGCGTCGCCCTCCTTCTTTATCCAGGCTTGGGACTAGCACTGGCAGAGTACAACCAGAGGATGATGTCCGTCTGCCGCTTGCCATTTATCGTGTCTAAAATAGAACTACCTGTTGACAAAGCCATAAATCCCGGCGAATGAACAGATGACGACTGCTATATTACTTAAAGTCAGTTTGAGAAACTCAGATCTCATAACCCAGGCTACACCCATAGACAGTCTCGCCATGCAGAGACAGGTACTCAAGAGGAACCGAGGAACGGCCGCTGCGTGGGTCGAGTTGAGCCCTGCTTTATTACAAGTGGTGAGATGATTCCTCTGCAGAAGCTCGTATGGCCAGAGTCAGTTGTTAAGTGTGGCATCTGGACTTCACTCGGAAATCCTTTGAAGTAGATGACTGCTGCTGCGGCTGCTGTTCATCTTTCCCGCAGGCATACGAATCCTCATCCACCCCTCTCCTCGAACCATCCCAACAGGGGCCGTTTCAACCACAAAATCTGTGTCTTTTCTGCTCGTCGATTCCAAGGAAAATGAAGCAATAAATGCCTCAACATACAAGAGCCGCTTCAGAAGGTCGAAGATTCATATGACATAGTCATATAATAGTATATTTTCACCGACATAATCATAGTCATTATCAGCAGCATCTCGTTATCGACATCATCATCATCGTCGTTGTCGTCGTCATCAACCAAAACATTAATGTCATTACAAGTGTACTACTTATTAGGAAACTACTTATTATTATTATTATTGCTATAAATATGATGATGGTGATGATGACTTAACCTATGATAATAACTATTATCATTAGTAGTAGTTGAGTCGATTGTTGTAGTAGTCGTCGAAGTGGCAGTTATAGAAATTTTGTGGCATCGTCGTTGTCATAAAAAGACGGATACCGATGATTGGAAGAACAAGAAAAAACGAAAAGAGGAAAAATGGAAAAAGTTGATTAGCTAAAATGACAAGACGTCTAGAACTGAGTATTTTCGAATAGGTCAAGTCTTTATCTCTCCCTTTGGCTTGAATTAGTCCTCACCGGGGCAAGGGTCAGCCACACGGATTCTATCTCTCCATTTGACTCTGTCACCAGTAACTATAAAACTGTCAAAAAATGTTGAAATCACAACTCGGGTACCCGTCGATATGTGCGGTCGGGTACCCGGGTATCCGACCGCGCGGATATTTTGTTAGGAAATGTAGGGAATTGCGTATTTTTACGGAATGTCGGGCACCCGAGAATCGATTTCATTGCCTGGGCAGTCAGTCAATATGACCAACGGAATATTTCTAGCATATGTTCAGGTAAAATCGCGCATGTTTTCGGAATTTCGGGTACCCCGAAACCCGATTTCATTACCCGGGTAGTCGGCCTCGGGCGGGTACCCGGGTACCCGTTGACAGCCTTACCCGCAACTTTCTTCTTAAGTTTTTAAGTTTCATGTCCTGTTACGTCATATCCTCTTCTGACTGCAAGGTCCTTCAGTATCTGCTCTGATATTAGTTCCTTTAATACAGCTAATGCCATCCCTCTTCTCGTCACACAGTGTTATTTTCGCTCAAGAAATCATTTTTGTTTTAGTTTTTATTCAGTTTGATATGATTCATTTCAGTTTAGTTCTAGTTCTAGTTCCATTTATGAAAATTATTTTAGTTTTAGTTTAGTTTTTATTCGTGAAATCATTTCCGTTTTAGTTTAGTTTTTATTCATCCAATCATTTTAGTTATGATTTTAGTTCACGATTGTCTAATCTTTCGATACTGTTTTAGAAAACCACAATAAATCAGACCCAGGTCATCATTCATTGTCCATGAGTTATTAGGAATGATGCTTATCGAGTATTCTTCTAACCCATTCAAATTTAGCCTAAGAAAAGCTCGCATTCCCAAAGATTATAACATCCTGTTGCGTCTACCTGCTGTTAAAGGTCTACTTAAAGAAAAGATCCTTTCAACATTAGTCTGGAAGGCAGGAGATATGAGAAGATTTTCAACTAGAAAAGCTAGTTGGATAAATCATCCTTTATTCGGACCAAAATCCAGAGGCATTGTCTCCACTATACTTTGTCACCTCTGATAAATATCTGTCCATTTCTTCTTTGATATTTTTCCCATTGTGATATCAACATTATGTCTACTTAGTAAGTATGTCTCGTCCGTTCAACTTTGCTGCCAGAAATTTGAACTTTTTAATGCTCCAGATCCTCATGCTTCATGTTGGATTTGACTTCAATTAGCACAGAAGGAAAGAAATTGATACTTGTAATTTCAATAGTTTTCATTCACGATTTTAATTTCGTTTTTATTTAGTTCTGCGAAAATCTTTTCCGTTTTTATTTAGTTCTAGTTGTTAATTTCTTTCTAGTTCTAGTTTTCGTTTTCGTGAAAGATCACCAATTCAATTTAGTTCTAGTTCTAGTTTCGTGAACGAAATTAACACTGTCGTCACATGACCATGACATCTCAATCTGGCCTTCTGTAGGCCAACTTTGTCAATCATACGTACATGCCACTCTCAGCGTCTTTCTGGTCACTTCGCCCTTTTCTTATCCCTCAAAGTATCCACCTCAGCACTCTCGTTTCCGTTCTCTCCAATAATCAAGTTCTTTCAAAGTCTCCATAAAAGCTCTGAATAAATAATGTCGTTGCATAATCTTCCAATCAGATTCAATTAACAGGCTTTAACACTTATAGTAAGTCTGTACAAGTACATTTCGTCCTAATGTCTACTTGATCGTAAACTTACTATAAATTATATCGTTTTTCAGGTTACAACGTAGTTTTCGATTTCAATCGTGCTGTCCGTTAGTATGCCTGTCTGTCCGTCTCTTTAGTTCTCTTTCTTGATCTGTCTATTTCTCCGTTTTCCTCGAACGTGGAGTCAATCCAAGAGAAGACTCCATACAACTATATTCCGAGACGTACCGGGTATACATATTAAATATTTCGACAACGTTGGACATCATAATTAGACTCAGCCAGTCATTAATTAAGATAATAATTTAGGGTAAATCGCCAGCTCCAGCTGACGTGTCGTCAATATTTATCGGCGCCGCTAAGTCTGTGTCCTGCTACTTCTGGCTTAGATTAGAGGCGTCGGTAATAATATCTTAGGCAGGTCTCTCTCCTTCCCCGTCTGCCTTGATTGCCTTTAATTATTCAACGGCCGAGGCTTCAATCGTTCAAACTGTCAGATCCGTCGACGTCGTTCTTTGAAATCGTGCGCTACATAAAAATTGGGATCACGTTAACTACAGCGATTGACTGCGCATTGAAAACGAACTCTGGAGAACCGAGGTTTGCCGTCAGATGGCCAGAGTTATATATCGCAGGAGCCTACACAAAGAGAAAGTCTGTGTAGCACAACTAGCCTGAAAGGACTAAGAGAATTGTCTTCGAATGATCTAGTGTATTGATATATCCTATATAGATAGCATAATGAAGATGATGATGATGATGATGATAATAATAATAATAATAATAATAATAATTATAACGATCACGTTAACGATAATGATATTGATGATATTGATGATGATAACGACAATGATCAGGGTTCTGATTATGATGCTGCTACTACTACTTCCACTTCCACTACTTCCGCCGCTGTTAATTGGTAAATCGGGAAAATGGGAATCGGGGAACCCGAAAACATCGGAATTTCTGCAGATAAAGTCAATATGTTTACAGATTTGGCATCCTGGTGTCATGGACATCGCCATGACCTATTTTTTGCACATTTTTGAGAACTATGAAATGTGTTTCTAGGGCGTAAATCGGGGGCCTGCTGTACCATCTCACTACTACAATCTCACGAAGCGCGGTTAAAATTTAATGGGAACCTGACATTTGGTCTGAAATCGGATCAGCTCTAGGCCTACCATGTGGATGTAGCAATGCAAACTGGTGATATACCGCCCGTAACAAAATAAACTAGGTACGCCGACGATGTTCATGGTGATTGTTTTTGAGGATAGCTAATGATAATGACATAATGACAATGACGATTATCATCTTATTGATGAGCCAAGTATGAAAACAGGCAAGTGACTTGTCTTTACTTCGTTTTTAAAATTGCTAATTTTGCAAACCCGAGCGGGCCACTTAAAATCTACCCACGCCCGGAACGTAGTAGGCCTAGGCTGTTTTATTTTAGGTTTAAATTTCTCCCTCAGTGAGGACCACTGGGGATAATCGGAAGCTGGAGGATACCGTAGCTTCTCCCCATCATCTCAGCGCCAACAACGCACCAAAACCAGGGATAGCGGATCAAGGATTACCTGATCACCAGCCTAGACCGAGAGCCAGTAACATCGGCGAACGTACGTATCAGATATTAAGCTGACAAGTAAACGCTTTGATCTTAGCCAAAAGGCCGAGAAGCGATGACGACGTTTTATCCAGAGGTCTTTTATAGCGTGTGTGGGTATCTAAAAAAAGTTTTCAATGACAGATCTTACTAACGGTAATAACTATTTAATTCGGTCACTCACAGAAAAGTTACTTCGAAATATTTAAGTATACAATATAAGGCAATTTATAAGTAAGTCACAGGTCATTATAGCATAATATAATATAAAATAACTGTTTCCCATCTGAGCCTATGTAATCAATTGCTACCATGTGAAGCCATCTAACGACGTCGTCGTTAACTGTTCGTTATTTTGGTCTTATTACTGTGTCGTTTCTACAATGCAAGAGATACTTCTGAGAACTTCGAGGAAGGATCAAAATTGGTCTTGAAAATGAGCTGGTGTACAAAGAAAATACCCAAAGAAATAAACGTTCTTGGCCAGTTTGTTGAAAGATCAACAAGAAAAACGTTTAGGTAGATAGACAGGTCATATAAGTAGGCGCATATTTATATTGTTAAGACACTACTCTGACGGACAAGTAAAGTCTAAGGTAATCTTTAAGAAAAGACGATATGTAATGACAAAGTAATATACAACCTGAACAAAATGTGCGTACCATTTTGTCCGTAACATTTTGTCCACTACCATTTTGTCCTCATACCATTTTGTCCATACCATTGTGTCCGTACCATTTTATCCGCTACCATCTGGAGATGGGAGAACTGAGAAACGACACGACCAAGCGATATCAGCAGCGCGGTTGGCCCCATTCGGCACGGAACAACGAGCTATAGCTGATGTCAAGCAAGGCATCCGCCTCAACTTCTTAACTAATACAGCTTGAGGGTCCTAGGACAAAATGGTAGAGGACAAAATGGCACGGACAAAAATGGTACGGACAAGATGGTAGCGGATAAAATGGTACGGACACAATGGTATGGACAAAATGGTATGAGGAAAAAATGGTAGCGGACAAAATGTTACGGACAAAATGGTACGGACAAAGTGGTAACAGACAAAATGGTAAGGACAAAATGGTATGGACAAAACGGTATTGGACAAAATGGTATTAGGACAAAATGGTGCGGATAAAATGGTACGGACAAAATGGTATTGTATAAAATAGTAGGCTTACGGAAAAAATGGTAGAAATTTAAGGGGTCTAGGACATATTTCCACTACCCGGACATTTCCCCTAGGACATTTCCCCCAATTGATCACTAACATAGCACACACATATATAAGTTGTGTATATTAATTATGTATGTATGATTAATGTTATATATATAGCATATATATGATTAATGTCGGGGAGTGGAATGTCAGGGATAATATATTATATATATATATCAGACTATGTTTGATATGCGTATTACAAACTTTGGTAAACCATAGTTTAGGTTGGCTAAGTCATTTTTCTTGCAAATATCATGCTGTCTAAATTTGAAATAGAAACTGAACTGATGAACAGAATCCTTGCATAAATTTAGGCTGGATTAATTAATAGAGTCTGATGATAGGAATCCTTGCTAACATCGATGCTTGTCTAATAGAAAGAATCTTGTTTAATCAGCAGCTGGATTGATGAAAAGAATCATGTTTGTTTATAAGGGGATTGATGAAAATGATCGCTCCTCAGATCAGAAGCGGGTTCGATGAGAAAACGATGTTCAATGAGAAGTTGGATCGTTTAGAAGAATCAGCTTATAAGGCGAAGCTGGATAAACGAGAAGTTATACTTGAATGGTAGAGGGTTCGATAAGAGAATTCTGCTCTAACGAGATGGATGTTAAAAATTATGCCTAATTAGAAGCTGGATTGGTCCAAAGAATTACGCTTAAATGGAAGCTGTTATCTGTATTCCTTGAAAAGAGAGGGGCTGAAGAAGATGCTTGATTTACGAAAAGAATTATGCTGAAATGGAAACTGGATCGAATAAAAGATTCCTATTTTAAAAGAAGCTGGATTGATAGAAAGCCGCTAGAATGGATGCGTTCTTACGTGGAAATTAAATACCATTTTGTCCATACCATATTGTCCGTACCATTTTGTCCGCTACCATTTTGTCCCCATACCATTTTGTCCATACCATTGTGTCCGTACCATTTTGTACGCTACCATTTTGTCCGTACCATTTTGTCCGCTACCATTTTGTCCCCATACCATTTTGTCCGCTACCATTTTGTCCGCTACCATTTGTCCGTACCATTTTATCCGCTACCATTTTGTACCCATACCATTTTGTCCGTCCCATTTTGTCCGCTACCATTTTGTACCCATACCATTGTGTCCGTACCATTTTGTCGGCTACCATTTTGTACCCATACCATTTTGTCCGTACCATTTTATCCGCTACCATTTTGTCCGTACCATTTTGTCCGTCCCATTTTGTCCGCTACCATTTTGTACCCATGCCATTTTGTCCGTACCATTTTGTCCGCACCAATTTGTCCGCTACCATTTTGTACCCATACCATTGTGTCCGTACCATTTTGTCGGCTACCATTTTGTACCCATACCATTTTGTCCGTACCATTTTATCCGCTACCATTTTGTCCGTACCATTTTGTCCGTCCCATTTTGTCCGCTACCATTTTGTACCCATGCCATTTTGTCCGTACCATTTTGTCCGCACCAATTTGTCCGCTACCATTTTGTCCGGTCACCCAGCTTGAGACTAGAACCTTCGTAAATACTTAAGGCACAGCAACGAGCTAAACACGACTTGCCAACAGAAATCCGGTCCATAGCTCTGATAGATTATTTTACATCGGCTTCTAATATAGTCAATCTAGTGCATACGATTCTAGCGCTGACCTCTATACACTCACCACACCTTTATATGAGGCTTAAGTCCTGTAAGCGCTTTTGCTAGCCGCTAACATATAACATCGTTCAGTTCGACTATGAGCTACCAGTACACGAACTATGAATATAGGCAGCTTAGTCCATGCCCTATCAAAGCCACGATGCACGTCGTAATTACTCGAGCATCGGTTCCTAACAATATGTTTAACCTTACAGTAGGCCTAAACATCAGGTGTTGCCTAAAGCATACTCACGGTGGACCCGCGAAGAGTCAACACGAATGGCATCATTTGAGTCCTCATTCTTGCTCTTGGGGGTGAATGCCGTAGAAATTAACAGTCGACTGATGAGAAGTTTCCGGCCCGATCTCGTGATTCGATCAAGGTAGAAAGGAAAAAAGACTCTTACAGGAAATTGGTATCTGATATGGTGCTTCTTAGATCAGTAATTGTCAATGATCCTGAAACCTCGAACGGAGCATTGGGAGAAGGGCGGGACACCTGGATAGAGACCTATGGAAGGTTGATCTGCTGGACAACTCAGCTAGATTACATGATTTAGTAGTAACAGATGATTGCAAGGTCAATAGAAGTATGATTTAACTGTATGGCAGCCCTTAAGGCGTCCATCTGTGCTGCTGATCAATTTACATCCGCCGCATAGGTCAATGAAGGCAGAGTCAACTTTATGGGGTTAACGAGTGAGGAAAAGACCACCCTCTGGTCTTCGAGCCAGCGCCTTATCATTCAACCAATAATTAGAGTTCGTTTATCGTTCAGCGTGTACACCCGTTTAAATTGAGAAGCAGTAATAATAACTAAGAATTCTGATGGAAAAAGGAAAATTCCTGTATATGTAGAATAAAGAAATATTCTCTAACAGATTCGATGAGAAATCGTTAGCCCGTATGCTAATTACCGTACTATTTATTCTGATGACTTCTTAATTTCTATACCGCTGTCTTATAAGGCAGACGACATATAACCGATGGTCGCAATAAATTTAAAAACCCATACAAGTGCAACTCTGACAAGTATATATCATGCCCTGCCATACCGACACACGCACGCACACTCAAATACAAATAGATACACGAATCGAAGCATGTAGAGACGCGGGCATCTAAGGCATTATTTGTGGCTGTGCATAGCGTTTGGACTCGGCAATTAACTGGCATTCAACGACGGAGTCATGAGCGCCGTAGCAGGTGCTCTGATCGAGAGGCGGCGACGGCGGCGCAGGTGACTGTGCGGTTACTTCGTTGGCCACCACCGCCAAAAGGAATTGATTGGCCATCGTGGAGACGACCTCTCTTCCGTACCTCCTCTTCCGTCTTCTTATACTTCTCCACTTCCTTCTCCATCACCACTCTCAGTCTCTCCTTGTTTCTTCCCTTGCTTCTCGTGATCATAGTCTTCCAGCTTCTGCCCTTCTTCATCATCTTCCGCTTGTTGTGTAGCTCGTCTCATCTGTTCTTCCTCCTCTTCTCCTCGTTTCATCACCTTCTATCTATTAGGTTTTCATCATCCTGGCTGTCCTTCTCGGATTCTGCTTCCGTTCCTCATAATATTATTTCCTATTTCCGTCAGTTCATCCTCCAACACTCTCTAATCCTCGTACACTTACCCTAGTGTGCTTCTCTCTTATCCACCTCCAGGCTCCTCCTCTTCCTCTTCAGGTGCTTCCTACTGGCCTCCCTCCCTCCCTCCCTCTTTCGTCTTCACTGCCTCAGCCGATAACAAAAGCTTTGGCTTCCGCAGAGTTGCACGCCTAGATGCACTTGTCGATAATCAACTAGACAAGCGATCTGGTTTTCTCTGCTATGCTAAGTTTAACGCTTGCTGACCACGGTTGGCTCCTTTGAACTAAGCTTCTTATATAAACCTATATATATGTATATAAACATATATAAATATTATGTATTATAAACACACGTCTGTTGTTGCAACAGGAAATGTAAAGGCCTACACAAACTGCTGACTCGATACGAGCTGAGGAGAGCAGAAAGAGGAATAATTCAACATTTAAAGAACCCAAGAAAGCGTGCAATAATTAGACAAACATTGAATGCAAAACCTCATCGGAGGAAATTAATCCGCATCGCTCTCCGGTCAATAAATCCATCCTTAGTATCACTACATACAGATCACGTACGGATCAACGGAAGGCACGACGGAGCTGCATTCCGCCCTTCCTTTGAGTATAGATGGTCAAGGTGATAAATAGATGGCAGGTTCACGGCCGGATCAAGATAGGTCACTAAGGCCAAGACCCCCGAACCCCTTTACTCTTAAGGGAAATATCTTGGCAGGCGATATAATCTCGTTTGGATCGAATGTGGCTTGTGTCAGAGCAGGGATTTCGTTTGGGGTACATCAGATGACATTTGTGCCATGAATTTGATAATTTGATGGGAAAAATCCAGGTTTCAGTTCTTTTCTTAACTCCAATAAATTATGACCATGACCAATTGACCATTCGGTCGAATGCGTTCAACCGTGCTTTTTATGTATGTCTGTTCTGTCTATTCTAAAGTAGGCCTACATAAATAGGGAGCGGCCGGAGGGATTATAGAGAGACACACAGCATAGATAGATCATGGAAGATTGGCATGACCCTGAATTTACCTCACTGTCCTAGCCAACAAAGTGTATTACTCTCCTAATCTACATTAATTTTCTATTACATTTAATCTCCTATTAATCTTCTATTACTGTTAATCTCCTATTATTCAATTTCCTCTTACATTTAATCTCCTATTGATCTCCTATTATTTAATCTCATATTGCATTTAATCTCCTATTTAAGTTTAATTTCCTATTTAAGTACCAAAGTGCAACAGGGTCTTTTAAAGACGAAGTGCATACAATATCAATGAGTCATCCTCGATATGATACCTCTCCGAACGTACATGCTACCAGTGCTTTTTTCCAGAAATAATGTGTCGGAACGCATCTGTATTGTTGACAAAAATGACGCTAACGTTAGCTACCAAATAAAATAAATGTTGTAGAATACAGTGACCACAATCATGTAACTTGTACCTACTTATGAATTTTAGAACGTAAAATTAAAATTGTAATATTAATAATATCAAATTCTAGAGTCTTTGCACAACAGCAATTTTTGCTTTTTAATAATTGAAAAAGGTGCCGGAAGCCGTTCCGGCCAAAAACTTGCAGTAGTGCACATTGTAATCGTAATTTGTAACTAGCAACTTCTATTGCGCCGGAGTCAAATACAAGAGACATCAACCACAATGAAACAAAGCCATGATCATGTTAATACCCAGGAGATCAGTCTGTAGGACACATGTTGACCAAATACAAACTTAACAAGCGGTCCAATTTTTGTTCCCAACCCTTTTGAAATTATTTAGCCTTTGACGTCCTTGTATCGTCCTATAATACATTATTTAGTACCTTTCAGAAGTCAAACATGACCTAATTCTTACAAATGAGGCAACTCTGTGTCTATAGGCTTATGTGGACAAAAGATGTATTGAACGATGATCCTAGAAGCCTAATGTGAAATTAATCATGAGAGCCGACATGAAAGAGATGACCAAATACAGAGTGGACAGTTTTACATGTACAAAATTACATACATGCATAATTATATACAGTCCAGTCGAGAGCAAAGTGGGGCCCAGTAAAACATATTTTTGAGTATGAATGAAAGACTGATTGACAGTATACTGTAATACAATGTAGGCCTACTAGAAACTGTTGTAAAACTACAAGCGCTAAGCTTACATCATGCATGATACATCACTCACTAATCAAAGTTTTCATCGATTCATCGTCATTCTTCACTGTCAGTCAGGCTGAATAATAATGGAAAAAAAGTAATTTTTTTGTGATTCCTAATTTTAAGGAAAAAAGCATTTAAAAAAATGAAAGCTTACAAACATCTACAAACTGAAGTTGTTGAAACAATTTTACTTGTAAAGTCTGCAAGAGATGAGTTCAGAGACAGAATATTTTATCCGATTCTTGGTTCAATAGTAACTGGACTAAAAAAACGTTTTGTTGCAGTGTCAAGTTTTTGCAACAAATTTGATTTTTTTTAAAATTTCTCTACGAAGATTATGACTGCAGTGTCATTTGTAAAAACTTTTGTGAAAGTTACTCTGCCGACATTTGCAAGGATTTAATAGACGAGGTTGACTCGTTAAAACAAATTTATCAAGAAAATATTGGCTTAATAATTATTCAACGTTTTCAGTTTTTGAATAAACTGCATGAAATTTTCGCTACAGAATCTCTGCCACAATTTAATTGTTACCATGAGGATTTTTGTTGTCTTCCAGCTTCCGTTGCAAGTGCATAGAGAACATTCAGTGTGTTAAAACGACGAGTCAAAAACTATCAGCGGGAAAATTGGCGGCATTTGCATCCGGAACCCCCTACCTGGACGCCCCTGATGAGGGTCGTTTAGGGTCAGGGTTAGGATTAGTGTGGTTTTTAAAATGCGACAAAATGATCTGCGACGAAATGATCTGCGACAAAATGATCTGCGACGAAATGAAGGGGAATCGTTTTACACACATACCTATTGGCCATGATTTGCATAGATCAGGACCAACGTGTATATGCGGAATATACTACTGGCTCAAGATGCTGACCTGTTTTCGACGAGGTAATAGTCTCTTTGATTTTCGAGACAGTATCCTTTGTGACTGATCTGTGTGTCTGTTATCGTTATGTCGCCAAGTCCACTTTGGTACCAGCTCCCCCACCAGTTCTTCGGAAAATGGCAACCATCCGGCGTCGCATATCCTAAAACATTGCATGGTCAGCAAAGTAAACTTTCTATAATTATTGTTTTAACATGCGATACATGGTGTTTTTATATGCAGTGTGCCTAATTTTCAGTCTTGGATAGTTACTTATCAAAATTTACAAGTAGCAGTAACAAGTATCTGAAAGTATCATTTAGATGTTTATGTGTCGCTAAAATTTATATGTTGGTGAAATCTTCTCTTAGACTCCGTTGCCATTACATGCCATTACATTAAATGTTATTACATTACATGCCATTTAAAAGTAACTAGCTATCTAAATTAGTTTGTATTTTCAGCTACCTCCATAATGATACTAGACCTTGAATTTGACAAATAAAAGACGATTTCTGTTCGATCTAGTTGCAAGAAGTCAATTGTGTTTAAGTATCTTGACTTTAACTAGACATATACCTTTCTGTTATACTTCTTCTGCAGAGATTAAAGAAATGCAAGTTATTTTATTAATTTTAAGCTTTCGCAGCACCCGTTGAAAACAGGCCAAGAGCAGAGGTCAAGCTTTGAAAAGTGAATAACAGGAAGACTAACGGAGAAACAGGAAAGAAGGTGGAAACTAAAGTTTTGAAGGAGATTATGATACGTCAGATGGGAGAAAGAATAAAAACGGAGGAAGAGGACGATGATGTTCTTAAACAGAGTAGAAGAAGGACTGAGCTGGCAGGTAGCAGCCGCAATAGAAGAGGAAGATGTCAAGGTGAAGTCTGTGAAAATATAGACCGAGCATATGCACAAGCTAAGAAAATTGTTGAATAAGTTGCAAGTCATGGAAAATAATAACTAGGTCTAAGTATCGAAGAATATGAACAACTTATGAAGGTAGTAGTTGTAGTTTCAGTTTAACGACACTGCGCGATAAGAGAGATCATTAGCGTCTCCCTCCTCCTTTATTCAGGCTAGGAACTGGCACTGACAGAGCGCGCCAGGGTTTGAATTGTCAGATTTGAACTCAAGAAGACTCGTCCTATGTCCTCCTGACCTGACATTACCAGACTAATGATCGATTAGAACGGTCTTCAACTGATTGAGAAAAGAAAAAAAGAGAAGTCGTTCATGTCGCGTATTGCATGTTAGTCAGTTCCAGACTGAATGAACTCGTAATAGACCGACAAAAAATGTGCTGAGAATATCGACGAGGTTCATTGTCGCTGTTAAAAGACAGGTCATCCGGTCTAAGGTAATTGGAACCCAGCGAGTCCTGTGGTGCCACCACAGCATGGCCTCTTTGCCATACAGACTGTTACTAGTTAAAAATATAATTATAGGCTCAAATCTTACGACGCGGTAATACTACTTCTATGTATTGTTATATATTAAATTCTCGCTGTACCATTGTGCGCTTGCTAATGGAGTAGACCTAATAAAGGTAAAACTAAGTTACAGACACAAAGTTATTAATATTAATTAAAGTTTATTTTTGGTGTCAGCCGCTGCATTGTGTGTGTGCATCATAGTAGACGATATCGGTCGTATTGCACGTGGCTGTGTTTTGAAGGTTGTAAATAATAATTCCCAGAGAATATAATTGAAATGGAAAACAATACAACACAATGTCAGACTAAGACGCATGTTCTCGTTACCGGCTCGCGGTTGGTATAAACTACTGCAATTATATTCAGTGCAATACAAGGAGATACAATAGAAGGTTAAATGTCTATAACAATTATATGATTGCATTGTCGTGTATTCTATAGACCGAAATGCAATGGAAACACAGGGCACAGGTCCAACGCATGAGAGACCTCAGTACAATGCAGTGCGAACAGTTCAACAAGTCAGTTGGACAAAGCAATGCCATGCAATTATAGCGCTAACAAAACCATTTCATATGTAGGGTGACACAAAAGTTCGTTCACCGTTTCAAACTTAAATATTTCGGTCAAAATGATTCCGCTCTTTTAAATATTTTTCAAGCTTATACAGGGCTTAAATACTAAACAACTCTGACAACGAAACATTGGAGCGAATACCACCAAATACTAAATAACTCTGAAAATGTGAAGTCAAATTTGCGTTAAATGACGTGATAGTGTACGATGCGGCGCGTGAGGTGCATTTCTGGCTCGTGCCAGTATCTGACGTCACCAATATTCTGGCTGCTTAATTGAGTAACAATTGGAGCTTTGACACTGAACTGTGGAAGACTGGTCTAATGTTTTGCTTACCGATGAGTCGCCGTTCAAGGTATTTTATGTACCGAATGCAAAAAATGATACAGTTTTCGGTTCACAGGAGAAGAAAACGTTCCGTCTGCTCCACAAATTGTGTGTCTGTGTCAGTGATAATGTGGGGTAGGATGACGGCCAGAGCTCTCACATCCTACATTGTTTGTCAAATGATATTATTATTAAACGGACGATTTCTAAAGCGCCGTAACGCATCCGGATCTAGATACCAGACTGAACTCGCAGTACTACATCACAAACATTCTCGAGCAATACGCGAATCCAGCGTTCGGAAGACAGCGGCAATTTTATGCAACGAAAGTCATTTGTTGGGAGTATTTCAGCAGGCGATGCACGCTGTCATGCATTAGCTGTGACGACGAAGTGGCTTGACTACAAGCTCTCGTCACGAATAAAGCCAATAGATTGGCCTTCGAAACTCTCTGGATCTGTCTCCTATTGAGAACTTGTGCAGTATTTTGCCTTTCAGAGTTTATAAAGATCAAGAGTCAAAGAGCATCGATCAGTTCAAACATCGTTTCCAACGTGCGTGGAGATGGTTGGAAGTTGGGACACTTCAGCCGCTGATTCAGTCTATGCCGTATAGAGTCGGTGCTGTCATTAAGCAGATTTACGAAAATACTCTACGCTAATAGTCTACATTTGTAAGACCTATAGGTAACAATATACTTGGTCCAATACTTTGCTTACAGTGATATTATGATGAACAAACTGTATCGCAAGGCAGTTTTTTCTCTGGAAACTGGTCCTCTTGAATTTATACGATACATATTGGCAACCACTGACCGGATCATAGCCATATTCGTACCAATATCTTTCATTTGACTTGTGTATGCACTGCAAAAATCATTAAAATTATGAAGCCCTTACTGAGAAAACGCATTTTGAAAACAATGAAACAACTTTAGTGTCACCCTATTGTTATATTTCGCTCTTGCGTAGCTAACCCGTTTCAAATATTCTGGTGACAATTCTTAATTTGTAAACTTACTCTGTATACATATTCCTTCTTCCTGTTTATACCTTCTACAACCAATGCATTGTGTTTTATTGGAATTTTCAATTATATTTACAGTTAACTAAGTCATTCATCGTATCCACCTTCTGGTATGGAACCAACTCAAGACTAATGCACGATAAAGATGTCATAGGATACAAACTGTATACAGACGTCATAGCCATAAGAAACAAAATGTCCCGATTTATTTTAGGACCACGAATTAACACTGCGACTGGCTGCAGTAAAGCGACGATATGGTATGGATTCTGGGAACATAAAACAAATTCTTTTGCAAATGGACGAAACATCAAAAATGCAGAAAGACTATGCCTATAAAAATTCCTTGGCGACTAAAAATGAAAACACAAAAAGTTGCTATTAAGTGCTCAAATGCGATGAATATTTGAAAGGCTGCAGCTGATTGCTGAATAGCTGCAAGTCAAACATTGTAGAAATAATCATATGGAAGAAACTTCACAAATTATGCACCAGTGCAATAACCGCGTATTCGTAGGAACAAAAGCAAGTCTAGTATTCGGTATGCACATTTCTTGGAGTAGTTGAAATAGCAATCATAGACTTCAGGTGACAGTTTACGCTCAAACCTGAACACAAAGGCTGAGATATTAAACTTTTTTTAGCTTCTGGTGGCAAAATGTTTAGGGCAGGAAATAAACGTTCAGTGCCCATAACATTTATCATCTAAATTCCTAGGAGATTGAATGCGCGTCGTCATAAAACAAAGTTCTCAGATAAGAAGGCTAATTTGAAGCTTAGACAAGATTGCAATGCGATTTTAACTATATGGCTAAGCTAAACAATTAAAATAGCTCAAAAGTAATTATTCGAATACGGCCAATTCATGAGATATAATTTTGAGCGACTGTCAATATAGACGACTAGAAATTTAGATGAGTTCACTTGGGGTAGTCCACAAATAATTATCGTGTCACGCGATTTTGAGCGATTTTCGACCCCTTCCCTTTTCGTCACACGTCGTCATGACCCCCAAATATGACGTCACAAAGCTCTGACCTCTTCCGAAAAGACAAGATGTCCAGAATGTCATATGCAAACTATCTCATGATTATCAAAAAAGTAACTATGGCTGTAAAAATACTTAAAACGATATAGTTAACGAGGAAAATGAAGAAAGTATGATTATTGCACTCATTATGCAGTCAAGAGATCAAAAGATGGTTGAATCACAAAAATTATAAGAGAAATTTAATAACAATAACTTGAAGCAATCCAAACTTTATGCTTCTCCATCCTCCTACGGAGAAGCAACATGCTCCTTCATAGAATATATAGGGAGAGCCTGGATCTCATCATCCTGCTCGATAGATGTTCCATTCAGATCCAGCTGTTCTTCGACTATCTGATCTGCACTCTCTTCATTCCTTCGTTTGGCCTTACGACCCCATTAGTTCACGCCTCCAACGTGCAGCGACTCTGCGTTTTGGAGGTGTAATTGATTCATGCTTGAGTGTTACAGAATGGCTGCCTCACTACCAAAACCCAAAATTTACAGCGAGTGCAAAGGCAAGCAATCCCCAAAATTAAGAAAACAATAATCATAATTAGTGTTATTAAATTGCGGTAACAATTATTGTTAATTAAGTGGAACTTGTTTAGTTGCGTAAAAGTTTTTAACAAAATATCACATTTGATGTTTGAAGCGATGACGTGACGTCACATTTTGTCGACCTCCGTCTGCCCCTCGTCACACATCGTCACAAATAGAGAATGGATACAGTTTAACAAAGATGCTCTTCATGTGACCCCTCAAAGGCCTTTCTATTAACCGACTTCCATCAGCCTGGATATTCGACAGTCATGTGTAGACAGATATGGCCTTTTCGTTACCTCTTCCTCCTCTTTATATTACTACGAGGAACCACACGGGCCACTATGCACAACGACTGCCTCGTTAATATCTCCCTCGGGCGATTTGATAACTGCTTTTCAACGCCAGACGTTTGAACAATGATGCTCTGCGGTTGACAGTTGGTCTTTACTTAGGCTTTCATCTCGTTTGCTCCCGAGTGTTTTCATGCGGACTTGACAATGGTGATGCTGATGATGATGATCGTGGTGATGATCATGGCCATGATGATGAATAACAATCTAACATAAAATGATAATGATGCATCATTGTGACAGTCATCGACTCCAAGCTTAACTTTTTGGTTGTGAGGGATTACCTACTTCGAAAATATAAAATGGAAATAATAATAACTATCGTTAAAAATTAATAAAATATTTTAATACACATCTTCGTCGTCGTCATCATCGCGTTCGTCTTCGTCGTCGTCATCATCATCATCATCTTCATCATCATCACCATCATCATCGTTCGTCTTCGTCGTCATCGTCGTCATCGTCATCTTCGTCGTCGTCATCATCGCGTTCGTCTTCGTCGTCGTCATCATCATCATCATCTTCATCATCATCACCATCATCATCGTTCGTCTTCGTCGTCATCGCCGTTGTCGTCGTCGTCGTTGTCGTCATCGTCGCATTCGTCGTCGTCATCATCATCGTCATCAGCATCATCATCATCATCATCATGAACGTCATCATTTATTTGTAAAATAGCGACGGTGTGCAGGTGATATGGATGAGAGAACGGAGAGTTTGACGCAGGCAGTTGTAGTAGGGTCACGTCTGGGGTCAGCGCCAGACGGCCAAGATATTCCAGACAGCGCTCAGAACGAATGCAGCGTATCCGCCCAGGCAGTCACCGACGGGTCAGCCTCGTCATTAGGACTGATGAGGCGAAGGCAGGACTGAAGCAGCCAGAAAAAGACGCCAGCGACGTTGGAGAGAATTAACGCGGAACGACATACAGACCCAAAAACGTAAAGAGCGACGGATGGAATGACAAGCAGAGAGACAGACAGACAGACGCAAGAACCTAAGGACAAGTAGAGAGACAGACAGACGTGCAATCAGTTTAGCGATATGACATTTCGAGTTCCTCTGACTAAATGCGCATGCGTCGCTGAATACGACGGCAGAGCGAACGACATCGTATTACTTCCAACATTAGAATAATTGCAACCATGGTTTTACAAAAATAATTTATCACCGTGCATTAACTGCTATCGCGCCAATGTCCAATGCCCAAGACACCAACATCAACCCATAATCAAAAGAGAAAGCAGGAAATTATTCCGCTAACATAGTGTTAAGGCATGTGATAGATATTAACCGCCAAGGCCTGAGTTGAGAGCGAATGACAGACGACGGAACTGAGCGAGCAGCTACCTATAGTGATATTCAAAATGTAGGTCCAGTAATCAAAAAGGTTCTTTCACTAAGTTATCTATAGTCTCTGGCATGTGTACTCCCTAAGAATGAATTATGGCTTGAATGAATACTTTAAGGTCCGGGAATTATTTTCAATATTTTTCTTGACCAGAATTCAATTTGCATAAACTTTGAGTCTCATTCGAAACAAATCCTTTGTGAATGGAAGATGGGTGATATGTTCATAGTTTGGCATTTATTTTTAGTTTTGACTCCTCGAAACAAATTCTGAACCCATTGATGCATATGAGTATGTAATAGAGAGGCGAATAATGGCAATCTGTAGGCAATATATAAACAAGACGGCACCTGGTGCACTTCCTAATGGCAGTGGACAACAGCGGAAGAGACGAGTGACAAGGCGAGTTGTCACATGAAATGCAGACTCCAGTATCATCAGCATAGAAACGATATCCCAGGGAATGAATTTCAAGCAATTGTTCTATTTGTTGCGTGTTTGGAAGTGGGATCAGGCACGATACGCTGTGGCAAAACCATCTGTAAGCAACGCAATAACCGAACAATAATTACCACATAGATACACTGATTGATAGTATGGGCTAAGTATACCAAATCAAGTTAGGATCAGAAAATCAAAACCAGCGCTAAAGAAGACGAGCAGAATGGCATGTGTGCGTTATCAGAAGCAGCAGGCAAGATAAAGAAAGATATTCACAGAGCTCACGATAGAATTATGAGCAACAAGAAGTTCGGCTTCTGTAGGATTACATAAACGACATACAGACTGAACTATTGAAGTCATGGAGCGTGAAGATAAGCAGTTCTGCTTGATATTATAACCGTTCTAGAATCCAGATTAAATAAATGTTAAGTTGAGAAGCTTCTATTATTTGATAGGTCATCAGGGTCGAGAGAAGGCTTCCTCTTCAGCTGGGGATGAGTTATTAAATCAGCAAATTCATTTGAGAAGAAGAAGCCCTTACTCGATGCAAAAGCGATGATTCAAGTAATGGATGCTGGATCAAGGAACTCTTTTAGAAGCTAAATGGGAATGGTATCAGGAAGGCAATCTTCTAGTCGAGGAAAATGTTTGAAAGCCTCTGTTAGAATTGATGATTGGAAGTAGTTAATGACAGGATGCGCAGTACAAGGTTAAAGAATTTATTGAACATAGAGGTTCTGACCAATTTAAGGCTTTTGCCAGATATTTTGATTGCAAAGTAAAGGGTTTGCTGGAAGTTCATCGTTAGCCAAGCAGACATCTGGGGACAAATTTAACTGAGCCAGGAAAATAACTCATTTAATTCCAACCATAATCATTTTTTGATAAAGTAAGCCTACTTTCAATCATTAAATTAGTAAAATATGAAGATTTGGCGGATGGAAAAGTTCAGAACTAGTTGGACTGTTGCCTAAGCCTCGTTTTATCTGATGGAAGACGAGAGTGATGACATCGAATGCTCCAACTGACTTCTGCGACACCTAGTTTGAGAAGTGCAGAAGTGAACCACGGCAGGTGTGTGCTCTAACCTACCCTGCGCCTGTCAATGAGCTCACTTAAAATAGACCGTCACCGCAGTGCCTAGTTATTACCTGTGCGTGAAATGTTCATCATGGCGGCGATGATAAGATGTTGATTCTATGATTTACGATCAATTTCATGTTAGAGACAAAGCTTTAAAAAATGCAATTTGGAGGTCGTTTAAATGTGAAGTCATTTTTAAAGATGACAGCATGATCTAAATGATATAACTCAACAGAAAAATCCCAGAATGAAGCGATTGTGTTTCAGAGCGTCCCCCTACTTGTGATCGTCATCGTGGTTAGGAAAGATGACGGGTGATGTGTGTCAAACCCTTCCAACGTGCAAATAAACGCTGAGGAGCAATGCTTAGCTATACTTAAAAATGAACACTAAAGTCATTCGTAATGTAATTTTTCAAAAGAATAGAAAGTTATATTTATTTATTTTCGATATTTGATATAGCCCTTCTTCCAACATTTTTTGCTCAGAAGTGCTGACACACGCCTCGACGAGCAATTGCAGTTGTACTGCAGAGCGAAGGACTTGCTCAAGGTCCCTACACAGTGACTCCCCGGACGAAGGTCGAACCCGTTTGCTCAGCGCACACTGAACGTTACGGGCTGATCGCTCTAACCGATCAGCCACTGTGCAACACAAAACCTCGTGTAAGTAAGTAAGTAACCTATGCGTTAACCTAACCAATGACTTTAATATACTAAAAAGTATGAATAAGAGAAGGGTGATGGATTAGTGAGTGATTAACATTCACAATTAGTACAATTTTGTCTGCCATAATCATGAGTACCTATTAACTTCTTATGGCCTGGGTGACAACAGAGGCAAAGTGATCATCACCAATCGCAGACTCGACTCGATAGGAAATCCCATATGAGTGTTTCTATAACTGAAGTATTCAGATATTCCGTGATGCTAATGAAACTGGCTATACACGTGCATCCAGTACTACTGGATAGATGATTAATTCCTACAGTGCTATACCCTTCGCATGATTAGGGCTACATTCTAATCAAGGTTTTTATTACTAATTAGAGAAGAAAACGAATAGCATTTTCAAGACAGTGAAGACGAAGCCGTCGCATGATCTGATTTCAACTCTGGACACTCGATATCCGTCGTTTTTTGCAAGTGCTCACCTGGCCTTTAAGTAACACCATCTTCAGAGCAATACTAACCGAGACGTTGTATTAAAGAGCTGCATCCAGGCTCAGAAGCTAACTTAATTTCGGTGTCAATTGGAAATAAATTGCAGTCATTGACAACAGTCCTCCGCCAATCCAATTTTCAGACTCAACTTCTCACCTCTGCAGGTTCTGCAGCTTCAACATTCCCCGTTGCCATTACTACTGAATCTTGTATACGAGCAAAAAAGACGCCACCTATCGCTAATTATTAGCCTTGACACACAAAGAAAGATGCAGTGGACACATAGGCCGAGACATATTCACTTAAAATTAGTAAGACGTGCATGGAAGTATACATATGTGCCTATTCCAATTGACGACAATAAGCATCCTACTATGTAGACCTATTTTGCTTTCGATACAGACGAGTTTAGCCAGTAAAGCCACTCGTCTGTTATTTTTAAGTTTCTACAACGTCTAAACGTCTTCATTGCTGACTAACCACACTTGCGTTCACTTCTCCCCACTTCTTGAACCAGATAAATTTACTCTCTGGGTCTGTTATCGGTTTCTTGCCCTGCTGCAAAAGAAGCGCTTGGTGTTGCTCAATTTTAGCTTTAGTAATTTAATCATTAAGCCTATTTTGGAGTCAAATATTATTATTCACGGTAGTACGTACTTAGAAGACACGAACAATCTAGGATCATAAATTGTTCAGAGTAACTCTCGTTCGATCTCTTGAGCACGTCAAGCAGACTATGGGGCTTCCATGATGGTCGACTTCAAAGATTTCCACCACTGAGACATCTGGAGTTCGAAACCAGATACAGTATCATTATAATGACATTTCGATGTTGATGGATGCATCCAGAGTTTAACGACTGCTTTTAACAACAAAGACCGTTGTCGTCGACAGACGATTGGTATTGCATGGCATATTACAACACTAAAGGCAATATGTTCACGGAAGTCGATGTTCATATAATTACAGGCCCACGGAATGAATTCTTGTCCGGTGGCTGCTTTTGCTATAGTTGAAATGTTCCCTTTGTCTCTAAACCCCAAAGCGATGTATCTGGGGAATGTCACTGATAGGACGCGCAATAAACGAGGCATTATCTATCGTTGCCGAATCTACACCTGTGTATCTAATGTTTGGTCTTGAGGATCTTGCATATAATATATACACATGTATATGCACATACATGCAGACCTATGTTTAATCAGTCCTAAATGCCAGGGCAATGAACGATGGCTGATCACGGATCTCTTGCCTAACGGAACTATCTACTTAAGCTGTCACAGCGTATACAGCGGCGATGGCGAAGGCGGGTCGCCCAACGGACCCGGCGTTACTGGAAAATTTTCTTTGCTTTAGAACCGATTGGGTTTTTTATTGGCACTTTCAATGGTCGCTGCGGTTGCGTGTTGCTCGATTGGTTTATTTTGAACTGTATTCGATAGGACCTGAGAGGTCAGAGGGAGATATTTGCCCCAGGCGATCGCTGCTTTCATTTGCACATAAACTAGACTCGCAACAAAACAATTACCACGCTATGCAGGACGGGAGGGTGTTTGAGGCGAAGAAAGACGCAGGTATATATATATGTATATACATACATATATATATAGGGTGCTGAGAATTGCATTTGGAAACTCTAGGAGAAGCAGCACTTGCAGCAACAGCAGCAGCAGCTGCAGAGGCAGCTAAGTGCAGATGCATTATTCAACCGGGTTCTTACATCAGGCGAAAGATGAAATTATACCTCGGTAGCGAGAAGAGAGAGAGAGACAGACAGACAGACAGACAGAGAGAGAGAGAGAGAGAGAGAGGTGGGAATACACAAAGAGAGACATATACAGAGAGACCGATAGATAGAGAGAGTCCGTGTCTTTGTATAGAATAATCGGATTGGAGAGACGCTGGGTCTAAGTTAACACATGCAGTCCTGCGATCGGTTTCGTCTGCAGGTATCGTCACAAATGACGTAGAAGGACATGTCCCAACATGACACACGTGAAAAGACAAGAATTTATGTGACATTAGAGGCCTATATGTCCTATCACGCCTTTACGCTACACTGCACACACATATATATAAATACATGTGTATATATATATGCAATATGTGTATATATATAAATACATGTGTATATATATATATGCAATATGTGTATATATATAAATACATGTGTATATATATATATGCAATATGTGTATATATATAAATACATGTATATATATGCAATATGTGTATATATATAAATACATATATATATATATATATGCAATATGTGTATATATATAAATACATGTATATATATATATGCAATATGTGTATATATAAATACATGTATATATATGCAATATGTGTATATATATAAATACATGTATATATATATATGCAATATGTGTATATATAAATACATGTATATATATATGCAATATGTGTATATATATACATAGGTCTATATTAATTACGCTACGCGACACTCGGCAAGTTTACGTTGTTGCGGTGATTGTTATTATGTTGATAATTAAAATAGGACCGAATGTCTTCCGCTCTTTCCAGCTTCTCTTGCAAAGACTGTCCCTTATGTGCTCTCTCATCTGATCGCGTCTTCCAACCTAATGAACGTTTCTATTGTTTCTTAATGTTACCTTCGATGAATGCCCATTCTTCTCTCTCTTTATCTGTCTGCCTCTCTCTCTCTCTCTCTCTCTCTCTCTCTCTCTCTACAATGTAATGTAGTCAATGTAATGTAATCAAACATTTATATAGCGCCGCTCAAATCAGCAGCGCTCTCAACGGGTGTCTGAGTGTGGGCAAGGGAATAGAAAAGCCTTAAGACGTCTCCGAAACTGGCAAAGTGAGAGGGTCAGTAATTCCAGACGTGGAAGACCGTTCCATGCTGAAGGGCCAACATAGGAAGATTGCAAGGAGGCTCTTACAGGCAAAGAGGACACTGAAGTGCCGAAAAATCTTTGGTATGTCGGGGCCACCCCAGGTAGGCAGTCGTGCATAAGGGAAATAGTTTTAAACTGCATATGCTGTTGAATAGGGAGCCAATGAAGTGTGTCCCGAATGAAACGAAGCATGAAATATTGGCAAACTTTGGAATGCCACCGTTCAAACGATCAGCGGCATTAAGAATAGTCTGTCTCTCTCTGTCTCTCTGTCTCACTGTCTCTCTGGCTCTGTCCCTGTCTCTATCTTTGTCTCCATCTCTGTCTCCCCTCCTCTCCTCTCTCCTCCTCTTCTCTCCTCTCCTCTCTACTCCTCTGCTCTCCTCTCCACTACTCTCCTCTCCTATACGGCTCCTTCAAAACGCCAACCTGCATATGTTTCTTCTGCTCTCTACACCTCTGACTGTCTGTCAGAATTATATACTTTTTATTTGTTATCTGTCCATCTGAACGTGTTGATCTGCGTATCTAAGGGATCTGTCGAGCGGCGGCGGCGTTTCTTTTCTTATCTTGCGATTCCATCGTTTGACCTTTCCTGCCTGTGACACGTGTTTCTGACAGCCAACCAGTCAATTTATCATTCGTCCAATAACGACCTGTACAACGAGGCTTGGCAGGTTGCGCGGTGCTCGGTGGGAACAACTGGAGCGGGAAGCACTGCCAGATAGATGGAACGATGGGTGGATGGATGGGTCAATTCGGCTTATCCATGCAGGAAAACCCTATAAGATTGAGACCTCATTCCACCTCATTCCACTTGCAAAACTAATCGCTCATTTTCCATTCAACTAAGTTCGCAACATATCAAGCATAACGTGGTCCAGTTTTGCTCCAACTCATAGCAATTATACGCCAGCTATCTGTCACTATAGTTTGAAGCGAGACTACGGTTGGTATGATACTCGGATCTAGAGTGCTGTTGGTAGATAGATATTTTGGGAACACGTCCATTCAGAAACTTTATAAAAGGCGTACCGTGTACGTTCATCGCGTTCACTGTCATTCATTCAACCCATTCATTCAACTCGGTTTGACTTGTGACAACTTCATTTGCATTTTACATTCAATTCCATCTCAATTCCATGCATTTCAAGTAGTTCAGCAATATCCGATCACAATACATTGGGTAGCGTAAGCCAACGCAGCATTAGACCCTATGTAATTTTAAACAACTCTCTGGAAGTAGCCATGGAACAAGATAGTGATGCCTCAGATCATCATTTGAATATTGCTTGAGTTCGAAAGAAGCCGATTGGATAGAATAGTGCTTACCGTTTGAAACGGACTTCATCGAAACGATCTGCAGAAGCCAGAGGAAGAGTGGAGTCCGTGACATTTTCCACACCTTAGGCTAGAGTTCCTGAAGATACTGATCAAGTAACAGAAGGATCATCACGCAATTGAAAAGTAGTAGAATTCTTTTATGGAACTGCTTCTGAGGAAGCAAGTGGACATCTTGTTTTGCCTCGTATTAAATCTGTTTATCAAGTTTCTAAAGTAAGCAGGTGATCCAATGCTTCTTGAAGAGATACTTCGAATCCAGAGCCTCTGTGTAGCTCAAGTCTAATAATTCAATTAGTTTCATATCAATGAATGTACATTCTTCAGTTTTGGAATCACCAATAAGAGCCAGATTTAGGCTGAATTTTTTGATTTTAATCGATCCTTATTCTGCTGACGCTCACCAGCCACATCACATGAACCCAACTAATAACGGTGTCGATTCTTGTGATACTCTGTTCAATGAATACTGACTTCAAACCAGAGATTAGCCTGCCGATGATCTTTGACTAAGGATACGTTTAGAATCAGGCTGGTATACATATTCGTACGCAGTGTTCATTGTATATTTTTTTTACTATAGCATCTGATACGAAATCTTTTAATATTCTTGTTCCATGCTTACTGTACGGCTGAGAACAAACGAGGCCGTCGACCAGCGATTTTAATCACCGCCGACTTGTAGTCCACTGGATCCAGATTCTGAGATTTGAGTCAATTGTCTTAGGTCGGTCATAATATCATCGGAGGAGATCGTTCCAGAGATTCGACGTCTGAGGCAGGAACAGAAATATCCTTCCATAAAGACAGAGGCAGAGTGAGTGAAAGACAGCGGCGCAGCAAATGGCTCTTCATCGGTTCCCCTACTGCAGACAGACAGACTGGCAGACAGACTGGTAGACGGGCAGGCAGACGGGCAGGCATCGCTGGCATCGCTGGAACGTGGATGCAGGCGCATAGACCTTCGCTATCTCAGATCAAACAACGTTTAAGATTCTCTCTTTTTGTCTCACTCTCTGTTTCTGTCTGTCTTCCTCACTCCTGTTCCGTCCTTTTCCTCTTTTATCAGCCGCTGCGTTAGCTGCTACCGTGGTTGCTGCTGCTGTTGCTGTTGTTGCTACGGCCACCAGAATAAAAGCTCGCTCAGTCAGTGGAAGCATTGTCGTCGCAAAGATCGTAGATTGACTGACTGGTCAATCCAGGATGACCTTGGGTCGCGTCTGAGGATTGGTCTAACGAGCATGCTTCCTTTGTGTCTGCGCAGCGCTTTCCCAGCTAACTGGAGGCTGCATGCTATGACTAATCAACTGGTTATCTGGTGAATACTGCAGCTGGCTGATTGACCTATTATCCAGTTTGCTCTGCTGACAGTTGCCTGACTGGTCGTGTTATTGAAAGCAGGTTGACATAGTATGGGTGTCACGTGTGTGTGTGTGCGTGGGTGTGTGTGTAGGCGTTTGTGTGAGTGTGGTAAGCCTGTGTGGGGCAGTGTCGACTGCGATCCTTGTCTGTCATTGGAGTGGTATAGAAAAACCACTGGAGTTGAAGTCCATGTTTCAGTTTATATATATATATATATATATATATATATATATATATATATATAAACTGAAACATGGATGCGTTCGAGTGCTTATAAACAGCCATATTAACTATCTCATATTCATATCGGCATGCCTACACGTTATGCATTCATTCGTTTATTCAGAGCATTTACGTAGCGCCCCTTGCATAATCCTTGTGGTCATGAGTATATCCAACCCAGCCACGACTATACAGTTGAAAGATTGAGCGACTTGTATAACCCTGCTGCAGAGATGGATTAAAGCAAAGAACTGAGTTCAGATGGGAGGTCATTCCAGACGGAACGGGCCACAGTCACTGTATGAAGCCCATGTACCATCAATATTCTCATTTTACCTGTATAGGCATAGCGCCCGTATAGATCGATGAAGAGGTGAATGTATATTTTCGACGAATATATAAATATATATATTATATAATGCCGGATAATTTATATGTCAGGCTGTCATAGGCCTAATAGATGAATTATAGCTTTCTGTAACTATTGACAGCTGAATATTTATGTACAAACATAATGACTTAAAACAGTAACGACATATATTTCATCGGATGCCAAGGCCGTGAAGATGAAATCCCAGACACGTCACGTCGATCGATGTGTGTCGGCTTACGGTATTTATCATCGAAGTCATTATTTTTAGTCTTTAATATCAACTAATTACATATTATAGGCCTATATGCTGCCTTGTTCGAGGCGTTAGCCTGTAATAACATCCGTCTCCAAATCCCTAAGTTAATTTGATCCGAAATTTTGCTGCGTATAATCCCAAACGGACATAGGCCTACAAAAAATTGTTTAGAATATGCGACGAATCTTCACATCAGATATTTGCTCTTCTCCCTCATAGGCCTACCCACCTCAATCTCTTCCCCTCCTAGACATCCTATTATATACAAGGGTAGACTGTGCATTTTGGCATCAAATATCTAATGCAAACGTTTCCTATACTCACTTTATTCAGGTCAGTTTAATTAAGTGGTATAGGTTCAAAGGTCAGTAGAAGTCAACGCCCCAAATGGCTTTTAGATCTCAGGCAAAGGAGTCTCTGGATTCAAATGAGAGAAAGCGTCGTTGTAAGATATTTACAAATACTTCATTGCGGGCGAAGGGCCATAGGAGAGATTGATGGAGATAATGATCGGATAAACATTCTAGGAAGTGGTGTAGTGCAACGTAGACATAGATTAATTAAATATATCAAACGGTAAAGTGGCTTGAAAGTAGTATTATTTTGGAGAAAATGTAGCACGTATGTCGAAGTGTAATATTTTAAACAAAGACGGGTTCAGAATTTATTGTGAAGGACTAGGCTACTCACGCAGAGAACGCCATTGAGTAGACCTATATGCGCATGTAATTGGTTCACCAATAAGTGGCTCTGTGCAAGTAAACTTATAAATCGTTTGAACAAAACCGTAGTTGTTAACAGTAAATCAAAGGTAGGGCCAGGGCTTGAAACTGGGGCGAGGCAAAGTTGCGGCCTGGGACGTAATGATAAAAGCAGTACTGACTGGTACTTAGGACCTGCTTTTACTATGACCTCTGAATGTTTGTAGTTGAGTTCGCCAGAGGGCTTTATATTTAAACAATTTATGACCTGTCTGTGCTTCTTGAAATCTTACATCAAAACTGCAACTTTCGACTCCAACAAGCTAACTTCTGACTCTATCAAGTGCGTATAAAATCCGCAATTGACCAACTCACTCTCCAGCAGGCTTCCAATGATATATTATCTGGCTGTAGACAGTCTGACCTCGTTGCCAAAAACTTTATTCTTCGTTAACCCCTAAGCCTGCGTGGGAACGCCTTTGAGTGAGTTGCTCGTCTAGGCGCAACATAAATGACAAAAACTGTGTGGTGCATCATGCCATGTATGACATGTAATGATGTACTAGTGTGAAGATATAATGCGTTATTTATCACTAAGTAGCTATTAAATGCGTGTTATAAATAGCAGCGATGTGCCGTAAAACGATGTTTCCAACTGCGAGGAAACGACGGGACTACGGCAACAAACTGCAATCAATCATCGGAGGAGCCAGCTGAGCCACCAACGAGTGCACCTTCAACCATCCATGCGGAGTTAAAAGCGGTCTCTCTTTTGTGCCATAGCAATTCCAACCCTCTCTTCACACACACACACACACACACACACACACACACACACACACACACACACACACACACACACACTCACACACACTCACACACACACACACACACTTTCTCTCTCTCTCTCTCTCTCTATTTTTCTCTTTCCTTCACTCCCTCCTTTTCTATTTATTTATATCGTATATCGTTAGCGTTTGTGAGGGACGAAATTAGCTAGTAGCATTTACCTGAAAGTATTTAATCTGGATGCCACAGTCAAGTGATTGAATCTTTCCCTCTGAACCCGCTCTGTTAATCTGGTCTATTTAGTAATCTGCTTCTTCATTCCATGCATCGGCACCGCTTCTTCTTCTTTCTTTTTCATTTTCCTTCCTGTGGCTACATCTATACGCAGTTTCTTCCTTCTTTCCATGAAGTTCCGTATTTTTCACCCTAATTCATTTCTTTTATCTTCTCGAGGTAACCTTCAAGCTTTCATTCTATTAGGTTTCTATATTCTATCTGCTGCACTTGTGCTCTTTGGTCCGGTCTTATTTTCCTTCCTTTCTTCCTTCGCTCTCTCCTCTTAACCCTCCTCCGCTTGCTCTCCCATCCTTCGTCAATTCTATCAAATGCCATATCCACAATGGTCGGTCCATTCGCAGAGGTCATTTGGATCCGGCTAATGACCGACAAGGACGCGTCATGACAGCAGGCGATCATCGCCGTAGGGTGCAGAGTGCGCTGCATTCGCAAGAGGGGCCTGCGTAACTGCTCAAAAGGCGGAGTCTGACGAAATCATTGCCATTGTTATTCATACTCGGAAACGGTCTCTTCGTCTGGGGAAGAAGGGGAGAAGAGAAGAAGGGATAAAACGCCACTGGCGATGGAGCAAGTTTCCTCGGCAAATGCCACACAACACTTGGCATCTCACGCCAGACACGGATTTTTCTATAGAAGCAAAAATGCTGGACTGCTCGGTTAGCCATCCATGTGGCTAATTGACAAGATTATATGCGATAGCCTCCAATGACGTGAACTCATTGCCTTCGTCTTGTCATGGCCATCAGTTTCTGCCAGAGGTCTTTGGATTCTCCATATGTCTATTAGTAGGATAGCCACCTATATATGATTTACGTACACCCCTTTGAGGGTTGCATATTCTACATGTGTAAGGTGTGGTAGCTATGACCGAGATTCCGTATATCTCGTAGTTAATCGATCGATGATGATTCGCTGCATACTTAGTTCAAACAAAATTCGAGTATTGCAATTCTTTTAACCGGAACACTGGGTTTAGACAGTCATGAACCCCGTGTACATCACTCATAATATGAGTGGTTTATTTCCATGATATATATTAGACACATCATATGGTTCCTTCCGTCCATAGCCATTCAGATTGCTCTTGCCCATGACTATATGTGGAAGGGAAGGAAGGAAGGAACCATATGATATCCATTTCACATTCCCAGAGGGAGCTGCATTCTGCTGTGCAGAAGTAAGCAATTAACTATACAGGTCCAGAGGTGAGAAGGGCAAATCCAGGTCTAAGCACACGCGCTGAACCGACTGATGAGCTCAGCTTGGCCTCGAGACGTCGCTTCTGCACAGCGTGAGACACCGAGTTAAAGCAAATGCAAATCTCTTCGTCTTCCTCAGATAAAAACCGAATATCCAGCCAAATCCAATCAGATCAGAATTTCATCTCATCTGAGCCGTTCTGATCTCATGAAGCGTCTTTTTTAAAATCACCCTCATCGTAATGCACAGGGTAACAATTGATGATGGCCAGTTCTAGTGAAACCGTAAGAAACAACGAATGGTCACCTCCTGTGAAACCGCAGGAACAATGGAAGATAATTTCTAGTGAGATCGTAGGAAACAATGGTGATCATTTCCTGTATAACCCTAGAAAAACAGCAGAATGCAGCTCCCTCTGGGCATGTAAAATGGATATCATATGGTCCCTTCCTTACGCCCTTTCTTTCCATATATATATATATATATATATATATTTCATTTTAATTAATCAATTCATGTGAAACCGTAGAAAATGGATGGTCGCTTCTAATCAAACCATAGAAAATAATAGATATTAACTTACATGTATAATGGAAACTGCAGGAAACAATGGACGGTCACTGACTATGAAACAGTATGAAATAATCGATGGTCACTTACTGTGAAACCGTAGGAAACAATGGATGATCAGTGGTCACTTACTATGAAACCGTAGGAAACAATGGGTTGTCACTTACTATGAAACCGTAGGAAACAATGGATTGTCACTTACTATGAAACCGCAGGAAACAATAGATGGTCACGTACTATGAAACCGTAGAAAACAATGGATTGTCACTTACTGTGAAACCGTAGGAAACAATGGATGGCCACTGGCCACTTGCTCTCCTACAAGCTATGCTCATGGTCGTCTGTTTCCTCGCATCCTTTTGCTCTCTTAAGGCTTTAATCTTCAGCCATTGCTATCGCACTAAAATCTTCACTAAATAGGAGCCCAATTAGCAATTAGCTCAATTATACAAATTTTGATTTCAGACAATAATAGGCCTATCCACGTTTTCTCCATTATCTAGCTTGAAGTCTTATACTCACCAAAGATAAAGAAAAACAAAACTCTCACAAGGGGTGTCCATAAAAAGTTTCACACATCATGTGACAGTTAAGCCTTCTCTGTCTCTGTCTCTGTCTCTGTCTGTCTGTCTCTCTCTCTCTATCTCCCTATATATATACATATGTATATATATACAAGACTGTTTTATTTGGCCACGCTGGAGTTGGGAGCGCCTGTGAATAGTCACCTTGAAGAGGCGCTATACACAACTTTTCAGAATGAATATATATTTATGCATATATATTATATGTGTGTGTATGCGTGTGTGTATATAGGTGTGTGCGTGTGACTACATTATATAGGTCTTTGACCAAGAAACGGATATTCTTCTTAAATTTTCCATCCGTTTCTTCCACAGATGACTATTAGTAGCCAGATGCAAAGTCTGTGCTTATCTGATCATAGGGTGCCACAACTCATAAAAATGCGGTAAGTGGTATCAATGACATCATCTATCTCCAACTCTCGTGCAAACTGTGTCTAAGACGGCATTCGTGTCTTAATAGGATGTTTTAAGATCTTTACCCTTCTACAGCCCTTCGTTTGCTGGCGATCGCTGACTAACAGGCAAAGTGTTGTTACCTCTTTCATTATCTCTATAGATTGTGCTTCGACATGTAACTATACTAACTACCGTAAGTGCGCTGTGCCACCAGGGTTTGTCTCTTTTTCAAATAAAGAAATTTATTACGATAATAATAATTCAATACATGTATGCGACTCGAACTTCAAAGCAGAAAAACTTGATGAGCTGTCTGCTCGCTGATCCGATTGATGGCGGATGTAGAGATGAGGAAGGAGGCTCTTATAACTGGTGAAATGCGTCAGACGCTGGATCTACTTTGCACAAGGTTAATGAGTAGATTTATATTAGGTACATTTTTCAGCAATTGATGTTGTAGATTAATTTCAAGGTTAGAAAAGCTTTGCGTTGAGTCAGGCGTCGTCCGTTAACACTAAACACATGCAGTGTTAAACGAAACACGGCTATTTAAATAAACCACATGTCTATCAAAACAGTCGTAATAAATGATTGTGCTGGATCAATTACTATCACTCGCCAGGGCAACAGAAGTAACACGTAGCGTCACCACACAGTGATTGATCGCGTGCTATCCTTGGCCCAGCGCTACCCGTTTCATTGGGGCTATGTCGGTAAAGACCCCGTGTACCAAGTCCGAGATTCAAATCTCATAAAAAATCACCATCTGGATGTGATCTGGCACCTTCGCCTACAGGGGCGCCTTGACGTATCCTATAGTGAGCATAGTCAATGTGTTGTACATGCTAACCTGGCATGTATGACCTTCAACAAAGAACTTTTAATCCTCTAATAGTTACAGCACCGTATACATACTAGTCACTGACAATTGTGAAACACTTTTCCTTTAATATTCACAGGATGCAGAAACTAGAAATGATTTCATCCATTCTGAAACACATGAGATTGAATCCGTTTCGATATGGGGAACGGACATTTGCCTCCCTCGGATATTCGCCCCTCGGACATTCGCCCCCCCCCCCGACACAATTGCCCTCCTAGTGTGAAGTATGAACTGACGATGACAAGTTTTATATGAAAACAAGCACCTAATAATCGTGTCGTATAGGAGACGAAGTGAGACAAAGTGAGTCCAGTTCTGAAGCTTTATTTATCTCGCGGGATGCATAAATACTGCATACAGTTAGTGACACGCCTTAATAAGCGGTGAAGATCAGCTATAGTAGGCAGTTACAGTTGGTTAGCAAATCGTCAGTGACACGCGATAATCATCTCCCATTAATAAGAGTGAGAGTGGGTGTCTGTAAACTATATAGATGATAATCTCAGAATGTAAGCCGTGAAGATGTCAATGTCGCATAAAACACTCATTATTTACAGCAGCCATTATGTGTAACGTGGTATCAAATTGGCTTCTTCATTGTCGACACACTTTGCTGCATGGTATTGGAACCAAAGCAATATGTCAACCCGCTAAAAATAAATATTTTACAGATGTAGTAACACGCAGCAGACATGAACACATCCATGCACACATACATATTGTGCATACAACCATGCATCATGTGTAAACACTTACAAGCATGTATATATAATGTGGGTGAGCTTATGGTCTACACTGGGAGGGGGACAATTGTCCTAGTCGGGAGGGGCTTTTGTCCGGGGGCAAATGTCCTACACTCTTCTATATAGGCCTATTGTTCTGATCACCTAGCTAGGCAACTTTTGGTTTCCATATATTATCGAATACAAAAGGTTGCTCGATAGTGGAGAGGTTAGCGTTCTGACTAAGCCGATAAGTCGAGGGTGTAAATCCATCCATGGGAGAAATTTAATGGCTCCGAGACATGTGTTTTCGGATTCCCGCTCTTCCTTTGTCCACCTGAGTACAACATAAGGAGTACAGTGGCCGTACAACGTCGGCGAGGGATGTGACTGGCCACCCGCACTTCTATGCCGAGGCTAGGAAAATTAAGTTGCTTACACTTCATACATATCAAGGGCCAACTTAAAGGTATTAGTAGTCATCATCATCATCATTACCAGGTAATTATCATCGTCTTCTCCACTACCTAATCAACAGTTTTATTAGATTCATTAATGGTTATTCGTTCATTAATTCATTAGATTATTGTGCTGCCGGGATCCTTTATGCATAGCGCCTCAATGTAGATATCTCTAAAAATGCGCGATTACACTCCATAGTGTCTAAATTTTGGTCAGCTGACGATGGTTACGGTGTTCTTAATATCATTAGTGACATCTAACGAATGGATGCGAAGCAGACTGCCTAGCAATTTCGGTTAGCGACACTGATAACATAGATGACTAGCGTCGCCCTTCCCCTCTATCCAGGCTTGGGACTGGCACTATCAGAGTGAAAACAGTGGCGGAGACCTAATTCTATTTTATTCACGTCAGATTAGGACAACGTTTTCAATTTAAGGCTTGTACAATGGTAGTCAGTCGGCCCCTTGTACTCATATAGGCCTACGGTACTGCAAGTCGAGAGGTCGATGGTTACATCGCACCAGGGCAACATTTTATAGAGATTTTCGTTCGTCTTGTGCTCTGATAATTCGGCTGCAGCGATTACGACGAGTGAACTAGCTCAGTCCAGAGTTGTATGATCTCGAGACGTGTCTCGGTCTCGAGACAATTTTTTAGTATCTTGGTCTGGGTCTCGGTCTCGGAAGCTTGCTGTCTCGGTCTCGGTCTCGAGGTCGTGTCTCGAATTTTTTGAAACTGTCTTGAAGTAAAAGTCTTGTTCTGTCTCGAACAAGCGGTCTCAATAAGTTTCGCGTTAGCTGTTTTAAACTTTTGCGCTAGAAACTGAAACCGGAATTTATGAGAAACGGTAATTCTGGTTAACGCGCGAGTCACATGATGATACTGAAATCAATTCAACTGTCTTAAAGTGGAAAAATGTCTGAGAGAGAACCTGAAATTGTGAAGTTTGCGTTTACGCAATTTGAAGTTAGGCCTATTTACAAAAAAATAGCTATTTGCTATTAGTTTGTCATTGATATAAAACCACCATAATCGAAACGATTGGAACAACTTCGAGTTTCTCAGGGTGAGTAAGGATATGCGCAAATTTATAAATTCGTTTGGCATTTGGTATCGAATTTGCTTGTTGAAAATCGTCTACAAGATTTCGAAAAAGATAAAACTCGGCAATATAAAAACTGCTCTTGGGAATTGATACAATATACATTATAATTAATTACGAATGAACCCTATTCCCGAAAACTGGTATGCTTTAGTATTCTACAGCCTTTTATATAGGATCACTTGTCTTTTACTGTCTCGAACTGTCTTGAACCTAGTGTCTCGGTCTCGGTCTCGGTACCTCACTGTCTCGGTACTTCACTGTCTCGGTCTCGTCTTGGTCTTGAAGTCTTGCATACAACACTGACTCAGTCTACTCAGGGAATCGCCCGTACCCTCTTTCTCCAGCTTCTTATCAACCTCTGTGCTACTGGGACTGTTTTCTCTTTGATCCGCGGATCTAGAACTGCAATACAACGGCCCAAACTAGATCTTTTGCCACCATTGGTCCTTCCTATTGAATGCTAAATTTAACCAATATGCCACAATTACCTGGTTCAATCATCTCCGATGTTACATCATCTCGCCTCATGCATTGCTGACCATCCTATCGTTTTTTCACCACCTGAACTTTCAGTTAAACTTTCCACGTCAACATCTCCCACTTCCTTTCTCTCACTTTGCGCTCTCCTTACATCACGGTCGCTTGTGGCACGCCTTTTTATTCTCCACTGATTCCTAGTTGAAATCAACTTTCTGTGCTTCTCGATTTTGTAACATTACGCACATTTATGTGAGATAAGTGAACACTGAACAGCTTACTATTATGTGGGAGTACATCTTCTTCCACAGCATAGCAGCACAGCATTAGCCTACATCAACTTTCCCCAGATTTTGCAGAAATGGGGTCTCCTGCCACACATTTCAAGTTTCTATCTCTCATATCCTCCATTTCATGACTTCCGGCAATCCTTCAATAACCACCGGAGGTGATCAATACTTTAACTGGCTTCCTTTCACATGTTTCCAATTCGACAAACTGCGACAACACTTTATTCGATGTTGGACTTTCATCTTTTCCAACTGTTTCTCTTTGAATAACATTGTCCAATAAACTTCTTTTTTGAATGCCACATATTTTCAACACTGACTTTACTTCGGTCTCATAGTCCTCTTGATCTGTGATCTGACTGTCTGAAGCATGAACCACTTGTATTCGACTCACTGTCGTGTAGATCTATTCCTGTTTTTCCACCATAATTTGATGCTTTAGATGGAACCAGAGTAAATGCCAGCATGAACCACTTTTGCGACAGCGTATCACAGCCATTCCTCGTTATACATTCCTCTCTGTTCTCATATAAGGAGTGCCAGACTAGCGTGAGCCACTAATCTACGGACCTGAAAAGTCAGTAGTGCAAGTAAGGGTAGCAGAAGCAACTAATTCCCTATTGCTATTAATCGTCGTCTGGCACTCCGTTGACTCTTCCTCTCGCCCATTGGGGTCTGATGAGGCCACATTACCCTGGTTCAGGCCCCCACCACCAACTACAAAACCATGTCCAAGGCATCGCTTCCTCGCCCCTTGGTTGAGGGGAATAATGGCTGAACCTCTGCAGACAGCGTAGATTTTTGGCGCGAAAAGACAAAGAAGCGCAACGGATGCGTTGAGGATGAGTGCAGACGAGAGGGCAATGGCCTGATAGTATGGCCTCGACGTCGTGAAGTACGAGGGCACGAAGGCTAGCCAGATGACGAGGGTCGTGTAGACGCAGAACGTAATGTAACGAGATTCGTTGAAGTTGTCGGGCAACATCCGGGTCTTGAAGGCGTAGTAGGAGCAGACGATTACCAGCATGACGTTATAGGACAGTGACGTCAGAAACCCTTCGACCGACACTGCGCATGTCAGCTCTACGTGCTTCTCTATTCTGACAGGCATGCGCAGAGCAGCTTCCGGCGGAGACACTAGTACGACAATGACGTTAATGATCGCCTGAAATGACAAAATAGTAGTCAATTCATAGTCAAAGATTGAGAGCGTTGTGATTGGCTTCCACGCAGGTGCCAGGATGTAACGGAGTGAGGTCTGAATGGCGATGACTTAGATAGCAAAATATGTACTAGTGTGTAGTCAAACAATTTACGACCTGTTTGTGCTTCTTGAAATGCTTACTTAAAACTACAACTTTCGAGTCGAACAAGCTAACTTCTGAGCTCAATCAATAGCCTGTAAAATCCGCCACTGACCAACTCACTCTTCAGCATCTGGCTTCCAACGATATTGCAACTGGTTGTTGTAGTCTTGTAGACAGTTTGCCCTTGCTATAGTTATTGTTTGTGGTGGTGGATGAAAGACAAGAGTCGTGGAGTGATGGTGATGATGATGGCGGAGACGACGACGACGATGACGACGATGACGACGACGACGACGACGACGACGACGACGATGATGATGATGATGATAGTGATGATAGTGAAGGTGATGACGATGATGATGATGATGATGACGGTGCAGTGGCGGCTCCACAGGAGGGGCAGTTCCCACTGAGCCTGTAGACCCCCTACTGGCCTCCCCATATTTTTTCCAAATGTGCTGTGAAATATGGTGTCATTTAGATTTAATATTTACTTGCTAAGGTATGATGCATTTTGAAATCCATAATTATTTCTTTTCAGGGCATTCTCAAAGGCACGGAGTACTAACTTGCATAACGAAATCTGAAATTATTTTTTCTGAACATTCTCACAAGATCACTTACTTACTTGCTTAGAATTTTCAGTGATAGATATGGTCATTGGTCACAGATCAGGTAATAGAAGAGATAAATGAATCTACACAGTTTTCAATCCTGGTTGATGGGACAAAGATATATTTGTCGAAGGAAGAGATATTCTTTGTAGCACGATTTTTTGCCAACAACAAAGCGAATGATTATTTTCTAGATTTCAAATCAGCAATCAGATTAGATGTAAAGTAATTGTCATGGCTTATTTTAGAGGCTCTTAAGTCATTTGGAGCAAGCATATAGGTTCAGGTTTTGTTGGTCAAGGTTATGATGGTGCAAGTGCAATGAGTAGTGTTAATAAAAGTGTCCAGCAGTTGGAAGGCAGTTGCAGGGCACTGGCCATTTATTTCCATTGCCACGTACTTTAAGTGAAAGTAATTTCACTTAATGAATCTATTCCAGAAGCTAGAGATATGTGCGTTACTTATAATTGAAAGGTTATACGTTTTTGCTTCAAGTTCTCTTGTGCATAAGAAATGGGTTGAAGCACATGGTGAGTTACATACTAGAGATGCGGCGAGGCAATTCCAGCTGATCAGTGATACTAGATGGGCTTGCCGTATTGGTGCTTGCCGTAATATCAGTGATCAAGTAGATGCTTTGGTATAATATGCTAGAGAATGTTGAGGGGGCAAAATGTTGAAGGAGCAGTTGAAGCTTTGAAGCTGGATGCTTGTTATTATTACCTGACATTATGTATGTACATATTGTATCAATTCAACTCCAATCTTCAAATGTTGACTTGTATCCAGCTGCCGATGTTGTCAGACATAAAATTGACTCTTTCAAAGAAAAGATGAAACAGGGGTCTTTGTAACGGCAAAAGAGTAAAATAAGAATTGTTAAATTGACCCAGTATTAACTAAGCAACGTGTCCGACTGTCCGCTTAATGTCTATCCGTTTTTCTAGCTCGGCAGTTGATGGAACTGTGGAACAACGTTCTCAAGTGAACACAAGCCACATTTAGGCAGCACATTCCTGAACAAGATAGACGATTCTCTGACTATTCACTTATTGCTATGACAGGCATTTATGTCAAAACATTATGTCTTTTTTAAAATAATTATACTGATAACGTTGTGTCTTTTGCCCTTTTGTATGGCAGCAATGTTGAAGACCTCAACCATGAAATTCCCAAAGTTGGGCGCCTGCTAATGCGTTCAAGTTTATGTGCAACCAATATGACCATAACGATAGTTCTGGCTTCTTTCTGGAACCATACAAACTTGCTTTTCATGAAATGTACAGAATGTCGAACATAGCCATTGTGTTACTAGTAACATCAACAGCCTGTCGGAAAAGCTTTTTTGCTCTAAAATTAATTAAAATATATCTAAGAAGCACTATGTCTGATATTCGTCTATGTAGTCTCACAATGTTGTCGATTGAATTTGTTCGTGAAGAGTCCATTACCATAGGTGCCTTTGTGGATCATTTTGACTCTTGGCATGACGATCGTGAAGTTGCTTTTCCTTAAGTGTATGTAATGTGCATAGTGAATGCTTTACATTTAAATAAAGTCATTCTATTTCCAAATATCTAGTTTGTTATATGTGAAGAATTCATGTTGCTATATAAAGAATACATATGTATCAGATGGATGTCACTCATTGTGGAGCTATACCTAGCACTCAGTTTCGACAAATTCGGGTATACAATTTCACCCCCCCCCCTCCCGGAACCTCGGCCCCCCCTTGACTCCCTGATCGAAAAACCTAGAGCCGCCACTGTGACGGTGATGATGATGATGATGTTGTTGATGATGATGGTGGTGATAATGATGATGATGATGGTGATGATGATGTGTATCTGCCTTATATGTCTATATATTCGTATGTTTGACTTCGTCAATTACATTAGGCTAAAACAACTGTTATAGACGCATTGTACCAGTTGATCAGATTCTCAATATGGCATTCACATCAATAATGCATTCACAACGCGCTTTATGCTCTGTGGAGTGCGTACACTTGCATATATAATTTCTGATGAGAGCATCCGTTGAGTGGTACCAAATGAGATCATAGAATGCACCTGGGATTGCGGTCTACGGTCGAGTCGATAATTAATTCGTCTCGTCAAAATAAACAAATGTTGCGAGAAGGATGCGATAATGCGCTTTCGTTCAGGTGGAAATTAAGCCAAACAAGATGATAGGAATAATTGCAGTCGGCAGGTGCATGTATTATGACGTAAGGACATCACGCGAGATGTCCGAGAAGCAGGCACCGGACACAGACATAGGACAGGAAAAGCAGTCGAGCCATTAAGCCAACATGGGTTTTTGTTTGTATACATTAGACGACGAAGGATGGATGGATGAATGGAACGACTGCCGAAAGGACGGATCAGACGATGATTTCGTCTCTTCATAATGACGTGAATCGGCGACGAACGACAAATTGGACTGCACACTGATGAATTAATGTATAGATGGATTGATGGATAGAAAGATGGATGAAGGGATTGAAGGATGAATGGATGAATGGATGGGTAAAAGGAAGGATGGATTGATGGATGGGTGGATTAAAGGATAGATGGATGGATGGATGGATGGAATGATGTATTGATGGGTTGATGGATGGATGAATTGATGGTTTAAAGGATGGATGGATGGATGGATTGAAGATGAATGGATGTAGGCGAGCGTGCGGGTGATTTGATGAATGAATAGATGGATGAGTGGGTGGATGGATGGTTGGTCGGAGAAACGGCCGGATGAAGGGATCGGTAGATTTGGAACAATGAATGAATAAAATCAATAGTAGGCTGATAGTAATCAAAAAGGCAATTACAACAACAATATTAAAATAAACAATGGTAATATCCTAGTAGGTTATGAGAACAATCCTCGTCACATTAATATAATTAGTTTGTTATCGATTTTTACCCGTACTGCTATGTGCCCAGGTCTCTATAACTAGGCCACTCGAAAGCTAATCCCAGGACACTAGTTTTTTCGCGAGCGTCAATTCCCCAACATTGAAGAATGTCTAACTTTCTTCAACAGCCTTGGTCATTGTCTTGCCCAGATTATTGGAAACAATAGAGAAACCACACTTCGCTACCAGTGCATAATTATCTATACCATTATCCCTTCAGCGCCATCAAATTTCACAGCACTTTGGCACCAAGTACGACATCAACGAAGGCTAGACATATCAGACAATGCCGTACCTAATTTTATGCTCCTGAGGGACCCAAAATGGCAACAATGATATAGTGATGGTGGTGATGATGATAACGACGACGACGACGACGACGATGATGCTAGTGACGATGACGCTGATGGCGATGACTCTGATGACGATGACGCTGCTGCTGCTGCTGACGACGACGACGACAACTACGACGACGACGACGACGATGACAACGACGATGACGATGACGATGACGATGACGATGACGATGACGATGACGATGACGATGACGATGACGATGACGATGACGATGACGATGACGATGATGATGATGATGATGATGATGATGATGATGATGATGATGATGATGATGATGATGATGATGATGATGATGACGGAAATAATAATAATAGATGGCCTAATAATAATAGTAGTAGTAGTAGTTGTAGAATTCATCATTTTGGCTATATATCAGAGATGAAGTAATGTGAACATCACATGGCAGGCAATCTGAAATCGATTTCATATATTAGCCTCGGAGGTGACATGAAATCAATTTCATTCTTTCGCCTGGTATTCTGAACGCGATTTCCAGTAACCGGGAAAGATCAGGTGAATGAGAGGTACAACGGTACATGTAATCCGAAATTGCTGCCATGCGGCTGTCACACTGAAAGCAGCTCTGAATGGCTCGTATTGGAAGAGGCACCATATAAATTCTTAACTGCGATACGATACTACTTGTAACAAAGGCCACTTACTTGCTTACAATACTAGGACTCAAATGCTAGGCTACGTGTGATACTGGGTGACAAGAAGTCACTGGTTGGCCTATAAGGTATGTATGTATGTATGTATGTACGTGTGTACGTGTGTATGTATGTATGTATGTATGTATGTATGTATGTATGTATGTATGTATGTACGTGCGTATGTATATATGTATGTATGTATGTATGTATGTATGTATGTATGTATGTATGTATGTATGTATGTATGTATGTATGTGGCTTTAAGCAGAGATGCGAGTCAGATTATCCAAAGAGAAGGCAACAAACGGTCAGTGACGTGCATGAAATAAGTTGGCTTCAGCAAACACTTGCGAAATTAGATTGATCAAGGACCTGGCTGATGGTGCATGGACGGGAGGACGGACGGACGGAGGGTCAATGCTAATGTATGTGTATATATATCTGTCTTCTTCTGTCTATGTCTGGCGTTGGAGTCTTCGTAATTGTGGTCGTCTTGTTTGCTTTGTTCGAGACACGGGAGTCGGTGTGACCTTCTCCTCCGAGTCGTCGTTCTTAATTAGGATGGAAATTAATTCAACTGGTCAAAGACGCAAAGGCATTATGCATCGGCCGATATCAATTTCCGGCGTCGCACTTGGTTGTCACCTGGTAACTGTATGAACACGACCTCTCTCTCTCTCTCCCTCTCTCTCGCTCTCTTTCCTTTCTTCTTCTGTCTCTCTGTCTCTCTCCCTCCCTCTCCCTCTTCCTCTCCGTCTCCGTCTCCCTTTCTCTTTCTCTCTCTTTCTCTTTCTCCTTCTGTCTCTCTATCTCTCTCCCTCTCCCTCTCCCTCCCTTTTCCTCTCCCTCTCTCTCCCTTTCTCTATATCTTTCCATCTTTCTTTTTCTTTCTCTCTCTTTCTCTCTGTCTCTGTCTCTCTCTGTCTCTGTCTCTGTCTGTCTCTCTGTCTCTCTCTCTGTGTCTGTCTGTCTCTCTCTATGTCTCTCTCTCACTCACTCTCTCTCGTGTCTGGTCAATATCGGCTCCTACATGTACGTATAATGCTATTTTTAGCAATCCGTTCATGACATTGGCATCGCAATGTATGTGCGGCAGCATCGAGGTCATTGTTTCAAATCGGTTTTTTTCAAATCAGAGATATTTCTGGAGGACCTAGCACTGCAAAGCAAACATGTGACATTCTGCGATTGATGAGCGGCACAGGAGCGCTCGTCTTTCGTCTATAATTATATATAACAGAAGAGTCTAATTCTCGACCATGCTCAGGATTCGCATGTTATCTTTTGTTCTATTGGATGGGATCAGTTATTTGGGATGTTGTACATACTTCAACAACGCCTAAACTTAACAACAACAGTAACAATCTACCTAATAGTTGGACTAAGCAATCTTACGGTCACATGACCCGAAGAAAATCTGAACCCTATAGTCTTAGAGATCAAATATATAAGCAGTAGCTAATTCAGTACAAATGTTATTTGATAATACCCTACTTATTAGTGCAAAATGAGATCGGGCAAACAAGAGACGTCATGTATAATACTTACGCGCGGGAACTAGTAGTTAGGAAGTGTCAAACGAGATGACCTCGGATTGTTAGTGTTAATTTTGAGGCGCGTGGACTGACTTTATATGATGTCATCAATGCAGGCTCAACCGCGAAGACGACTGCAGTGTGTAGCAAAGTCTTTTCCCTTCTAGATTATTCTTGTCATGTCATGCCCTTCTTCGCCATCTACTGCTTAATAAGCTATCCTGCGTTGTCATGATCTTCGTTCCTCTCGCCTTCACCTCGCCCGCCTCCGATATGTCAACGACCTTCATCGGTTCCAGACTCCCTGTTGCTATTTCTTTCACATGGACGATGTGACATATAGCAGGCTACCTATCATCAGGTAATACACCTCTTCATTATCGGTTTAGGCAACTATCAATAATAATTGTTAGACTCTTTTTTGACATCGGTGTTCGTTTTTCTGTCTTTCCTCAATGTCATCAACGCACTTACTCGTCGTGAACGATGCTTACAGTCTCTTCAACTCTCTTTTAGCAAAATCTTTGGAACGCCAATATTCGAATAGAATAATTTTCTACTGTTCCCTTCAATAATTCTGATATATTTGCTGGGGGTGAACGATATAAAAGCACGGGCATTTCAAGCAACTGCTTTGATATTCTATATTAGATTACTATTATATAACAGCGTGTATATATATATACACGCTGTTATATAACGACTCCCAGTTCACGAATCTTGCTGTGATAATTAGGTTTCATTTTGTTGGTTGCTTCGCAGGACAATTATTTACCTGTGCGTTTGTACAGGTGATTATAAGAGAAGATGACATCGTTTATGTACAGGCATACTATTACATGCAGATAATACAGACTATGAGTCTTACAGACAACATAGGTATACACAACTGGTAATTAATTGCAGGTGTATATAGTTACAAAGGTCTGCTTCCATTGCATTCTATTGACACCAAATTTCCTGTTATTCAGACCACAATTCCAGCCAATGTTACTGAAAAGGACTGCAGGGTTGCCATTATTTTTCCAGTAAGTTCATCACTATGCATTGCAACTGGTAACACGAAGAAGGAGGCATACTCTTTATCTTATAAGTATACAGCTTCTTATAGGCTTTTGTTGAGACAGCAATTGGTATGGAGTGTTAGCGACTTAATTTTTTTGATCTCCGCATATGAAGAACTGTCAGTCTTCTCCCTTGCCATAGCGTCTTCCAATTGTAGTCGGTGCCAACTCCTTGCATGTTTGTAAATTATGTTTGTATGTATGCTTTCAGGTTTGTCATAAATGTGTATTTGCCCTATCTTCTTCATATACGTTTATCATTTTTGATACGAATGCGTCGATCGTTAAATAAGCGTAAAGACCTTCCTCAGTAACTGTAAAACCTAGGAAGCAAATAAAAAAACGGCAATGACAAACTTAAAATGACCTGCACGAGGATGAGACCCATGGCGATGCCGATCTGCGAGAGAGAGCTGGTCAACGCAGGAAGCATCCTTCCCTTGGAACCTTCTCGAAAGATGCGGTATATGCGGTTCGTCCTCGTCAGAAGACCCGCGTAGACGACAGCGAAACTGGCGTTGAATCCGAGATAGTTGACGAAGCAGACGACAGAGCTCGGCTTCGAAAGCACCCCGAGGACGAGCAGGTACTGGACCACTACACCACTCCACATGAGGTAGCTGAGTTCGCGGCTCGTCGACTTGATCAGCCGATGGCGGTTGTGGCGGACGTAGACGCAGAGAACAATGACTGAGATGATGACACCGACGCTAGACAAAATTACGAGTAGAACGACCACAGCCGAACCCCAGCCTGTCACTTCCGGTTCCAGAGGCATACATCCGGTTTCGTTGTCACCGTAGAATGGCCAGTAGAAGAGCGGACAAAGGACGCACCGTGTCCCGTTGTCAGCTGCTAGTTCGTTTGACGCACACTTCCGACATTCCCAGCAACAGGTGTCCTTGAAGTAGCTGTAAACTTCTCCCGCCTGGCAAAAATCGCCGCACCTGGAAATTGGCAGATAGATTTCTATTCCAAGTCTTCCTGGTCTTGCTCTTCCATCTGATCTTCCTTCTATTTCATCTTCTGTTACTTCTTCTCTTTTACCATTACCTCTTCCTCCTGCTGCGTCATTTGTTGTTACTCTATAGATATCGCTTTCACTTCCAATACCTCCTCTCTTCCCCACTGTCCCCATATTACTGTTGTTTTCTGTCACAATATCTCCTATCTCTTCGTTCTCTCCTCTAACACTCCATGTGATAACGGAGTCATTCACCTCAACGAGTTGCTGGGACTGAGTGTCCCAGATCGCAACACGCAACGCACCGAACTTTCCATTCGAAAAACGCTGGAAGTTCCTCACCTCGTAACGACCAAGAATGTCGCCATTTTCATCAAAACTAACTGCCCCGTTTTCACCCTCAAAGGTCGTGTTTCGCAAGTACTTGAGTAGAAGCGAACCCTCAATGCAGATGCGAATACTCTTGGCGTCTCTTGATGCAGCACAGTTTTCTTTAATAAGTCTATCAATAGCCAGAGCGAAGAGTTGAACCGTATCTATAACCAGCGATACACTTGGCTCGCGGTTGTAATCAATCGCCTCATTAATAGTCAAATTTCGATTGCACAGACTTCGAAGATTCATTGATAACTGATCGTCATTGAAGTTGATTTCGTTGCTGAACAGTTCCGTCCACATCTGAAGGAACCACGGGTTCCGTGTGCTGTTGTCGCAGGGACTTAGCGACTCAAAGTACTGGTAGAAGTCCGTCGGACTCTCCATATAGGAATTGAACGTTAGCATTCCCAGCGCCGCCTCTTCCAGTCCGTCAAGATCATCGAGGTTAATATCGACGCCATCGCTTCCAACAAACACGAATCTCCCAATGAGATGGTTCCTTTTGATGGCCTCCAGTAACATCCGCGTCTCCTCCTGATCCGTAAACAACACGACGACCTTGGCCTTGATCCTGACCAGATGGAAGACCAGTCCATCGACCTCTGCGGAGGAGTGGCTGCGAGAGACTGGTAGTGTGACTCCGATGCAGAAGGAGTAGATGGTGGCGGCACGCTTCAGCTGATCGACTCCACTCTCGCCATAGTCTCCCCTGGAGTAGATGGCCGAGATATAAGTCCAATTAAAGTAGCGGAAGAGGTGGGCCATCGCAGTCACCTGGTAACGGTTCGGAGGAGACATGCGCATGAAGTATGGAAAGTGTGTTTTGTCAGTCAACAGGTCGCTGGTTGCTGATGGGCTGTCAATCATGAAACGACAGCTGTGTTCAGATCATGTAGGCTAATGTACATGATATAGATGATTATAATTATATAAATTTCAGTGCAAATTAGTGGCTATGAAATGCGCTACATGCCTTTGACCTCTGCGTTCCTGTTTAGGATCCTTTAACCCCAATAGCATCTGGCTACCACGCGATCCGATCAAATATAAATTAGTATACCGCCTACAAGTGAGCGCAAACTAATGCCTATAGGTTTTCACGTATATGCTCACCACGTATTAAAGCATGCAGAAGCGCATGTAGATGTGTCTGTGTTGCCTACCTGATCTGTGGAATGTTAAAGATGCCTAGTAGATTGGCAATCATAATGCTGGACGAACTGCTTTCTGCCCCAATTACCCCAACGACGTCATACAAGGTTAATGGTGGCGGTGGGTCAGGACCGTCATGGAGGTCATCCCCTCCTCGATGCGGCTGTTCAATCATCAGGATTTTTCCGTTATCAACATTCGGTTGGCTTCGAGAGACGGGTAGGAATTGGAGAGCTCTGGCGAGGGCTGTAACAGGAGTGGCACAGTCATCGACGACGACAGCGCCGAGAGTGAGTCCTGGTAGAAGGTCTCGCTTGGCATTCACCTTCTGCAGGGCGTAGACGACGCTCTCTACTACCTGGACCGACCCCGCATCCCGTAGCCGTAGCCCACACGGTCTCCCCGGTCGACCCTGATCCCGGACGGAGGCCACCACGCCCAGAAGGATGTCGCCATGGATGATGAGAGTCTCGTCTTCGAAGCGTCTTCCTCTGGAATCGATATCCGGTCCTGGGGTGGATCTGGAGCGCAGCCGGGCGGATACTGTGTCCGATTCCAACCACACGATGAACAACGGAAGAAGAAGAGACACCATTTCATCTGAAACCAGTTTAAGATTTAAATCAAACAGTGAACGGCATAAGCAGTGCATCACTGGGTTACTTTCCCCTTTACCTTCGGATTAGTCCACTGCAGGGTCAAAGGCCAAGCAGCAGAAACTCAACGCCTCACCTACGATTCACTAAGAATGGAGACAACCTGGTATAAATTATGTTGGGCATCTATCTGTAGGTCCAGTGCAGTGTATATAACTATCTACTTCAACATCTTGACTGCACTATATAGATCATAATTATCTCAACCAATGTCAACACGGTTTATTGCAAATGCTACTTAAATGCGCAATTCATCTGATAATAGACCTAATAATAATAATCAGTCGTGTGTCGTGACAAGAAGGTCTTCCGAGAGCAAAATATTGGCAGTCGGTCGCATCCTGGTTTCATCCATCTATCTAGCGTTATAGATGATGGTTACACCAAAATGATCTGAGGTAGGCCTACTCTTTGCACAATGGGGCAGCATGAAATCCCGTATAAAAGCCCCCTGTTTAATAGTATTAACAGTGTTCATTTGAGTGTGCACATGTGCTCGTTGCGTGTATGTATGCGTGTACTCCATTCAGATATGTATCTAGAATACAGGCATACAATTTTATTGTCGATTTTGGGCACACGTTAAATTTCATCTCATCCTAATATCTATAAATCGTTTTCAAAACTCCATTTTTTTGCAGTGATGCAGGCTATGCAGGACCGTTTTCATAATAAGATATACTACAATTTGGCCGTGACTATTAGATCTTGTGATAAAAGGAGATTCCTTCGATTTCGCCAAAGACTTTTTCTTGCGGATTTGACCGTTTTCAGAATACAGAAGGGTTCCAGCTATCTCTTTTTCACGAAAAAAGCGAGAATTGCTACAAATGACGGATGAAGATGATGGTAATAAAATGGTTACTAAAATACCAACTTCTCATTTCTCTCAGCCAGAGCGCAAGCCGCCGTAATAACTCCGTTTCAGCCCTCAGGTTGCTTCTGACAAACCAGAAGTTGTTTTTCACACGACATCTATGATCAACCTTTTGTACATGATGCAACTCTCAAGACATCCTTATAGTTTACGATTTTTAGATTTTGCGATATTCACCTCTGACTTTAAATCTATTTGAAATCAAAACACGACACCAATCGATCCTTCTTTTATTTTGACCGCTCGTCTCTCTGCGCTGAATAACAGAACTGAATCTCCAGAAGCGATTCACAGCGATTTCAAACATTAGGCTCTTTACTTAGATTACATAACATAACATAACATAAGTTATGTAATATGACACGTTTTATAGTGGTTCAGAAGATCCTATATCTGAGTAAGGACCACTCCTTTTTCTTCCTTTGTTTACTCGTTACTTCTTTCTAATACCCAAAAATTGCAGACGTTGAAACCAAGACACGATAAACTGGACCAGTTGTCCACTGTGAACAAAATAATATACTCACTCCGAAGCGTTTCTCGAAGCTGAATCCTTTTATTATACAGAAAGGTATCGAGTGTCCGTCTGTGTGGAGACCTGCACTGTGATCCACGAGGACATCCAAGATGAAATTGAAGCACGCTTCAGATGTCGAACTGTACTGTAGTATTCATCATCAGCAGCAGAAGCATCAGCAACATCAGCAGACCGCTGTGGATGTTGAACGAGACACCACGGAAGTTCGAGTGATAAAAAGAATGGCTGACGCAAGCACATATTCGAGAATACAGCACGTCTAAGAGGCTATCGTTATGCCCAGTAACATGCACACGCACACCCACATACATATGTGTTACATATGATGATAAGGATCTATTTACTTGTATTATACATGTACATAGATGACTTGTATACATGCACATAGACCCTTGTGTTAACCGAAATAATTAACATTTTCGGAAATTTTACATTACAAAATAATTAGTGACTATAGGCCTACAAATCGTTGCACTGTAGACTATTATGTCCGTTTATCGTCACGAAAATCCATCCGTGTGCAACTCGCGGCAATTCAGGCGAATGGGCGACTATTCTTTTCATCCGCCAGGCAATGGACGTAGCCGCCTGCGCCTCTATTAGTAGCTAATTCCTGTAAACGAAGTGATGTACGTCTAATTCTTGAAAACTCACACGGACGATGTTAATTCGCTCCATAAATCTACTTTGACAATAGACAAATTAGCCATATTTTGCACATGGGCTATGCCAAAGTGATTAATGCTATGCAAGGACGATACGCGCATCCTGCTGCTTATCATTTCTTCTTACTATAGGCCTAGGTCTATACGATCACAAATGAATAATACCGATATACTGGTATAAATTATTAATTATTGTGTAGCCACTCTGCTGACGAAGCACCAAAATTAAGCTGCAGTCAGGTCACGAGGTCCTAGCTATAGAGTTACTCCACCGAAAAAGAGACAGCCTCGAAAGGGATTAAGTCTAAGTCTAAACCCTTTGAAGTTGAGATTAAGATGCTTAAGGAATGCAGCAGAACATAAAAAGTAATGCCCATAATGCCAATTATTCAATTAGTTCGATTAATCAATTAAATCGCACTAATCGATTAATCGATTGTTCGATTAGCTCGATTGTTCGATTTGTACGATTAACTCGATTGTTCGATTAGCTCGATTGTTCGATTTGTACGATTAGCTCGAATATCACAACTCGTTACATTGACTCAGTTCCTCAATGAATGCTCCTTTACAGTATATACCGCGCAGACTAATCATGGAAGTAGCATTGCTTTTTTATGACGCGAATGACATAATAGTTATTTGTCTATGTTTCAGTACTATTTACAAATTAAATGTATAGCGTTTTGGGGCCATTGTTACCGATAGTTTTCATATATGCTGTTCTCGCCTCTATAGGCGCGGCCTATGGTGAGCTAAGCGAGTGGTGAGAATGTCCCGTAGAGTCAGGCGGCGTTCCAGTTTGAAGAACAACACGTGCCTGACATGGACCTCCCATGTCAGGCACGTGTCAGGCACGTGCATGCCTGACATAAAGACCGGTGGTTCTTCAGCGTAGGAACGGCGCCTGCGTAGGCCTACTAATCGAAGAATGGAGGTAATCGAACAATCGCGATTAATCGATCTCAGTTGATTAATCGATTAATCGAGTAATTATTATACCCTCGATTTATGGATTAATCGATTAGTAGAACTCGATTAATCAATTAGTTTGCCCAAGCCTTTATTGGTCACCGTCGAAGCGTTCGAAATGTTCTTGCTCCAATCATCTTCAACACTGGGATGTACCGCAGCATTCTGCCATCGAGTCTGGTGATGGTTTGGGTGACTTTGAGTTCCCTCTTTCGTATTGCATGAGGTCGGCATAGTTTTTTGTGGCTAGACTCACGTTTGGCCCAATGAATAAGTACGTGGCCTGAGAGCCTGTGCTTGAGGCGGACTAGTGTCTGTTGCAAATTCCGGATGAAGCAGTCTTGTAAACATGCAGTAGTTCTCGTTAAACCGGGATCTTCGACGCAAAAAACGTCTGTGATCTCGTTTCCTGCGATGCTGAGATTGTAGTGGTAATCGCAATCTTCAGGCTTCTAAAGCGCCACATGATAACCGAGCGTCTCTTTCATAATATATATATATATATATATATATTAATTGGACCGCATACATTGAATCAACCTCGTCTAACAAAGTAGCCTGATAAATAATTATTAGGTGAGAGCGAAATATATGAATTTCATTCAAATTTATACTATCCAGGTTTTAAAGTTTTAAGGTTTAATCCTATCCAATAAAGGAATTTCAGATGCGCATTTAATAACCCTTCACATGCGATCGATTTTTTAGATCGATTTAATAATTGGCCTCATTTAACAAATGTTTGGCCATGCATGAATCTATATCGTTTTATGCTAAATCTTTAAGTTGCTCCTGATTTTTAAAACTCTATTTTGAAAACTGCATTTATGATATAGTTTTGATTGCATAGAAGTGAATACCAAATAGCAGACCTAACACCAGCATCCTACTTGCCAGTTGTCAGCACGCTCAATGCCCACTTGAAAACCATAGTATGATATATATCTGTACAGTTCTCATATCTCCACATGATACTGATCCCTTTATATGCAATACATTTAATAAATAGCTTTTATTTAAGTACCGGTCCCTCATTAAGTAACTGCATCTTATGGAAATTTAATGCTGTCAGAGCTGCGTTTAATAGGCCTACGTGACTAAAGCACGTCTCTGCTAATAATCGACTCTGAAAATAATAATTGTCGGTAAAGTATTATAGCTGAGCCTATAGACAAACGTGACTTCCTCGAGAGGTTCCAGCTCTTATAGTCTTATATTTCGTGATCAGACGGCTTCCTGGCAACACTTAGTGGAGAAGAAAACTAAAAGCAAGGCTTCCTTTGCTTTTGTTTGAAAAATTACATAAACATCATAGAGCCACAGCCGGGATGTAAAAACAAAGAGGGCCAGAAAAACTCACAGGCGCCCATGATCAGAGCCTTGTCTGCTAAATAGGTCTTCTGCTTTATAATATTTAGTTAAGATAGTTAATAGATAGACCTAGAACGGGTCGGTTTGTAAATCGGTCACGATTTATTTATCGAAGGCTATAATGTTAATCGATAAAAGTCGATTCGGTTTCAGGTGGATCCGTTGACCAGGTCAGCTTATGCAGTGAAACTGTGAGCTCACAGACTGACAGCAAAACGACACAGAAAACGTGTTACAAACATATTTTGCGGTAACTTCATGTAAGTCTAATAGCTTAGGCCTTATAATTAATTAGTAAAGACGTGTGTACTGTAAAGTGTGTGCAATAATGACGTCAACATGGTTAGAGCGGTCTATCCGAACAGAGGCCCCATATGTTAAATTGCATCACATGGTACTTGAGTAGGCCTGCGCAGAGGCGGCGATCTCGTTTGAGAGGTGGGGGCACCAAATGAGAGGGCTAAGAAATGTGGAGGGGCAAATGTATAACGCGTCACCTCATTGTAAAAGGTGAGGGGAACTCCTTGGATCGCCTCCTCTGGACCTGTGTTTGAAAATGCATAGCTCTGGCTGATTTTGTGACGAATCTTCCTGATAATGAATTCAAGTTCAATAGGGAACGATTACACGTGCAACCGTTGTACATGTTAAACTGAGTTGGTTTTAATAAGCCACTCTGAGTAATTTGGTTCATTTTACAATTACACCTATCCTAATTATTATTAACAACAATTCTAAAATATTGAATCTTTTTCTTTTGTATGGGGCCTTTAACATATGGGGCCTCTGTTCAGATAGGCAGAACATGCCGAGCATGCTGTAATTTGCCTCTGAACTGTATGCATGCATGCTTGCATGTGCGCATGCACACATGTATGCATGCATGTATATATGTATGCATGTATACATGTATGTATGTATGCATGTATGTATGTATGTATTGTATGTATATATGTATGTACTATGCATGTATGTACGCCTATGTGTATATACATAGGCGTACATATGCTACATATATACATAATTATGTATGCTACGTACATATATAGGCATACATTCAGACGAAATTGAACAGCTAGCTACATGAAGGTGCGTCTCAACATATGAGTCGTCAATCTCCGTTGCAGACCGGATAAATCTGCGACCATAGAGAATGATACTGAAACGCAAACGTCCTTCAGATGGAATAATACGACTGAAAGTTGATACCGCCACTCTTCCAATATTTTTTGTTTAGAAGTGTACACGCGCCTCGACGACGCAACTGCAATTGTGACGCAGAGCAATAATTGTGCGCGAAGTACTTGCTTAAGGTCCTTACACGGTAACTCCTCGAGTCCTCCTCGGACGAGGGTCGAACCAGCACACTCAACGCACACTGAGCGTATCGGGCCGATCGCTCTAACCAATCGGCCACCGTGCCATGGATTCAGCTAGGCAATCAAAGGCGACGACTTTTGGTAAGGGGTACTGGGGCAAAAATTTCCACATCCATGATTCGGTGATCGGATCGCTTATCCAGCCCTGCCATCCCTCTCCCCGAGTCCCCCTTTTCTTAAAGCAATTTCAACTGGAAACAGGCCAATTGTAATTTATTTATTTCTTCTGAAATTTGGTATCGCCCTTCTTCCAACATCTTTTGCTCAGAAGTGCACACGCCTTGACGGCGCAATTGCAGTTGTACTGTAGAGCAATTGCGCACACTGAGTGTTACGGGTCGACCACTCTAACCGATCAGCCACCGGATGCAACAGTGCTTTATTCCTCAATTAACCAGTCAACTACCATGGGATAATCGCCCATTATAGGTGTCTGATATCGTTCTAACAACATCTCTCCATACCTCTCTGTAGACTCTGTTCCTTGCAGCATGGCTCAACGCTCAACTCTTGGATAATCGTTCGGTTGTTCCACCCCATTCTTCAATCTCATCTGTCCATTCCCCATGTAGTCTTCCTCTTATTTATTCCATCCTTTCTTTTTTCCTGCTCAGTCGTAAAGAGAGGCACACAACAACCGCGAGTATTACCTGCCAAAACATTAAAATTTTTATGTAACCACTAACTTAAACTTTCACTAACAAATCTAATGCTATAGCATTTACAGATACACACAATGTTTGTGAAATTGTCAGTGAAACAGACTATAGTCACAATCTTATTTTAACTTTATGTTGGGCCATTCAAGACTACATTTTCTTATTCTAATCAATATTCTAGTCCCTGAGGGATCATGTATATCTCGCAGCTAATAATAATAATAATTTTCATTATTGTTAGGGCCTAAAACTGTTATTACCATGATTATTATTTTTTTAATATTAAGGTTCAGCGTATGGGAGAGGCCAAAATGTTTACTTACTTAAGACGCCTTACCGCGCCTCTCAATCGGTAGGTGGTGTGTAATGTGTGCAATGAAATAATATAATTATCAAACGTGTTGATGGGACTCAGTAGTCAAATAATGATATGATGCTGATTCCATATCATCCGTACGACAGAGCGCCGTAGACCTCTCTGTCAACAATTTAGTGCTTGACTTGCCATCAGAAGTGTAACAAGGTTTTAAAATGTGGGGGCATACTTTGTAAAATATTGCGCGAACTGCCAACAATTTTTTGCCCCTCACTTTCTTAATTTTGCCCTCCCAGAAATTTGAAAAATGGGGGAGGGACACAAATTATTTTAACAAAGGTAATCTTAAAAAGCCATTGGATAAACATAAAAAAGAACCGATTTGGGGACACATGGGGGCACTGAGCAAAACTGAACTGGGGGCTGGTGCACCCTTGCCCCCGCTTGTTACACCCCTGCCTGCCATGGCTAATAAGTCCCGTGTATTACTTGATAATGGGCATCGGAACAGAATGCATGATAAACTAGAAATGGAGAGGTGGATTGGGTCGGAAGAGAAGGAAACCATTACGATGAGTTCAAGGTCACGACATCTGATATACTAACAATTAGAGCAGTGATAGGCTATGTTTAGCCTGGAGATTATGTGACCTTTAGGGTCGTGTCAAAATTAGCTCAAGAGAAGCTGTAGGCCTATGCATTGAATCCACAGAGGCAACAAGGACTTTTTCCCCAGTGCTGTCCAGTCTCAGTTTGCAAGGTTCTGAGATGAGTGCATAATTTCACCCCCAGTACTATATTATTGTGGACAATTAATCGGCTACACAATAAGTAACTTTTCACCACACAACTCAAAAATAATAAAATATGATTAATGGAAAAGGCATACCTCTATATTTGCTGTTGATGAACGAAAGACGTCATTATATAGACAGCTTGGTCCTTGTTATAGTTAAGAATTCTGTAAGATTTGAGTTATTGATGGCTACAGCATTACAGGTTATTAATTAGTAACTTACTAGTATTGTCATTACAGTGGATAACTTTGCTGCGAAACGTTAACGCATGTAAGTAAGCTTACCAAAATAAGATATCGTCGTCACCGTCTGTAAATTAAGAGCTAGCTTGGTCATCAGATAGTACAGCAGTAGCTGCACCGCACACTATCCTGAAAATAGACAGAGAATGGCAACGTGCTGATGCCAATCTTCGCCATGCAGTCAACCAGTTGGATTAACTGCACGCCCAGAGACCACCACGAGGAGGTGTTGGCAAAGGTCTCCGTAGGCCATTCATTGCAGCTCTCAGGCAGTATAGAAAGTCAGCACAAGTTTGGCATCACCCACAAATAGGCAGGCCTATTTTAGAAATTTTCAATTTGAATTATTTGCTTTTTCATGGATTGAAATGCAAGGCACAACATTGGCGTGGAGCAAACCGCGAAAAGAGAAAATCAGAGACATGATTGTGCGTAGAAATAGCCAGAGAAAGTTCGGAAAGGACATAAATGTAGGCCTACTACACAACCATAGGCCTATAAATCAAAGACTGCGAATGAGTGAACGACAACAAAGTCTGTGAGAGTAAAATTGAAAGAGAGGAGAGTAAGAAAGCAGACATGACAACGATATCGATAGAGTGAAACAGAGACACGGAGTTCGAAGATTGAGTACGAGAAACAGGGTAACGAAAGGGTAACAGCTGCAGATGAGAGAGAGAGAGAGAGAGTGAGAGAGAGGGGGGGGAGGGAGGGAGGGAGGGAGAGAGAGATGAAGATGATAAATGGAATTAGGTAGATGGATAGATAGATAGATAGAAAAGGCAGATATTTAAAGACTGATTGCATAGATATATAGATAGATAGATAGATAGATAGATAGATAGATAGATAGATAGATAGATAGATAGATAGCTAGCCAGCTAGCTAGCTAGCTAGATAGATAGATAGATAGATAGATAGATAGATAGATAGATAGATAGATAGATAGCTAGATAGATAGATAGATAGATAGATAGATAGATAGATAGATAGATAGATAGATAGATAGATAGATAGATAGAGAGCTAGATAGATAGATAGATAGATAGATAGATAGATAGATAGATAGATAGATAGATAGATAGATAGATAGATAGATAGATAGATAGATAGATAGATAGATAGATAGATAGATAGATAGATAGATAGATAGATAGATAGATAGATAGATAGATAGATAGATAGATAGATAGATAGATAGATAGATAGATAGATAGATAGATAGATAGATATGTCAGAGAGAAAAGGCTTGGTAGATGCGTGATTATATAGATCGATTGATAGATATGGAGACAAATACAATGACAGATAGATGTGTAGATCGAAGTTATTGCTAGGGATATACACAAAAAATTAGTGTACTGAAGCAAAAATGCCGTTTGGTTGATAAAAATAAGACGAACAGGAGACCGATATTAGGATCTAAACTGAAAGAATATGATCGCGGCAGAGTCAGTATTTAATTAAGAGTGAGAGGTAGGCTACGGTTAAAGTGAGCGAACGATTAAGATTATACGAAGCAGATATTTCTGCCTAAACCCCTTTGATTTTAACGTCTCATAACGTTTAATCACAGACAACGAAGTCAGTTTAAAGGACACAATGTCAACATAGAAAATAATGAGCTGCCTGAGAGACTTGTAATGAGTGGGCTACCCAAATGTACCCTACTTAACATTCTTTGAAAGCTATGGCCCTACAGAGAAAATGTGACGCATTTGGCCCATCACATTTTCTCAAGCAAGCAGTTGGAAGGTAGTTCTGTGCTGACCTCAGGTCTGAGGTTAACACAGAACTATCTTCGAACACCCTAATCTCCTCGTATCAGACGGAATCCAACATATTCATTCAACGCCTCTGAAACTCTCTTGAATTTGCTGGTCTGGTGCACTTGGGTTTTGAGTGGCGCTTTAGAAGTTTTCATAAGTTAACGATTAGAGTTCGCAGCAGATTTTTATACTTTACGCCATATATAGCCGTCAGACAGGTTCACGTATACAAAACTGCCCGACTTCCTATATGCCACCCACGTTTCACAATAGTGAGGTTGATTTCCCATTGCCTTCCTTCCTCACAGACAATTCTGGGCAACCAACTTATCCAGGGTCACTACGCAGCGGCCTGAGGCAGATTCGAACCTGCGACCTTCCAGTAACACGGTATAGAAAGTATACTGCCACACCACCGCATCCTACATTCATCAAACCTAGTACAAAGCAATTAATTCTATAGCTTAGAATTCTAAAATTTAACTCAGTATTGTAGTCCTTCCCGTGTAGGTCTTCGTATCGAGCAACGCAACTCATCCTCCACTCGTCTACTCTGTCCATCGCCAGCTCCTTCTCGGTCTCGTCCCGTGACATCTTCACTCTCCAGGCATCCCAGGACTAGGTTGCCGAAAGCTTTCGTAACAAATCTCGTTCCATTCATCCACGACAGGGAGGCAGCCAGACCTAAGACAACATTTTGGGCACAAGAAAGAGAAAATAGGTTCAGCAAACCTAAGAAGAGTGAAAATAGAAATAATAAAGCTGTAAACAGACCTGAAACAGGCAGATGAGAAATTTAGCAAAGAGACAGGCAGACAAGACAGAAAATGCTCTGTGTTTCATTATCTTGATCGACATTTGGCTACATAATAAGCATCTTCCAAACGACCTGACGATTTTATTAGCAGCCAATCTAAGGGATTTATAGTAAAAACATTCATAAAAATTGAAACTAACCTAGCTGTTTGCACGACAGTTGGTCAACTGGATCATCTTAGTTGCTCCGCACTGGAGCTGAGATCCTTCAAGTGAAGAGCTTCACACGATCATTGCAGTCGGAGACAGCTCGAAGACAATAGGTAGCACTCCATGTCAGATGTCACAGCGCCTCTTCCAGGACGGACGGTGCCAAAACTGCCGAAGTTCTCTGGCCTGAGGCTGCCAGGATGGACGGTGCCAAAACTGCCGTACTTCTCTGGCCTGAGGCTGCCAGGATGGACGATGCCAAAACAGCTGGACTACTCTGGCCTGAGGCTGCCAGGATGAACGGTGCCAAAACAGCCGGAACTCTCTGACCTGCGCAATGCATAAACCTGCTGATGTTGTCTAAATCTACAATTGAGTAGGCCTAGAGCTAATTAAATCAATAAAACATTGCTGGGTAGATCAATATTGCTAACTCATTGTTGGTATTTTAAGCACTAAAATATGTTCAATTTCATGAACTTTTCAATCTACAATTGATATTCGATTATCTGTATAGTGACTCTCAGTGGCACACTTTACAGACTTAGCTCACATTGACACCGGTTAAAGGCTTAAAGCCAATATTTACTTATCGTCTCTATCTAGGTCTCCAGTCTCATCAGCTCTTTTGGCGCAGACGTTTTTAAACTCACCGATAAATGGCAGTTAAAATCAATGTTTTTAGCAAATGGTGGCTATATAACTCAATCTCGAAATTGAAAATTCGATAAGAAATCGTTGTTTTGTAATCAGTTGAGTTTACCTGCTACCCCTCGAAGAAAATTCAATCGAAACAGAAGCAGAAAACAGAAAACTTCGCAAAAATCTGGAACACGTCCGTCTTCTTTGCGATCTGCGCTGCAACTGACAAATTAATTGAGTCAGGGACTGAAGATAATACGATGACGTAATCATAACGTCATTATTGCCTTTGCCAAAGTCCCAACGTTTGTCATTTTTTAGGATGCAGTCTGAATTATCTGTAAGCCTCTAATGTAAGTAAGTAAGTTAAGTTAGTATATTCCTTTCTAATAATGACGAAAGGCCTAATCTTCGAAAGGAGGCTATGTTGGAATACACACCGTAGTTTGCAGTCTGTTAATACGGACGGTCATAAAGAATAAGAAACTATAGAAAGACGAGTAGTAATGGTCCATATGGACTATGGCTTATAGGCAAGAGACGAACGCTTCGCTCAAACACCGCAGGCAATAATTGCTTACATCCAATTATATTCCTCGCGGGTAACGATCTGCGACCAGGGCGAGGAGAAGGTCGTTTTGAGGGCAACAAGCGGAATATACTTCGGAGAGATGGCCCTGCTCGAGAACAGAGAGAGGTCGACCAGCGTCTACGCCGTCGGAAGAGTCAAAGTGGCTTTCCTGGAGAGGGAGTACTTCGAACGGACCGTGTCTGGACGTCATGAAAAGAAACACGATGGCCTACCAGAAGAGCAGCTTCAAGCCGGTTTCGAACATGATCGACACTCAATTCGTGACACGTAGGCCTACATAACATCGAACAATAATTACTAATTATTAAAAAGGTCGTGTAGGCTACGTGGTTTGTGATAATGATAATGGCGGTCGAACCCGGTGCCCCAAAGATTGAGATCAAGCTCACAACTTTTACTATTTTAAGGTTTTAACTTATTGATTGAAGAAAACTACATTCCTTTATGTCCAATAATTAATTGATGGCCAGAGATAGGGTGAAGAAGAAATTTATTATCAAGGGATTTTTTCTTTAAAAAAATATTAAAATGATAAATAAAGATCTTAGAATCGTACGTAGACAATTCTTTAATATTTCAAACTATAGGGTGACTCGATAGGTCGAGAACGATTTTGAATGCAGACAAATATATGTTATGCACAATATAATATGGAAAGTTGTATATTGGAGGATAGGTTGTTCAAATGAGAATGTTAGGGGAAAAAATTAGATCACTAGCTCACTTATTAAAATTGTAACGCCAATATCCGTGACGTCATCAAATTCGTGCCAAGCAAACGTAAACAAGCAGCATTATCATTGACTAGTGAATACGTCGATTAGGCAATGGCGGCCTTATATGAATCGTAAATTAGGGCTCAAGCTATTACATTATTGTAAGAAAAGTACAGTTACAGTGTTATAGGAAAGAAATTGGGTCGTTCTAAATCGTGGATTAGCAAGTGGGCCAAACGCTACAAGCAGAGTCCAAACGAGACGCTGCGGAATCGATATCACGGTGGTAGAAAGTCCGTGCTGACTGCTGCCGCTCAAAAACTGATCAAACAGTCTAAATATAGGCGAGGACAGAGTTTGCGAAAATTAGAACGTCGGTTAAAAGACAAACGCCTTGCTTTAAGCAAAGAGACAATCAGGCGTTATATGCAGACGACGCTGAAAAGGAAGAGTTTCAAGAGACAAAAAGTCCCAAAGTTAACTGATGCTTACAAAGTTCGCCGAGTAAACTTCGCGAAGAAGTTTAAGGATATTGATTGGTCGCGTGTTATGTTCAGTGATGAATCGCCCTTCAAACTCTACCACGTACCTAACAGTAAGAACGACGTTGTGTGGGGAGCACAAGAAAGTTCTGTTCCGTGCGCTCCACAGGTGAAGTTCTGTCCCTCAGTTCTGGTGTGGGGAGGCATGACATCTCTTGGATTAACAAAACTTCATATCATTCCAAATAAAACTTCAGTCACTGCGAGTTATTACATTAATGAGATCCTGGAGAAAGAGGTCAAACCCGCATTCCAGCGAACTGCAATCTGCGCTCAGTTAACCCACAAAAATGTTTCATAATAACGGCGAAGGATTATTTCAACAAGACGGTGCACGTGCACACACATCAAAAGCCTCAGTCGAATGGTTGAACAAAAATATCACTGGATACATCTCACCGGGGGACTGGCCACCTAATTCGCAGGATTTGTCACCAACAGAAAATGTTTGGAGTATTATGGCGGCAACTGTTTATGCCGATCCCGAACCCCAGACATTGAACACCTTAAAACGTCTGCTTCGTAAGGCATGGGCATCGATACCTCTGACAACTCTGAAAAATCTAATCGGCTCGATGCCTAATCGACTTGAGACTGTAATAAAGAGTAAAGGAAACATTATTAAATACTAAATGATAATTTGTATTCATTAATTATGTGTGGATTAACAATGATGGTCGTATAATATTGTTTTCGGCGTAACTGGACGTTTGCTTGGCACGAATTTGATGACGTAACGGATATTGGCGTTACAATTTTAATAAGTGAGCTAGTGATCTAATTTTTTCCCCTAACATTCTCATTTGAACAACCTATCCTCCAGTATACAACTTTCCATATTATATTGTGTATAACATATATTTGTCTGCATTCAAAATTGTTCTCGACCTATCGAGTCACCCTATAACAAGGACTCTGTAACCTATGTTTCGGCCTTTCGTACTACAGATCGGACACAGCGCTCATGAATAAGCTGATGCTCGAAACTTGACTTCTGATCGAGTCCCGCTTTAGAAATTTGGGGATAACGATGGTGGCTGCGTTAGGTAGGCTATAATATACCGGAATTCACCATGCGCCATAGTTACGCCGTTTATTCAGTAGTGAGCCATCGATCTTAGGGAGAAAACAGCCTTAATTGTGAGCCGGTCAAGTATTGGACATGAACAGTTCGATTTGGTTGAGTAGCGGCTAACAACTTTTACTATTCTAAGGTTTTAACTTATTGATTGAAGAAAACTACATTCCTTTATGTCCAATAATTGATGGCCAGAGATAGGGTGAAGAGGAAATCTAGTAGGGGCCTATCATGAAATTGTACATGAGGGCAAGCTCACCGAAACTTTATTTTATCTATTTAAAAAAATAATATATTGATTAAAAAAGATCTTAGAGTCGAACGTAGACAATTCTTTGATATTTCAAACTAACAAGGACTCCTCTCTCTGCTCCTGCTCCTATCGGCTCCTATCCGCAGGAGACGAGAGAATGACTGGATCAGAGAGGGGAGGCTGGAGCAGAGAGAAGAGCAGGAGCCTAGAGAGGGGTAGGAGTCGAGAGAGGAGACAGTGTCCTGTCTCACACCATTTCCTCTCTCGACTTCGTTGGAAGATATCTTACGTTGCGCTACATTTGCACCACGGCATGTTGGTTCCAGAACAGTTTGTGAGGAGGGAATTCTTTCGCGTTCTCTCCCAGGCATGATACTATATTGCATTGGAGACAAATTTGAATGTCTGAAAAGGTACTGGGGCGAGAGTATTAGGTTCGCACCAGTACCTTGACAAGTTACAGGCACTGGAGCGAATGTCCCTGTTGCCTCTGTGGAGGCGGCGTCTATGTAGGCAATTACGCATATTATGCAGCAGGATCTTAAACCACCGTACGTGTGATTTTGCGTGCAGAGCAGTAGGTCTATGTGTCTCCCACACAAATTTCGAAATAAACCCAGATCCAGAGGTGTCATTGATGAGGCGCGATACAGCTTGTTAGGTGCATTGATTTGAACGTGGTTATGTAGGTCTACTTACTTTCGATGGAATTATTACACAAGAGTGCAATGCCTGCTGTCAACCAGGGCTGTAAATATGTTGTCTTTTTTGGTCATTGGTTTAAAAAAAACAAAAGATACGAAAACTGTCAATTTTTGGCTTCAATTTACTAATATTACTATTATATTACTAATGGTGTGTTATTCAGTCCAAAATCAAACTAAATTAGTTATAAAAACGATTTTGAGCTCTTTTTCATGCTGTGTTTGATGCTTTTTATAACAAAACTGTTGTGACAAAATTCAAAGGAAAACCAAAAACCAAAAAGTCATATAAAACCAAAAAATCAACTTTTGACTTTTTTTGCACCTCTGCTGTCATCGATGGTTAACACGACATTTTACACCTTTGCCGTTAGGGGCGCTAGACTTCTTGGACGCCATTTTTTTGGGGACACGACTTTGCGTAAGTACTTTTTTGCCTTGTGTATAATGAGTCCTTGGTAAATGGTTTGTGCGTTTTGTTTTGTTTTGTCTACAAACGTGAATTCATCTTTTCTCACGCAGAAACACTGTCAACCAATATTAAAAGAAATTTTGACGTCCTTGCTGCTTGGCGCGTGCTGCAGGAGAGTGCTTTTTTCAACACGGGTCGATTTTGAAAAAGGCTTATCGCCTTTTCCGGACAATGGATCCTACTTTCTACGAAGACCAGTTGGCCAGTCTGCAGCAGTGTCCCTCTCCCGTTCGAGATGTTAAAACGAACATGACGCTAAATGTTTCGTCTACAGCCCAGTCCGTATCTACACCCCAGTCCGTAGCAACAGACCCACGTGTTATTAGACTTTCATCACCGGAGTTCGAGCGTTTCATCGTCCAACAGGAGCAAATAACTGCTTCCACGCCCACCGCGTTCCTGTTCCCGAAATCCGTTACGCAGGTAACGTTAAACTAAGATGCCGCTTTCGTCAGCTGGATGTAGTAAACCAGCAGTGCACAGTTTGCTCTGTGACTAACATGTGCTAAAATTGTACTGATGTAAAGGAATGACAACTAAGTTGAGAACTTCTATAGCAAACTAGTCATAACTAGTTATGTTTGTGGAAGATGCTCCAATCATAGTTATGGCTAGCAACAGAATCGACTTGGGTTGTCATTCCAGAGAGAAGGGGTCAAGGCCTCCCACTCGACCATCTCCATATTGGATATGTAAATTATGATGTATAATCTCAATAAGAGGACATCTCAATGTTTTATGACTGGCCGTCAGAGGGTGGGGGTCACGAAATATATGAAATATTTGGGAAAGTAACAAGATAAGATGGTTGCCATTGGTCGGTGAACAGTGTCAGAGGCGGCAGATGTGTCAAGAAGAGCAAGTGCAGTTACTTTATAGAAATAAACTTTAAGTTTAACACGTTAACGAGAACTAAACATTGTTTAACATGTTAATGACTAGCTGCATTGTTTTCCTTGTGAATTTTGATACTTGGTCATCGTTAAAATGTTAGATGATTTGGAGGTGCTTTTAAAACAAAGGCTGTACAGGATTTAAAAAATGGCCAATGACGACAGAGAAGTAATTTTTATTGACTGTGAATTGTTAAAACATCTGTGTTGTGTCCCTTTGTTTTGTGTGTGGAAGATAATAAACTGTTAGCAATGAAAATTTATTCTTGTAACTCAGAGTGGAAGTTGGAAGAGAACTAAATATCTGCATTTGGTACCAGCAGTCAGCACACAATTTCACGGTCACTACAGATAGATTTTTTAGCTCTGCAAGCATTGTTCAAAACTCAACAAGACATTCGAGTATGACTCTAACTTCAGGTATAGCTAGCAAAAAGTGTGTTGCAAGTATTGACTGTCTTACACTAAAAGAAGAGTGTTGTCAGTGTAATGCTGAATGGTGAGAACCAGCCAGAAATAGATGGGAAACAAGCTGATAGTGTGCTAGATAATGCTAGATATTATAGCTCTAAAGAATTTAAACTTGGTGAGCATGGTGAGTTTTCACATTCAGGTTGTCCTATATCAAATCTATTTTAAGTGCTTTTTCTGACCTGATAAAACAAAGTTTTTCATAATGGAAGACATATATAGCACCACTCGATAACAGAGGCACTCACAACCCAACACATAGCAAAACGGAGAACAGGAAAGTCTTCAAGCACCTACAGAAGGCAGCAGGGGAAGAGAGATCAGCTTCTCCCAAAGAGGAAGCTGGAGGCTGTTCCAGCTGGTGGGACCCACGTAGGCAAAGCTCCTGGATTGGACCGTGGCAGAGCGCGTGTGGTGTGCCACTAGCAGTTCGCGGGAAGAAGAACTAAGTGAAGTTCAGGGCAGAATAGAGGGGACCCAAGTGCAGAAGGCCAGAAGTAGGCAAGGGCAGACCCAAGGAGAGTTACACATTAGCTAGTTGACAGTGTCATCTCAGTTCAATAAAGAACTTTTGCATATTCAAATTTACATTTTAATTGTTGAATATGTATTTGCTGTGTGCTTGTACAGGAGCAGGAGGAATATGCTCAGGGATTCATTCAGGCTCTTGAGAAGTTACACAAATCCAATGGCCAACCATGGCTAGTGACCACCACAGGCTCTGGTGATTCAACACAGCCAGGTGGTGCAAATCTTCAGTCACTGTTGACCTCATTGATGGCTGTACAGTCGCCTTTTGTGGTGACAAGCGTCGCAAACCATTTCAATCCTGGTTCCGTTGCTGCTGCTGCTGTTCTTGCGATTTCTCCATCCCACGACGTTACAGCGTCTAACTCAAAAAACGCTGCAGTCGTCACATCTTCTTCAATCAACTTCTCAAATGTCGATTCGGGTAGAATTGTAAATCCAGCCGTGCATGGAAGCCCAGACCAAAATCTCCTGCCCTGGCAGCAGCAGGAAATGCCACAGACTGTGCCGTGCGTTTACAGTTCTCCACCAGAATCTCCCGATGATGGTCGACTAGAGCAGAAGCGAGCACGCAATCGAATCGCAGCTCAGAAGTGTCGAATTCGTAAGATTGAGCGAATTGTGGACCTGAGTGAGCGCGTGAGAGAGTTGAAATCACAGAATGCCTGTCTTGCTCAGACGTCAAACGAATTGCAAAGTGAGCTTGAGGATATCAGGCGCAATCTATTGCTGCATGTTACGAGTAGCTGTCGACTGATGTCGAGTGGTGGTGGTGGTTTGGTGTAGAACTTGTCTGGTTTTGGAGTGAGAATTGAATTTGGCAGAAAAAATTTCAGGTTTTGGGCTGAAACTTTTTACATTTCAATTGGACTGCAAGCTTGAATGACTGAAGAGATTGTTTCTTTTGATAATCACTTTATGATGTAAGCTGCTGTAGAAAACTGACTTTGAAGGACATGTGTACACATGTCAGGTTTGTACATGTATGCCTATCTGTCTATGTGTGTGTGCTGTATACCTGTTTAAATGTCTATCTGTTTGTTGATGAGGTATACCATGCCAGAGACATGCTTTGCAAATGTATATAAGCATCTTTAATTGTTGTCTGTATGTATACCTTGCATTTGTTTTTGTGTGTTGCTATATCTGCTTGTGTGTGTGCCTTGTTGTGGACATGTAAGTTTTCTTGTGTGCAAGAATTGTGGTCTGTGTCTGAATTCTTATTTACAAGTCATCTCATATTTGTTTTTTATAATTGCGAATTAATGCTTTTGGTGATGACTTAACTTGTTTTTTGTTGTTGTTTTGAACTGCTTATGCTGTGATCTTTTAAAGTGCTGTGGAAGTAATTATGTGTCGTATACAGGTGGTTGTCACTTTTTCTTTAGGAGACGTCCACATATTATGTATACACAACGAGAGAGAAGGGGGTTTCGAATTTCGGCGCTTAATCAATTTTACGTAGCATTAAATCTTTAAAATGTAAGTATTGTTAGTGTTTTATTTCTTCATAAAAGTTATCAAATTTAAGCTGTTAAATATGATACTTAACAAAAGTAAATGGCATGTGGTAAAATGTTTAGCTATTTAACCTTTACAATGGGGAGGGTAGAGCTCAAATGTATGTATGCATGAGGAGTGTCCATGAAATGTATGCTGTGTAACAGGGGGTCCGAAAATTCGATTTTTGTGTGTGTACATAATATATGGATGGGCCCTAATGCCTTTCTGTTCTATGTATGTGCATGTAAATAGCTTGACCAGCTTCGTAATAGAATAGAAACGCCTATGTGGTGTAGATTTTGATGCTCTATTACAAAGCGTCAAGCTTTACAATATTTTTATATCCTTTTTTCGATCAGCATCTGTTATGTGTCATGATGTTTTTCAGTCAGCTTTAGGATCTTACTTTTTGTTCTGTTTGCCAATCTTGCTGATGATTGTTTGGACTTGATTCATAATAACATTCCTTGACAATTTTTCAGATCATTTTTATATGCATTTTAAGACAAACTTTTACCTTATTTCTTAATGTCTGGCTTAATTTATTACAGTTTATTATGTCAAGTTACTTCACCGTTTTCAAGTAATTGTTCTCAAGGCTTAGTTCCAAATTTGTTTCCAGTTTTTGTCTGAACATTGGTTCTTTAGGAGACATTGTTGAAATTAATAACTGCATTGCAATGTTTCCAATTCCAATTGGTTACAATGTTAGGTCTTGGTTTTAATTTAAGAGTCTTTAGTTAAATAGTCACACAGAGCTTAAAATAATAAATTTGGTCTTTTTTCAAAAAGTTGTCTAATCATTATTCTGTGTTAAAATTTCAATTACGTTATATTTTCTCTGAGTAGCTTCAAAGGTGGTTGGTTTTGCATAATAGCAGTTTAAGAAGCCCTAACTCATTTGAAGATAGTGTAAGGTAAGCTTTGGGCCTTGTGTGTGTGGTTACCTGTAGTTACATTACATTATATGGATAGTTAGGATGACAGTGATCGACACATACTTATTATCAATGAGTTTTTAGTGCCTTGTGTGTGTATGGTAATCCATAGAAAATGAGGGCGATTGATGCATATAGTGTCAATTAGCTTAGGTTAGGACCTTGTGTTTGTATATATAGACCATGGAGCGTTAGAAGTATGTGGAGCTTTGTCTTCTGTGTGCTTATGACCCTGTGTGTATGTCTTTTTGGGTTCATTAGTATACAACTGTACATCCACCAACATGCAAATGCATAAGTGATGGGTATTAGATATGTGAAATATGTGTTTTTTATGTGACATAGCCTTAAATTTAAGAAGCCTTAGGAAGTCTTGAAAGGATGGACTAGTAAATTGCTTACTGCTTCATGTATGGATAAGAAAAACTCTTAAAAGTTTTTTAATGTTTTATCACTATGTATCACAAGTTTTTGTATATTAATTTATTCAAAGCTTCAGACTTTTACTCATGGAAAGGATGATGGTAAATACGTTATTACTTTCTTTGATTACGAAGTCCTGCATTTCTGTTCTGTGCTATGTTAATTGAAATTTTCCATGACTATTTCTTTTCAAACAGGAATTTTTTTTGGTTTGCTATTGTCGGTTTAAATTCATTTGTTGTCATGATAAAGTGATCTAGTTTGGTATTTTATCAAGCTGGAAGCTGCACCTTGTGTTACTTGCTACACTTTTGTGTTGACTATTTAATATAGAGCTTGTATTAGGATGGAAAGATATTTCTCATAATTTTTTTCCATAATTATGTGTTGCCTGAATGTTCTTTTCTTATGGTGCTAGTGAATGGTACTTCCACAATTTTTATTCCAGTGAGCCAGCTTCAGCTGTCCAGCTCTCAGGTACAGGATGTTGCTTGCCAGTATGTTGACAGGAATAATTATGGTGCAGTTTGTACTAATTTATTGTGCTAGCAATCATAATCGTAACCTGATGATTGTTGATCATGTGGCAGGCATTTTCTCAGTAAGCCGTTGTCCTTCTCTTGTAATATTTTTTGGATTTGAGTTGTGGGTTTTACGTTAAAGGCAGATGTAACTTTAACCAAAGGACCGATTTGTGTAAAGGCTTTAAAGTTTTGACTGTATATTCTGTGACTGTGTTAAATCTGTATAAAAATATATTATGAAGTAAGGGCCCCTAACAATAAGCATAGAGCAAGTTGAATTTTATAGCATGAGTTTCAATAGGTGTTGAATTTCTCTGCTGGAGTGTATACATCTTGGGCAAAGCTTTTTTCCATATCTGTATGCATTGGGTCGAATTAGGGTGAAGTTAGATAATTCATGTAATGCGATTAAAATTCGCAACATCATAGACTGAATTGGTTAGCATCTGTTTTATGTAAGAGGAGAGTCTAACATTTCTTCTTGCTGCCACTGCACTAAATTCTGAGGCTGTCAATCTGAGGAAAGTTACGACAGATGTGAATTATATTATTATCATTGGCATTGTTAGTGGTCAGTGCAGACTGTTTTTACTAACAGTGCTACATTTTTTTCTATGTTATTACATTTTCCTGCTTTCATCAGATGTAGAGGATGATTGATTCGGAAGTATTGTTTAATTACCGTTCTTATTATTAATGCTATTATTGATCGAAATTACCCACCTTTTCTTGTGATGAAGCCCACCTGAATGTGTTGCTCATGGTTAGTTTTAAAAACCCATCTGCCGCTTGGGAGGACTGTTATCCTGTTTTCAGTTGGCTATGCACAGTTGATCCTGGCTATCTAATGACCACAAGATTGAATCTGATACTGCGTGTAGTGATTAATAAAAATGGTCGTGTGTAGTGCTGTACAGGAAGATCAGGTGTAGCATGCCAATGGTTTTCATGTTACATAGGTGGCATGGTACAAGCCCACATTGAAGCAAATTTCAAGGAGTTAACTTTAACCTATTTGGGTACCTGGTAGGTTTGGGTGGTTGAGTTTCTTACGCACCCTAGCCTGCCTTTTGGACTTCAAAGAGCATTTGCAGCTAGAGATTTGCTACCCCACTGTAGACACCATGTACTAAACATGTGCCCATTTTACTATTAAGTCTGCAGAAAAACTGTTATTTATGTTTTACTTTGTCTCTTAAAGAGCAATTTCTAGTAGAGATGTTTAACACTTTGACAAAGAGCTGCATTTGTTTTCCCGTTACTTTTATTACATGCTCGTCATTAAAGTGTTAAAGAATAGTACTTATTGTTGGTATTCTTTTGGTTATGATTACATCATACTTCTGAGTGACAGAAGTTGTCATGGTGTTAATCTTTGATTTTGTGTCCAGTGCGATTAAAAAATATATGAAGCCTTATTTAACCCAAGCTAGTGTAGGATCAGTTAACTGCTTCATTACTGTTTAAGTTGATCTTAATAGCAGCTAGCAGTCATATGTTAGTGAAGTTCTTTTCTGTTATGTCCACCTTTAAAAGGATGGGATGTTATTTGAAAGACACTGATATAACATATATTTAACGAAAGATGATCATTTATCCAGAATTACTCTGGGCATAAGCATGACCTATCCTACTACGTGGCCCTAACTTGTGGGACCTTTGGTCCCTAATTGGGTCTCATAGGCTTATCTCAACTTCCTTGCTCACTCCATAACTGCTTCTCTCCTTTCTCATCTAGAATTGACTTCTTTACTATTTTGTTGTGGATTCGTTGTAAATTGTTGCATATAATGTTGATCAGCCAAATAAATTCCTTTGATTGATTGATGACATTGTGGTCATGTGTATTCTTTTGATCATTGATTTATTCTTTTTGATTCTTTTCTTTTGGTAAAACTCTTTGAAATCAGTATGGGATCATTTGTAAATGGTGATTACAGAGAACAGTATTTTTATATTATTTAAGTGTTTTTATTCATGCTTCATTTTTTACTTTATTTGATGAATGTTAGATGTACAGTTTTGTGAACACTTAATAGTTTCATGAATGGGTTTTAAAGAATTTCTATAAGATGCACTTGACAAGCCAGCAGGAACGGAAAATGAAAAATGTGCTTATTTTTTCTGAGATGCTGAGTTGTGCTTGTAAAGTGTCTTTTTATGTATTGCAAATGTGCTTTACTGGTTGAAGTATTTGTTTTGTTGTAAATTTGTGGGAGTTTCTGTGTGCTATGCATCTCTGACGATTTTAATTTCACTACTAACTGAAAGTCTCTTTACAGAAATGGAGACATTTCTATTAAGAAATAGAAATCTGAATATAAGACTATAATTGCAGTTCATCTCACAGAATATTCTAGTCTTCTGTTCAAGTTTGTGTTTGACTAATCTGTTTTGGTCTGTCTTCTACACTTGTCTAGATTACTATCTTCTGATATCTTATAATATTATATGTATCACTGAAATTGATCTGGACATCTGTGTTGTCATCACTAAAATGGAAGTATTTGTTGTTTGGAGCTGAAGCGAGGGAACTGTGCTCAGAGTCTTCCATAATTGAAGGCATCACATTGTTTGGCTGTTGCTGATTTGTGGAGCAGTTGACTTGCGATGTAGAGTCAGGGATCAAGCCATTCACAGAGTAAGGGCATTGAGCAAGTTCTTCACAAACAGATTTTGTTCCATCACTTTATGTTTCACTAACTTATTGCTTAACTCTATTATTGTGGATGGGGTAATACAGTATTTAACTTAAAGACAGTAATTATTCACAGCTCTGAGTACTTTTACTATAATTACTAACTGAAAATCATTTTAGTAAGAGTCCCATAATTTTATATTTTCCAATAATTCAATATAATATATATTTTTGGTATTTGCATACTGAGCCGGCAGCACCTGCATCTGTTCTGTAAGCATTTGACTACTGCATAATAGGTAGATTCCATTTATATTTGGTATAGAAACTGTGTGATCATAGAAGAAATCTGGGCTATGAAATAAATTGGAATATTATGAACAAGTTAGCTTGGAAGATTTTTAAGGTTCATGGCAGCTGGATGAACAAAAAAATCATTAATTTGCATTTATAGTGTTAGTGGAACTCATTTTAATGCTAAGCTTGCCAAACTAGAACACATTTTGGCTAGAAGATATGTTCAGACTTAACATTTATGCCTCTGGAAGACACATTTTGAACTAGGTTTTATTTTGTAGTTTTTAAGGCATGCATGCAAACTTCTTCATGCACTGTTCTCCATATTCTTCTTTGTGCTTGCTTTATGTTGGCAGTTTGCAATTGAAGCGTTGAAAGGTTTGTAGAAAGTTAGCAGTAGCATCATGCAAACTGGTTTTCTGAAAGCAACAGGTGTATCTTTGCTAAAAGACAACTTTATCAAAATTGTACTACTTTAAAGGCAATTGGTCTATGCTGTATATGTATAAAAGCTGTATATGTATAAAAGCTGTATAAGGAAACATGGTCTAAAGAGGTCTGTTTGTTAAGTATGTGTACCTGTAGTCCCTCACGGGAGACTTAACGTTTGAAAAAATGCATTTTGGCAAATGACTCTAACCAGTGTAAAAGGACCTATCCATATTGTTGTCATGGATAAATGAAAACATTAAGCAATATGCAAGGGTATAATGCCTCTATGCATGATGTATGTTATCGAAAATCTCAAACCTATCACAGCATACATATAGTGTTATATTTTTACAGCTTTTAATTAAAGAAGAGGCACTATTTTTATGCAATACTTTCAATTTTTCAGTGTGGTTGATGATTTTAAATGTATGATGCATAAATTCAAGCCTTATTTGGTGTAGATGCTGTGAAACTTCATTTGTATTTAATACTAATTAAAGACTGAATTTCATTTAAATTTATTGATGGTAATTTATATTTTTATTATAGTATATCAAACTGTAGTCAGAGTTTTAAGTAGCTGCCACACTTGGAAGATGGCTCATTTTGTTCCTTACAACAGAATCTGTTTTGTCATCATCAACTTTTAATAGAAGTACTTTTTGTACAGTTCTTATAATTCATAGTGGCCGGCTGAAATAAAAGATGATTGTAGTAGTGGCCATGTAAACCATCATGCCAATTTGTCAGTCCACACTGATCCATATTCAAATATGTATTTCTATACTTCACATAGATCCAATCACAGTTTCAACATATCATTCGCAATCTAGCTTATTACTTCAAACTATGTCAGGTTTTTCATGATTCTCTTCCTTAATGTTATAATTGTAAGATCCAGTACCTTTATCCTGTACTACATATGTTATTTAAATGGTGGCATGTACCAAAAATCTTGTGAATATAAGTAACTGCTCTGTCCATTATTTGCATTTGAGGCTGTGTTCTTAACAATATGCAACACATGTTTGTGTTTCTGGGGTAATTTAAAGTATTTTATAGCATGTCTGTCTGGTGATAACACACATTCATTCCATCAGTGTGTTCTCGTAGACCGCTAGTATTCTATTTATCATTGTTCTTATTATTGCCGGTTTAAAAAAAAAATGCAATGTGACGTGGCAACGTGCCAGAGGTGTTAATTGGAGGGTGGAAAAATAAAAAAATTTATATTTTCGATGCAGCAGTAATCACCATCGATAGATGTTTGATCTAGTGTAGCAGAAATATATTGCCTGTGAAGTGTGGAGGCCTGACTTTTAACCCTTTAACGACCAGTGTTATTGATTATGCCTTACACTTTAGTACACGCTGGTTGTTGCTGAATTAATAGTTCAGTATTTTAATGTTTTGTTTAATTCACCCACAGCACCAATCAGAAATTGGTTCGACATTGGAACATATATAATAAAGTTTTTTATTTGAGGGGGATCATGACTTTTGCGACGAGGGGTCTCGAAATTTGTCCAAAATTGTGTGACGCATTTATGGATGGCCTCGTATGTTTTAACACATACAAATGCTTGACCAACATATAGAAAACAAAATATTACTGTAAAGTTTTACAGTTCAAGTATGAGTGTTAAATGTTCATTGCAATAAAATGCAAGACATTGCAAGTAACCAATACTCTTTAAATCTTAATTTTGAAGTAGATATAAAATATTTATATTACTGAGGACAGCAAGATTTGGTATAAAAGTAAAGAAACCAGGACCATCATGGTAATAATATTATATGGGACAGCAGCACAAAACTAATGAAGTCCACTTTGTCATTTCATACAGTAGGCATATTTAGCCAGCCTTGCATTTATGTAATGTTTCTTGGTATTCGTTTTTTTTAAGTAAAGAAATATATCAAAATGTAAATTCTAATACTGCATGATTACATTTATGAGGTATTAAATTCAGCCCAATACATCAATACTAGGTATTGATGCATACCGTGCCGCTACAAGCGCCCTTGTAGCCGCATGCATGGCTGCCGTAAAAACCCAATACAACAATACTAGGTCATTCATTGGTATTGCTCAATGGCAAACTGACATCAAAGGCCTGGACTTTGACATCACAACAAGTGAGAAATAACTGAACAGTCCTTCCATAGAGCAATGGACAAGACATTGGCCTGCAGAGCAGAGGAAGCGAGTTCAATTCCTGCAATCCCCAGTCCTTCTTTCACTAAGTGGAGGCATTAGTTAAATTAGATGTATAATATTTTGATGGGATTGTCAAGTGCTCCTTCCCATTGGCATTACAAACAGCCTAAGTCATTCTCTGGGTTACTTTTTGTGTATGGGAATGACTTAGGTGGTTTTTCTTGGCCAGGGGAACCCTTGTGGTGAAAGAGCAGTTGACAATCTCTGATAACAGCAAGGCAACTTTAGATCATGTTAAAAGGGCTTCGATGGGGTCACTTTCATCAACTCATTTGCTATGAGTGGAGTAAATGATTCATTATTTCAATTGCTATAGACGGGAATAACTCTATAGCCTGTGTGTTGTTGGTTTTTAGGCTGCCATTTTCAGGTTAATTGCAAGGTCATCATTACCACTCATGAGATCCATTATGCTCTGCAGAAGGCCCCAGGTTTCTATAAGTTTATTACTGTTCCTATAGAATTTTGAAGCATAATCATTCAGCTTGAATTTTAACTTATGAAATTTATTCCTATAAAGGATAATTTTCGATTATTACTATAGATTTTTCATTTCTCACGATTTCTACATTCTTTTATGCAGTGCAGATTTTTTATTTATTGCTCTAATCAAACCCCGAGTCATCCACAACTGATCCTGGGATTTCTTAGCGGTTTATTTATGGACATAGTTTTCAGTGATAACAGGATAGGATTTCTCATAAAGCTTTTTGTATTTCAAGAGGAATAGGTCATAGGCCATGTCTGTTTCCAGCCCTGTGCAAGCTTTGAGGATCTTGGATATGTCGGAACTTTGTCTATTGATTGCATAAAATATTCAGAAAAACTAGATTAAATAAAGGCCATAGTTTGGAGTTTATAAAAATAATTAATAGATCTAGTCAAACTATGCAGTAATTGGTAAACGATCAGAGATATCCTTGCCAAGGATTGAGGTAAATGTGTGTATATATATATATTAATTTAAATCCAGTGGTTGATTAAAATACAGTCTAATAATGTAGAGGTTGGGGACAGTTATCCTCATAGGTCTAGCAATGACATCATGTAATTGGTGTTCGGCTGTCAAGTAGTAGTAGCAGTTTATCATAGGGATCATACTCAACAATATCCATAGATGACTCTTTTATGTTCAAGCATTTCAAGGCAGCTGACAAACTCAAGTACAACAATAATCTTGTCATATAAATCCAGAATTCTTTCACGTTGCAACTGTCAGTAGATGAATTCTTGTTCTAGACTCGTACAAACTGGTGTTTAAAATCAGTCACACCAACCGACTGCTTTGCGGTCTCATCAAAGTCATACCATTCCTAAACAAAACACCACATAAGAAAGATCAGATCTATTTGATTACTAAATTAATAATTTTGAAGAGGGGCTGTAGAGTACGATTAACATACTAGTGCGCACAGCTGAGGAACCGAGTTTGGCTGTTGCATCCCCCTCTGTAAGGTTGACTAGTCCTTATGCTAGATGGCAGTGTTGGTTAATTTAGATGTATACTGTAATGACACCTTGCATGGCTGCCAGCAGTTTAAATTAACTTCTGTAATAGTCTATCATCATTTGTTCATACTATGTCTGTGATCATCCATGTTTGTCATTTTGAAATTTAAAAAATATTATTACTATCTTTTCTGTTACTTCTTCATGAGGCACTGAGAATGGACCTTGCTCAAGTGAGGGGAGGGCGCTTGAACAAGGTTCGCTCCTGGGCGCCACAGAGGCAGTTACGCCACTGTGCCACAGGTTGAGAAACAATTACCACATCAATTGCAAACCATAAGAATTATACACATCTATAAATTCTATATAATACTGGGTATAAACAAAATAATATAGTTCTTGCAATATGAACATTGAACAACTCAATTGAAAACACTGAAAGTAGCTGATCAGAGACCAGTCATGCTACCATAGATACCACCTTCTGACATCAGCAAATCTTTTCTATCCAAAGTTTGAATGCCAATATTAGGAAAAAACTTGCATCAAACTTACCCTCTGTGATAAATCAACCTCTTCAAATTTTGTACCAGAATCTGAACCTGCAGCAATCCAGCCAACCTAAACAGTAAATCATAGTTAAATTAAAATCACAATGCCAAAGAAAGGATTTTAATACAAGTAGACAGAATATGAGAAGGTAGAACTTTAGAACATACAGCAGACAAATTATTAAAATAATTTCTATCTTACAAAACAACTACAATGATATTCTGTTCATCATATACTCAATCAATCATAAATACTTGACATAGTACCCCTTCAAGATATCTGCTCAGAGGCGCTCCCGACCTAATCCTTGGCTGAAAAGGACAGTCTTAAGAGAGGCGTAAAATGAAGATGAGGAGTTCTTAGGTAGGAGATGGAGCTCTATGAGAAGTCCATTCCAGATTGTAGGTCCCATGACCGAGATAGCCCGATTCTGCATTATGGAAGTGCGTGCAAAAGGGACGATCAGGTCGCCAAGCCTTGAAAACGAAAATCAGATTTTTCAGTTTACAAAACAACAATGGTCCTGACTTAACACAAAAATATTGTTATCTTTATTTACAAAACGAGATTTTTTAAATTTACAAACGACAATCAACTTATTGTGTGCACACAAATACTGTTACCAACTGTACAGCAACGTTCCTTCCTTCTAAGCTGTGCGCTTGTGTGTGCACGCTGCCCGTGGAGCCAGTGCACATAAGAATTTATTGTGTGCATACAAATGTTCTTGAAAGTTGTTTGCAAAAGTAACAAGTCACGATTTCTTTTTATGAAACTAACAGTCTCCTAGCCAGCTCTGGCTATCTTAGTCCAGAAATTTTAGTTCCTTTGCCTTTATCTTTAGACCAGGGACTTTTCTTAGGTTATCAAAACTTGTCACCATAGACTTTTAGATATGGTCTTAACTAGCCATTATCACATTCAGCTCAGACCTGCACACAAAAGTGTGAATCAGTTAGAGCTGTACCGATTAATCGGGCCGATTATAGAGATATCGACAATATCGGATAGATAATCGGCGCCCATATTAAAGATTATTTTTTAGATTTAATAATATTAAATAATCGGCGCCTATATTAAAAATTATTTTTTTTATTTAATAATACTATTTTCAGTCTATAAAACCAAAATGATGACAGCAACATCACTGGGTCTGTGAAGGACGGCATTTCGTTCCGTTCCTATATCGTGTCGTAGAGCCAATGACTCCTTTAGACCAGTGGTGAGATCACCCACTGTGCTAGTATAGACCGTGGGAATGTGTCAACATAGGTCTTGTGCAGAGTGAGTCATAGTGTCTGCTTATGGGTCAAGGAATGGCTGGCCAATTCAAGCCAAGGAACGGCTGGCCAATTCAACAGAGAAACCGATAAATGTACATCGTGCAAGCATGCCTAGTGAATACATGCTAGCTGCCAATCAGATCACCCCAACACATGTCAGTGGCCTGAGAAACTGAGACTAGATGGGTGGCTGTGAATAGGACAGCCATGCCTTGGCCTTTAATTACCCTGGGCACAGTTCGACGGCGGGCGGTGTGTCTAATCTGTATTGCCTGCCTAGGATTAGTCACCAACTACATGCATACGTCTCTTGCGGGGGAAGTGTTTGCTTGTATCACAACAATAGGCAGTAGCAGTAGGTCTATCTTTTGGAACTGGACATCTTGGGAAACACAAAGAAATAATTGGCTAAATAATCGGGTATTGGCAAATGAATAATCGGCAATAATCGTTATCGGCATAATCGGCAAAAAGTGATATCGGTACAGCTCTAGAACCAGTCAAAAAATGTTGGCCACAAAACATTTCTTGCTCTGGCACACACTGACTCCAAACATTGCTGTACAGTACTTACCAGTTACTAACTTGCTAATGTAAACTGAAGCAAAATCAAATACATAAAAATTGAACAAACTGTCAAATTAAAAATCAAGAGAATTAAACTTTTTAAATGTATGAAACTTTGACTCAGTACAACAAACTCGTAAAACTTGGTACTCGGCAGGAATTGGACATTCGGTTCATCCCTATTTGCATTGCAGTATATTTGCAAACATGAAGTTGGAAGACTAAAGTGAATATGAAAAGCCTTACTCGTGCATCATACTCAATCGCCTCGACACCTCGACAATCAAAGACAGCAATTGTCTTGTAGTTTGGCGAGTCTTCATCACTGTATGAAGAAATGCTTTCTTTTACAATGTCTGTAATAGAAATAGTCAATGTTAGCATCAATAAGATGAAGGTGATGACTAAAGTGACAGTTAAACATTGCACCAGTCTGCGATTTTCAGAAGGCTAAAATAGTAATGCAATAAAATCTTACAAACCTATGTCATGTGAAAATCTGCTCCAAGCAAATGCACTTGCCATAGGTGCAAAATAAATATGCCTAGATGAGATGAAGTGATCAGACCAACGTTCAGTAATATCGCTGCATGAAATAAATTAAAAAAATTATTGCCTCCACAACTGCTGCAGTGACCACTTGCCTATCATCTGAATAATCTGCCTGTTATATGACAAAAAGACAGCAATCAACATAGCATAAAATTAATAAGCGTTGAATTAATTACCTATTGAATTCTCTCGGGCGCAAAGCTTGCACTTGATGACAAGGCTTGCATGGCCACGGCCTCCTTTCAATGGCTGACTCTCCTAACAGATGCATAACATCTAAATAATATGTTGGTGAATATCTGCACCAGAAAAAGTTTACATGAAAAACTTAAGCCAAGTCTTCAACCCATTTCATGCCACGGGTGCAAAACTATGACATCACAAAACTATCTGGGCAGACAAGGCACACATAGGTGCGACATATAGGTGTGCAGATAAAGCGATTGAAAGTGAAGGAATCAGTCATCATCCTATGCAAATAAGTTAATAATTAATTAGTGCAACATATAAGCTACAATTTTCTCATTGGTCATTTATACACATGGTATAGTTGAAGAGATATAAGACCTGGAATAAGGAAATCACATTTCATTTTATGATCACTTACGCAACCACAATCAAGAACATACACAAATATGAATTTCTGTATTTCGAAGCTGAATAAAAGGTTAATTTCGAAAGGTTTCATGCATTATTGGGTAAATGAACCAATAGTACTTCATACTGATGATTAAGCGAATATGATACCAATTCTAATTTGTACAAAATTGCAAGAAAATTACCAGGTTTTAAACCACTTTTGATAAATGCAGGTCGAATATTTTACTAAAATGGTCCACCAGTCACAGATACGATAATATCAACCAATGATATACGTTTGCAGTTTCACAAACAAGATCTCAGATATTCACTGAACCCAAACTTCACATAGTGGCAAATAGTGATTCAAATGCAAATGTTTCAACGGACTTAAAAAAGTTAAAAAGCGGCATTGTTCAGATTTACACATTAATTTTGCCTTATGGAATTGTCAAATATCCTGCCATTAGATGCATTATGCCACACAAACGAAAACATTTGCCATTTCTTAGCACACCATCAACATGAAACATACAACCATATGAAAAATTGACAGCTCCTATCAAATATTAATACCAATTAGAGATTTGTGTATCGCTATATTGTGAGTTCAGCATTGAAAGGAGCAATATTTTTAGTGCATTTAATAATGCTGTCAGTAATAACAAAGACATTTTAAACATTCACTTATTCAACTCAATCTGACACACTAGTGACACTACAGTATGATTAGTTAATCACATGAAATAATAGGAATAGATGATAACAGTTGAAATTTAACTGTAGGACAGCCTGCAAGGCGCTCCTCTGTACAACTGTTCGATTTACCAGCACCTCATATCAAAAGAAAGCTAGTAAAAGTTAAGAGGCTTGCAGACATCAAACTCACATCCCTCTGACCTCCTCACCAGCATGCTACCATTCAACCATCTGCTGCCCCATAAATGTGACATAAAATTGAAAATGCCAGATAAGAAAAATCAGGAAGCAGCAATATCCTTACCGACAGGCTAAGATAGACATACTCCTCAGTTTCATCTCCACAATTTGAGCATTTCAGCTAAATAATAAAATAAGGATCATTCAATTTTGTAGAATATAACTGGTCAATTGCCATTTTCCAGTGATACACATTGCCTGTTTAGGCAGGCTGCCATTTCAGATTGCTGTAAACACACTTAACTTATCAGAGTACTAAATCTTTTAAATGCAAAAATCAAATGATAATAAAAGTCCCCTGTTGGCAGTCCATAACACTCAAAAGTTTGAGAAGCATTGCCACATAGAGGATGTGAGGCAAGGCATGAAGTCATCATCGTTTTTTTCTTGTAATGTTGATCATGTGAGTATTATTATAAGCTAAGATAGTCCAGATGTTGGTCACAAAAAACAGTACATGTCAGAATTTTAAAAATAAAATATTCAGGGGCAAATCCCAAATTCCCAACCTAAATGTTTTGGAAGGTAAACATTTTTTTAAACAAAATTCAGGAGCAAATCCCAAATTCCCTACCCAACTGTTCTGGAAGATAGACAACTCTAAGTGACCTTTTAAAGCCTCAACTACCTTAAAGTACCATCTGAAGTCATCGCCGTCTGGTTTCAGGCTAGTCAGATTTTCAAGCACGGCCGATATTTGAAGCCCAAGTTTCTGAAAATGAAGACAGCCACAAATTAATATTCACTACACCAATTCTGAATACAATTGGTTGCAATGAGTTCATGCAACAGTTGGAAACTATGAATACTCAGATCAATGCAAATGATTCATTATGATAAACAAAAAGCCTTTATATAAACATAATTAAAGGAGAAATTTTTATTTGTCATTTGCACAAATAACTTTTGATATAAATGTGGCTAACATCAAACCTGAACAATATGCAATGTCTGAGTGACTAAAACTTTAGACTAACAGAGCAAAGATGTAAAAAATTGATCCTAATCAGCTTTTTATAGCTTAAAACTATAAGAAGATCAAGTTAAAGCCATAACGGGATTAACGGTGCCAAGACAAAGTTAAAAATGCAAGAAGTGGCAGCAGTGTGCCTGATGACAAGTAAAATACAATTTTCAAATAAACACAAATAACACAATTAAAAATCTCTTCCAAATATGAACCCTGGAGCAGCGCTTCCAAAACTGTGGTCCATGGACTGGAGCCAGTCCGCAAGCCCTCAGGTCCTCAAAGTGAATCAAAAGTTTTAAACGACAGTATAATCACAGAATTCCGTAAACATGTATTCAAATCAGTTTTAATACCTAATTGAGGTGATTGAAATAGAAAAATAATAATAAACTGGGCACTGGTTCGGCTGCAATGGAAAAATCCTGCTACTAGTCTGTCACACTCAAAAGTCCTCTTGCGGCAGACAGATCAAAGCAAAGACCACAGGTAGAACCAAACATACCATAGGGACATATTCAGGTAGCCTAACTACTATCCTGTCAGCATAAAATTACCACTATGAGTCAGGGCAGCACAGTGTTCCAAAAGCCAATGCTGGGTTTCAAGGTCTGGCAAGGATAGTGAATTAGTGACTCAAAAAGTTTGAGCTATACATGTCTTTTGTGAAGGAAGGCTATTTTACAGTCTTGCCTTGCACTCATGTTTTCAAGAGCTCACTATCGGCCGTACTGTCATTACTCATTCTGTGTTTCTGTGTGATTACCAATTTCATTAGATATTTTGTTCAGATTTCTTAATTAATGTATGAGTGACATCCAGCACTCATTTTAAATGTCTTGAGTTGCCAACTCTGTGGAAACAATTCAAGGAGAAATATACATTAATGAAGATAGTGAGCTGTTGAAAACAAGCATGCAAGGAAAGACTGTAAAATGGCCCTATGTCACAAAAAAAGACGTACATAGCTCAACAATCGCACCGTTATACCAATAAGCTGGTTGGTAATGATTAAAGCTGGATGCATACAGGCTTTCACAACATTGACAGTCTTGGGTAAAATGCTGATTGGAAAATGTTGATTGATCAGCATTTTATCAAACAGCCAATTAGCAAGGGTAAAATGTTAATTAAAAAATTACTAGACAATTTTATAAAGCCTCAATCAACATGCAAATTACATTAATCACAGTTAATCAGAACAATAGTGTCTTTGAGATTGTATATATATATATTGTATAAATTAACAACCAGACAGTGCTGACATAACGGCATTTGATTCACCCCGATCAGTAATTCACCAGTGCCCACTATCTCAGAACTTTGTTTAAATCATTGGATGCAGCATGATAGCACACATGTTGCCCTCTGTTTAACTCTGTTGTTATAGTTAAGTTTCATTGTCAATCCTTAGCCATTTAGAAATTTTTCCTTGTGTACTTATATATAGGTGGTCCTATAGCAGGACCACAGTCTCTTCTGGGTCTCCTCTTGTTTTCACCAAAATTTTAAATATGTATAATGTCAATTGATATATCTTGCTGGTCTGGAGCAATAAAACGGACGATTATGGTTATAGTTATGTTCACGATGGTTTCGTGACAAATGATTCATGGACAAATAGTTGACATCAATTGGTTCATGGACAATGGTTTACAATAAAACGTTACTATTCGCCCATTGTATTCAGCAAAACTAGAAGTTGGATTGATGGAAAATCCAATGGAAGTTCGATAGATGGAAAGAATTTGTCCTTAAAAAGAAGCTTCATCGATGAAAAAATTATAACTCTAATCCTGATCCTAACAATTCAAATTTTATTTTAAAAATAACAAATTGCAGAGGCAAGAATCCTTATCATCAATCCAACTTCAATTTTACTAAATGATTTGGTCCTAAACCTTTTATTCCTGAACCATTTGTCATCAACTATTTGTTGGCAAACCCTTAGTCCGCCAACCATTTGTCGTGACACGGTTTCACATTATGTCTGTGTTGCTATTCTAACAGACACAAACATTTGTGATATTTGCAAATAAATGTTGCTCATGAATTTGTGTATATTTTTAATGCTCAGCGAGTGTTAGCATTGCCAACAGAAAGAAAATATGCATTCTAGATTTGTCAAAATAAAAGTTTATTGTTTAGTTAGTGATAGTAGCAAATTAAAGTTGAATACTTCATTATTAAAATTATGGACAAACGAAATTAACTCTTAAAAATTAAACATAATAACGAGAATCAACAATCATCAAATCAGCATTTTACCCATCAATCAACATTACCAATCAGCATTTTCTGATCAGCAATTTATCCACACCCGATCAGCAATCAGCATTTTACCCGTGCCCCAGAACTTTTCAGCTGAAATAATTATAATCTGTACCCATGCCACAAGACCATAGTCTACAGAGTAGAGTCGTGTAAACAAGTGTTAACTTTAACTCTTAATCTTACCATAATGAAGCAATGTTACTTGATATCTAAGAACAGCCTTCGTGAACGTTCAGCATTTATAACTATTCTTAGATTTAAGCCGTTGAATAATTGCTACGTATGGTTACACAAACACAACCATGAAAGTTCCCCAACCTTTTTTACCATCTGGCGCATCCGTCCAACAACTAAGTATATCAAGAGGTGACGATTGCGATTGCAGTTTGGATTAATAGTATTATTAGTCCCTGACTGCAGTGCGGCAGCGGTAGTGCTTCTTTTCTGTATAACACAATATATAAAATTATATATATATGTGTAGTCGTATCGTGTCTTTGGAGAAGATCAGATTATATATTGTTGCTATTATTATTATTATTATTATTATTATTATTATTATTATTATTATTATTATTATTATTATTATTATTATTATTCATCATTGGCATTGCCAACAGATCTGTCATCAGGCCATCTGGGTCGCCGCTTGTCAGTGGATTCTAATATTGACATAGTGCCCTGAAAAGCCACCGCATTGAAACGTTGGATCAATGCCGACAAGTTCTGGAAAAGGAAGTTTGTCTCTCGGGTGTCACCGGTAGTTGTCGAAAGTCGGCGTCCAGTCTCAGACAGAAAGGCGAGGCCCTCACTATTGAGGGGACCGAAGGTTTCTATAGCGATTGGAACAAAAGTGTATTTCTTCTCTTCATCTATTTAATGGTGATGTCGTCCGGAGTAGCCCTGCTCGTTGGACTCCTGAGCAGCGAAAGTTCCCTTGAAAGCAACTGCGTTGTAGCGTTGAATAATCATCGAGATGCGCTGGTAGAGAAAAGTCGTCTCCCTCTGCTCCCAGTGACGGCGCTCAGTCTGTGTCCCAGTTCTGAAAGGAAGCTTTGGCCTTCGGAATTGATTGGGCCAAAGGTTTCGAATGCCACCGGTGTAAAGACGTACGTGGAGGCTAGCTCGGCATATTTCTGAGTTTTGAAGTTCGCCGCCCTCTCGACCGTAGCGCCCGCTCTTTGTGATGTTTCTGGCAGATACGACGTTGCCATTGTATCTGAGACTGTCGCGTCCCATATCAAACACCGCCCCGCCCGCCATGGTATATGAATGAGTCCGTCTGGTCTTTTACCATCAGATCGGGTCAATCCCACCGGCTCTTTGACAGTGGGGATCCCTGCACGGATTAAACTTCTACAAACATAATAATAATAATAATAATTATTATTATTATTATTATTGAGTTGAATACTTAGATATTGTAAAAGTTGCATTACTTTATAAATAGAAATTGAAAAATATTATTGTGTATGGGAGTTAACATCGCAAGTATCATTCAAAGCAGATTTATTTCGAAACGATGTCTATTAAGTGTTTGGAACAATGCCAACCAGATCTACGAAATCTAAGAAAAAATAATTAAATTAGTATGTCTTTAATAATTATTACGAGGCAGACCATTTAATGGTCTGCCTCGTAATAATTAGCAGATTTTGAGGGAGTAGTGAATCGGTGCTTTCGTCTAGTTTAATGTTTAAACAACCAAAGAGATATTTGATATTGTGAGAGTTGCATACTTGTCAGCTTATTTTAATAGCGATAATTGATTGATTATTGTTATTGATCGATGATAAATTGTTGCACATAGACAAGTGGTAGGCCTAAAATAACGTTATACAAATGATGGTTATTTGTAGCGACATCTACTGCACAAAACGTATGGCAGGACACTTGTTGGCGGTGATTTTGAGTTTATGTTTTTCAGCACAGATAAAGTGTAGTTTTAATTTTATATGCGCTAAATGCTTACCTTTCTGAAACTATGGTAAAAGTAACGCACTTTAAGAATTACAAGTTTCTGTAAATGATACTTAATAATGATCACTATTCGTGTGTTGTGAGTGGTAATAGTGGCTCTAATTTTTGGATGTTGACCAATACATATGAACGAGGTATTGTTTACGTGCACCTGATCAATGTAGGCCTACGCATCGAAAGTTCTCCGTTCCCACGGTCTCCCGACGCAATATATTCAACAAGTTGCTTGAGCTACAACTGTTGCAATACTGATGTATACATCCCTAGCATCGTGGAGTTATACTAGTGCAAGAGATGGAACAGCTGCTGAACGAAATGATGCGGATCGGATCGGTTCTTTCCTCTTCCTTGCCGAGTACTAAGAATTAGGGTAGTTATGCTGACATGTGATTGTTTCCTACGGTTCCTAAGAACCAATTTCATTGGGGGACAGGAAGTAAAGCAGTGGTGAACACACTGGGATGCAGAGCTGAGACACGTATCCCCCAAGAGTTGACTTCTTTCCTTCTTTCGATGGGCAGCATTTGTTAAAAATTAGAAGTATGATGTAATGGGTGTCCTGCGTTTATGCCAACGGTTAAATTCGACTCCTGTAATAACTTGTCATCATTCGTTCATACTGTACTTGTAATCAGACTGTGGTTTGTCCGTTTGAAATTAAACGGAAATTATTATTATTATGTACTTAGACACCTACCAACAGCTCGCTGTTACAAACAAAACTTGCGACCTTGAACCCGCAGGTTATCCAGAAGACTATGAGCTAGGGGTGTACCGAAACTCTCTGCTCGGACACTCGTTGGAAGTACTCAACATTACTCGGACTTGCAATGGGTCTGAGTTTTAATGAAAAGTGGATTCAGATAGTCCATACTTCCAGGCAGTGAAGTGCTCAGCTTGTGATGCAGAGCATCCTGATTCAAACCTCTTCCCAGATGCTGAGATGGCTACTATATTGGGACCTTGAGCGAATCTTTCATTCGCTATTGTTAAGCATCAACGGTCAGTTTTGGTCATTACACTGCTATCATGTGGTTGCTGTGGTTTTGCCTCCCACAATCATACACTAATGTGTGTTGAGTGTCATTTTTTTGGTCTTTGGTGCATTCTGAACCAGGATCTCTGATTAATGCACATTTGCAGTTAACCAAAGATATGTGTTTGTTGGTTGATCTAATTTAACCCTTTAATGACCAGCGCGTATCAAAACGTAAGGCATAATCAATAACTCTGGTCATTAAAGGGTTAATGATGTCTTTAGTGCTATAATGCACAAGACATTACACAAAGTTCTATAGAACTGTCCAGGTAGATATATATACAAATATTATACATATATACTTGCAGTGCATGCAATGTATCTGTATTTTGACTGTACAGGGCCGAAATTTTGCTGGGTCTTACATATAGCGACCTCGACTTGAAACCTCGTTTAATATGACCTCCACAAACCGCACAGCTGATGCTTCTGCTGACAGAAAGCCATCAGTTTTATTTAAACAAAAGTCGTTCCATGCAGATGACATGCGTGCACTTCTAGAAAATGTCTACAGTCTGCATCAGGAGGTTTCTAATGGTAGGACTCTTACGAACAAATTATATTCTCTATTTATTTTGATACCTTTACTTAATATAATGATCGATCGCTGTAAGAGTTTCTAATATGCAGGGATTTTCTGTCAGTGCAGTGGAACTTTGCAAATGTAGAAATTTGAAAGTGTAGAAATTTGCATATATGTATAAGTCGATCCGCGTATAAATCGAAGTGTAATTTTTTGACAAAAATAGCATCCAAAATTGACGACTCGCATATAAGTCGAACTCAGAGCAAGTGATGACGAAATTTTGTACTTATTAGAAAATTTTCCTGAATATACAATCTCTAATAAAATGGTGGTTGAAAATCATTAAAAATAATATAAACAATCAATATGTGAATATAAATGGATGACTTCCATCCACTGCTTTCGGTCTGTATAAGAAATTTGGTAAGTAAGGGAGGCATTTCTTGCATGGCATTCAAATTTTCATGCAGTTCAACATACTCAACAATTTTCAACTTGAAACCAGTTTCGTAGGAGGCTCACTTTCTCTTCAAGTTGCTCATTGTGGAAAGTATCTGTAAGTATTTTACTGCACTAATCTCAAAACTTAGAACCTAAAATTTTTATAATAGAATGCTATCGTACAAGTATATAATAAACTTATTTTAATAGAATTGCTTTTCGATTTTAACTGTATGTACACCCCATGTAGTCAGTAATTTGTGTAACTGTGATTTTATGTGAAATCGGTGTTAAAATAACAAGATAACTAAGGGTTTAAGCTTTGAATTCGTTTTCGTAACGCGCATGTATCTGGTCGTCCGAAAATCTCTAGTCTATTTCGCGTCTCGCGTATAAGTCGAAAGCCGTTTTTGTCGTCCTAAATTAGTATTAAATTTCTCGACTTATACGCGACTATATACGGTAGACATTTTTTTGTGCTGTATCTAAGCAACATTTTAATTTGATTGATGAAGTTATTTTCAGTGGTTAAGTTGTAAAATTTTCCAAGACAATTATCCCAATACTTCAGAGTTTCACTGAACCAGGTGAGCATGTTCATGCGAATACTACCAAATATGATTATTTTATCCACCGTTATTTTCTGTATGTTTTATATAATTTTAAACTGTTTTTACAGAGACGAGTCATTTGAGGCTTCAATATTCTGATCTAGTAACAGTGAACCAAGAGTAGGTTATACTCTGCTTTCTTTTACAATTTTGACATAAAGTAAAAGCAATGCAGTGGTGGTAGTGGTGTATTTATGGTGTCAAACAGTGAGATGCGACTAATGAAACTGTGTTGTTCTTGAATTGGTGAATGAACAAATGAATGAATTCTGAATTTAGATTTGTTGAGTGATGTTGCATTCTTCACAGAATGCAGGACAGAAGCTGAACAAACAGAAATTAAGTACTGTTGAATAATTTCTTGTGATTTTTTTAGCATTTGCAAACTATTTTGAAAGACTTGCTTGCATTACTTATAATGATTTTGTGGATACGCAATTTTTGAAATACTGCCTGTATGTTTATGGGTAGATGGCAAACCCTAACCAAAGGTAGTTAGTTGATTCCTGTTAATCTTGCTAGCTAATACAATTAATTTCAAGAGTGCTTACCTTCATATATATGTACTGGTATGCAGTTTTGACGGTAATAAAGTAACCCCTTGTGCTATTTATATGACTATGTAATATTCATAAATTCAAGGAAATTCCATTGGATTTTTATCTTTGCTACGATGGCTGGGTCATCTACAGGCAATGTACTGTGTCGGAGCCGGATGGAGAAGTAAAATGAGGAAGGCCAAGAAAGAATTGGAAGGACACTGTCTCAAAGGATCTCAGCGACAGAGGAATGAGATGGGAGGAAGCCAGTGATGCTGCCAAGGACAGAGGAGTGAGGAGGAACTGTGTCACCCAATGTGCTGACGGCATGAGGAAGGACTAAAGTTTATAGAGGATGGTGAATATTGCAACAGAAAGTCTACCAACACAAATTCAGAATGTGGTTGAGCTACATCAATTATGAGGTGGACTTGGGATGAATTGGATCAAAGCATATGTGACATTGGAATAAGTCATTGGTGGTTGTGTATTTCACCCCATGTGAAAGCAAAAGGAGAGTATTTTTAGCACAAATTGTTGCTTAATGTGTCAAATGTGACAGTTAAATTGATTGTTTTCCAAATTTTATTGAAAATTTTATTATTATTTATTTTGTATGCAAATTATCCACTTACTGTGTAAAGGTATGTATGTACTGCTCTATATGTAGTCATATATGAACTTATATATGATATATATGTTATATGTGCTCTATATGAACCTATGTACCCATGTGAGCATGGGTGCACGAACTGACTCCTCATCAATCACCGCGTCAGTTACTTGATATAGTAACTTGATGTGCTGGTCAAGGTTGCGACAGTAATGTTTTATAAATGTGTTTATGTTAGGAAGTTGGGAATAGTTGTAAAATGGATTGAATGCTGCACCTGCTGTACGAGTAACTGGATTTTTTAAGCATGGTGCAGAGTAAAAGATGAGATTGAAAGAGCAAGTGTTAAGTGTCATGTTTGTTACTGTTATAACAACAGACTGTTGGATAGAAATCAACATCTGCAGAAGCGCTGTGATCATTTGTCGAATGAAAATGAAATACTTAAAGAAGAACTGACCAGATTAGAGTTAAGATTGAGCAACAGGTCAGCAGTTGATTTGATTTTATAAATGATCTCTGTATATTTTTTGTGTGGAATTGTTTCTTATTTGGAGAGCAACTTCACTGCTTGACAGATGAAGAAAACCAACTCATAGGAACACAATTGAATCTATTCAGCAAACTAATGTGAAATAGAGATAGCGAATAGTCTGAAATAGGGGTTATAGTCTTATTATGATCTAATAATAGGAACTTTTTGCTGAGTCTCATTTAAAACTCGACCCGTTGTTTGTATGAGTCCAAGTTTATATTGTATTAAGCCGATGGTAATATGTCTCCCATCCGACTTGATTTTTTGCTTCTTGTTCTTCCTGATATTCTATTAGATCAAAATATGAAGTTTATTTTTCTACTGTTTGTTTAAGAGAGTCATTGACTACTGATAACTGCAGCCTCATCTCTCAGCTGGCCGAAGAACAAAGTGATCGTGTGGTAAAATTTCACTTCATTTCTTATGTTTTGAGCCATAGATATGTTGCCGTAGTTTTATTAATTTTGTGGACGATGATTATATATTAACATTATAGATGATGCTGTAATTTGTCAGCATTGAAATTTGTGTACTAAGAGCAAGCAAGAATTTGAAAATATTTTGTAAATTGTTACAGTGTGTAAATTTCTAGCAATTTTACATATTACTTATTTGATGTTCTGTGACAAACACAGTAACAGCTGTCTTTAGAACCTGTTTGTACTTTTTAAGTAAGCATGTATGCAGCTTTTTGTTTTAATGGTTTAACAACACTGTATAGTATAATATCTGAACATGTAATTTTGCATCTAGTTTGTGCGTACTGATCAACGATAAACATTGGAATTGTTGAGGTTAAAGACACCGACCATTGATTGAAGCACATGTGACAACATCAATCCAACAGCATTCAGGCCTTTTGAATTAAATGGCATGACAGTGACTTTTCGGTTTCATTTCAGGCATTGGATATTAATGAACCTCCAATGTTGCAGTGAAAGGCATAACCTATTTCACCTAGATACAGTCTAAAGTTTCAGTTGAAATGTCACAGGTTCCAAGCCTAAAGTATTTATTTTAAGTAATACTAGTAATAGTATGTGTAATATATTTTAGTTCAAAGAAACTAGTAATAGATTGCTGATTTTTCTTCAGCTGCAAATTAAACCATTTGAAATGAAGTCATTGGATGCTGGACTGGAAAACAAAGAAAAGAGTCTGCCATCAATAGCCTATCATGAGCTTCTCTTTTCATCTAAAGAAACTTGTGGTTTCCAGGCACTTGATGCTTCATGTGTTTCTGCTGTGCAGCCTTTTCTTTTGCCAGACACAAATGATGCCTACTCTTCAGAGACTCATCCCAAGTTAAAATGTAATAGGGTAATAATTCAGCGCCCTGACATTGTCATTCCAGAAACTGTTCCTATGGACTGTATCGAGGAGGAATCCGAATTGCTAAAGCCAGTTGACATTTATCCAAGGGACCTTTCTCAACACGTGTCTGCTATGCAGGAGGCGGAGATGGGAAATCAGCCACTTGAATCTGAAGAAGAAACGATGAAGCCATCATTTGTTGGAAACATTGTGATGCAGATGCGTATGGAACCTTCATTGTCTGAGCCCGGTTCTCCCATCTTTGATCGTTTCCGCGAAGTGAAATCGGTGCAAAGGAAGGGTTTAGAATCACCGACCCTTTTCGATGAAGAGGACGACTGCAGCTTGCGAAATGTTATAAAATCAAGTGGAAGTTGCTTGTATACTCCGGTTCGTGGGTCAGTTGTGATACAGAAATCTAAAATGAAACGAGCGAATGCATCTTTTAGGAAAGAAAGTATAAATTTCCGTGACACTGATTCCGCGCAATGCTCTTCTCCGTCGGTTATTAGTGGCGGGACGAAGGTTAATTGTCCAGAAGGGAAACCAGTTGGTGGTGGAGAAACTAATTCTGACGTTTATTTTCGCCATTGCCAGAATGATGAAACAAATGATTTAGCTCCTCATGTTAAGTCTGTAGCTTCATCTGACATGAATGCTGCTTCTGTGCTTCTATTGCAACAGAAGCAAGGTATATCAGATAATCATCTAATACCTGTTGTTTGCCAGAGGAGACTTTCCCGTTTTTCCTTAAAACACACCGATAAGACGATTTCCAAGGAAAACAGAATGTCTTCTTCTGATGTCGAGCATCAGAAAGCCACTGAAGTTCCTTCTCCATTCTGCAAGAACCGACGAAAGCGGCAACGACCTTCAGATCCAGATGAGACCTTCTGTGCTCTTGGCACAAGCATCCTGGACAACTCTGCATGTGAATCCACCCATTACGTTGCACCGGGGGAAAGCATGCTCGAGAACTCTGTGAGTGAATCCACCCATTACGTTGAACCGGAGGATACCGTGCTTGAGAAGAATTCGCCTGCCATCTGTAATCTTGATTCACTGGCAACTGTTTACATAAAGAGCAAAAATTCACCAGATGTTCAGCTCACATTTTCCGAACTTGAAAGAGAGATTTTAACCTGTGTACCTGGTACTGATCTTCAAAAAGCTGGCTGCAGCAAGACTTCACTCAATGATGACAACAGGCAATTGCTTGGCAAGGAAGCATTTACTATACCTGAAAGAACAAGGAGAGACTCCAGCTTTGATTCCTGTGGGTATTCATCTGAATTTCAACGTAATGTTCAACTCGCTGAGAAGTTTGACGATACAGCGGTCTGTGATGCTTCTAGTTCTGCTCAAATGAAGTTGGACAGTCCTCTGCCTATGGTTGATTCCCCAGCCGAGTCACAAGCATCACAATGTCTGTTAGGTAAGAATTTGTTCCTTCTCTAGGTTTTTGTAACAACTAATATGCTAGAATACCTCCCTTTCTTATTTGGCATAACTGTTAATCCTGACTGGTTCTGCTCCTTTCTGTTCTGTGTTGTCACCTCTACTCGTTTCGTCACTGCCCTGGTGTCCTCTGGTGTTTATATCAAAGCCTATATAATCTGTATATTTGTTGTTGTCTGAAGCAATGTAGAGTTATAGACATACAAAGCTATCATGGTGTTTGGAGCCATCATATCCTGCTGCACTGATTCTGACAGCCATCTCTGCATTAACGCTTTTAAAATGTGATTATTTTGTAATTAGTTATAGTATTTTGAAATGGTCATGTATTCTTGTCTGAGAAGCGGAGCTAGTCCGATAAGTTAACACGATTTGCCCAATCCATTTGCAAGTTTAGCATTTAACATTATAATCATTTACTGTTATTTTGTAGCTCATCCATCAAGTTTTGCTGTGCCTGTTTATGAAAGCCTTCAACCTGACCAGTTTAAGGACTGTTCTCCATTACAGAAGCCTTTGGTTGATGAAGCAATGAGAGATGCATCGGCTCATTTCAAACTTGCTGAAATGGATGACAGCTTTGACAGGTTAATTATCGTGTCTTACATACTAGTACTTGGTTACTCCAGAATTTTCTTAATTGATGAAGAAGAGTTATCACTGATTGACTGCACATGTTATTGCAAGACTGTATCAACAATTTCACATCGATCACAGGCACATTTTATTACTTGGACAAAAGCAAATCACAATATTGTAACTCTAATTGTATTACTGGAAATTGGTTAAATTCAGGTTGGCAACAAGGAAAATTAGCCCAATATGAATTGGTGCCCAAAGCTGGTCATTGGGCAAATAAGACAGCCTATATTTGTATTGAGTTTTAGAGACTAATTAAATTTATAATTATGTGTGCTACATTGATTGGCAACTGTTGCTGACCAGCGCCACTTAGCTTGCATGGGAAACCCATTTCCAGAGAGATGGAACATTCTGGCCTGCCCTCCCGATGCATGGTACAGTGAGCAGTGAGACAGATAGCCGCCTTGCATGGCTGTCATACAGTTAAATTCGACTCGTGTGATAATCATCCATTCATGCTACAATTAGTTATCATTCTGTGGTATGTTAGTTTTAATTAGTAATCTTCATTTCACCCCTTTGATATACCTACTCAGAAGTGACAATGTGTGACATAAGGACACTGTTACAATTAGTTACATGTAATTGAACAGAAGTAGTAAGTTATTTTGCATATTCATGAGTTAAGTTCTGTTAGACAATTGTTAATGTTATAGGATCCCAAAGACAGGTGGAATTGACTACGCATATCTTGATGTTGTCCGAAAACAACACCAGCGAAGGCAGTTGGATGGCTTTGCCTGTGTACAGTGTGAACAAGTAAGTGACACTAGTATCCTATTGCTTGTAATAACCTACTTGAAAACAACACCAGCAAAGGCAGTTGGATGGCTTTGCCTGTGTACAGTGTGAACAAGTAAGTGACACTAGTATCCTATTGCTTGTAATAACCTACTTGAAATTGACTGTGTTATGTGGAACTCATGTAAAATGTCTTAAGTTCATATAAGTTTACTCAGATAGTACTTTGTTTAGTCAAATTTGCATGTTTAATAGTTCATTCATTCACAAGTTCAAATCACACCAGATTGACCAATGGCTAATTATTGTTTCTTTTAGATGGAGTCTTGTTTGTTTTCTTCTAGTGTATGCTTGGACCTCCACTGGACATTGATAACCAGGCAGCCACCTCTTATGAGAATTTATGTATACTTGTATAGCATCTCTTCTAGGTGACTACTTAGAGGTACTCCCAACACCAGCGCGGCCAAATAAAATAGTCTTACGATAAGAGAGAAATTCCTGAGAAGGGATTCTAGGAAGGGAGCAGTGCCAAGGGGAGGCCATTCAAAATCGAGTGGAGGTGCAAGCATGAGGAACATAGAGGAGACCTTGTTCAGCCGAGCAGAGAGATTGTGAGCCCCAAGCTTATGCCTGCTTTGCAAAGTTAAGCTGTCGATAAGTTTATTTTGTCATTGCCTGTGTTATGCATAGGCCAACTATTGTCTTTCACTTGATTTGAAATTCAATTTCTGTGATGTTTATGTATGTTTTTGCAGTAGATTCTAAACTGCTTGTGAGAACAAGGTCTAGCTTGATTTATGTTGCGTTTGTCCAGTGGTATCGAGGGCTGGATCTGACAGACGAAGAGATAAAAGAACGTCTCAAGACGTGTCGCCACAAGGCTCGCTTCCAGCCAACATCAACCCCTGAACACTACTGGTCGGTAGGCTTCCCAGACACCCAACAGTGCAATGAAAGAGGTATGTCTGCCACAGCAACAGTCTTATATTTATGATTACATTATACTTATGATTATACAATACTTATGATTACTTTGTGCAGTCAGTTTGTTGAACTTATGATTACACTGCACATATGAATGGAAATCAATTTCTTAAGTATGGGTATGGTGGGACAGAGGTGCATCCATCCTTTTTCAGTGCATTATCTGCATAATCGAACATGAGCATGGTGTCATGAGGTCAAGTAGCAGGTCATACTGTCACATAAGGTTGATCAGTTATATGCTGTTACTGCAAAATATGGTCTGGGTGATATCACAGATCTATGCAGCTGGAAATTGTTGCACATGCATAATCAGATGAAGAAAACGTTGAAACATGCACCTTTGCCTCTACACTAAAACATGATTGGTTTTTGGTTTTCAGAGCATGGTATTAAAGTTTTAGCTGGTTTTTCTGTTAATGATGAGAGGAATTTTTTCCATGCATTTTAGTACATAAATTGTTAAGAGCTTTTCCTTCATTTCAAGTGTTTTGTGAAATATGGATTTATTTCTTGAGATCGCATTAACTTATAATCTGCACCTTCAGCAGGTCCTTTGGTACGTCTATTTATAACAAATCCTGGGAAACTTTCTGTTGGCAGGGTATCTCAATGTTGGACCCATATCACCCTCGAAGCATCGTAGGAAGAAAGGCCTCCGTATACTGTTCGAGTCAAACAAGGAACGACTCAAGGAGAAAAGAAAGAAGCAGCAGAGTTTAGAACAGTGTTTCAAACTCTCTAATCAAAGCCCTTCATAGTAGAATTGTGAGGGTAGCTGTGAAGTTTCCTTAATATATAATTTTTTTTCATTTTTTCGAAGAATATTGACAATTACTCAAATTCTAGAGTAGGGTGTCACTTGTGAGACATGGCTGGTGATTGATTTGATCACTTGCCTTGCAGTGCAAGTCTTTGAACCTCTTTGAGTAAAAGGGATCTTATGCAAGCCCTTTAAGCACTATTATTGTGACTGATTTAGTAACTACAGAAATAATAAAAGTAATACAAAGGATGCTCTGAGTTAGAACATCACATTCAGGGCCCATTCATATATTATATATCCAAAAAATCGGATTTTCGGACCCCCCTCCCCTGTTGCACTGCGTACATTTTGTGGACCCTCCCCCCATGTGTACGTACAGAAAGCTCTACCCCTCCCCATTGCAAAGGTTAAATAGTTAAAGACATCTATAAGACATTGATTTTACCACACGCTATTTTGTTAAGCATCATATTTAACAGCTTAAATTTGTTAACTGTTATGAAGAAATAAAAAACTAACAATGCTTGCATTTTAAAGTTTTAATGTAACATTTTGGCTACATAAAATTGATTAAGTAGGAATATAGTCTGTGATTGGGTTTACAGTTCTGATTTTAATAAGAAAATTATATTTGCGTACGTACATATTTTCGGGACCCCCACCCGTACGCAAAATCGCCAAAATTTGAACCTCCCCTCGCTGCGTACATAATATGTGGGCGGCCCCTCAATCTTTGGTGACTAGTAAAGCTGTGCAAGTAACACAGTTTTGCTCTGAGCATTAATTCCATACTTGGCACAAGTTGCTTTTCTGTCAACTGGCATCAGTTGATTTGTGGATAGAAGGTGTTGCCCAGTATTAAGAAGAAAACAGAACACAACAGAATCTGAGATTGTAATCTATTACATTGTTTGCATTCAGAGTCTGCAGTTGTAAGAGAAACTTTGGTGCAAGATATGATCTCTACTCTGGTCATTTTTAAGTGAATGGATCAGATGAGCTCCTTTGCCACTGCTGCCCATGTCAATGAGCGCCACGACTCTTAACCAATATCTGTTCATACAGTGTGGAGCCAGAGTCATCTCAGGCAGGGATAGCATGCACCACCCACTAGACGTGGAGCTCACATAAACTCGGGATAGCACAGGGAAAGCAAGCACATGCTGGAGCACCCTGTAATGACCATGTAGGTCTAGCAGCTGGCCCGTAGCAGCCTAAGCCCAGTTGCATCATCAGAGGTAGGTGCTAGCCAGCATCACATTGTCGGTCCTACTTGGTACTGTAAGGTTTGTTGTTGGCCGATGGGAACTGATGGAACAAATTCTTGCAAGGGATAACATATTACCCGGTATTCTGCAGAAAGTGATGTTGCACTGTGTCCTGCCTCATGATTTATCCTCCCCATGATTTTAAATGTATCACACTAAGTTCAACTATTGACATAATATGTTGACAAACAACATGACAAGTCCATGTTGTTTGTGGTGCTGGCAATCAATTTGATGTGTTGTGGTGCATGATGGTTCCTCTTCTATTGTATGTCTGGAGAGAATGTACAGTAAAGTACATTTTTGAGTTAAACCCCAAACAGTTGGACCACCTAAAAAGTTTTAGGGGTTCAAGTTATGAAGTGGGGTTACATTAAAACAGATTATAGAATTAGAAAATCATCAATATTACAATATCTTGAAAAAGTTGAAAAATAATTCCACCTTAGGATAGAGCTAAGAAACTTGAAATCTGCCCTAAAATAATTAAGGTCTTCGTTTACAGACTGTGCTAGTCCGAGATTAAAATTTCTGAAGTAAGCCACCATCTGGAGGTGAACTGAGCGCTGCACTCACAGTGGAGCATGAATTGTACGCTGTGATAAAATAGCATGCACATTTATGAACTTTACATTAAATGTATGATATTAAATTTTAGCAGCAGCAACCAGTTCTGTAGGCCATTGCAGATAAATAAATAAGAGCATGTAAACACCTTTTCTGGTATTAAAATAAGCAACACAAAAAAAGGGAATGGTCAATAAACTGAATCCGAACTGATAAAACTTGAGTACATTAAATGTTATGCTATAATGAATCACCAGATAACACAAATTTAAATAGTCCCATTCCACTTGCTTTCCAAACTTATACCTTTCTTACATAGTATATAATCTCAACCTGTGACAATTTTGGGGGTATATCACAGTGCTCTTACATAGTGCAGAAGTTAGAAGATCATCAGAAGTAAAAATGCTTGAACAGAATGCACAAAATTTAAACTATAAAGGGGAAAATATTTCTTTTGGTCCCAAGACAGGCTCACGAACGGAACGCTATGGCAGTAGTGAAAACAAACGTTCGTAATTTTGAATTGCACAATTCTCTGACATTCGATATAACAACTGCTATTCGATTATCTGAAGGCTGTGCCTATTTTAATATGTAATTCAGGTGTGTTAATTATATGATCACGGTTCCGCTCGGAGCGCCTGCCAAATGGAACTCAATCGGGGTGAATTTTAGAGCGAAAACTAGGCAGGAAGGCTTGTTTCAATTATAAAAATCATGAAACATATAGAATTATGGCCTCTCTCTCTCTCTATAAGCAACACAGGTGTGTACAATCGTTGTAAAGCATAATATAACTCTATTCTGTTCCTGGCTGTGAAAATAATTGGACTGCTCTCCAAGATGTCTTTAAAGACACTATTAGTAGGCAAACACTTGTAAGCAGACAGAACAATGGTTAAAACTAGCACACCATTAGGAACATCCTGCTTTGTTACCACTCAAACATATATTTGATTAACTGTCATGCATTAAAATTATTTTACAATCAATTTACAATAGGTTACCATTATATGCTGCATATTTCAGAATACAACAGGTGCATATTCCAGATAGCAACTGCATATGTCATTAAAATAAGAAGTACTGCATTCTAACTCAAGGTCAGTCTTCTAAATTTCAATAAGAAGTTCAATTAATAAATGTAATGGAATTACACAATTTTCCACTTGGTAATTTACACAGCTTTAGCTATTGATGTAGCCTTTCAAATCCTAAAGAAATCACAGATGCAGGGGCATTAATCCCCTCTGAGTGATGGAGGCTAACCCCCAGTCCCAAGTGTCAGGAAGGCAAAAAATTCCCCCCTAAGACTAAAAAAGTATCCCACCTACCAAAATTTTGAGGCATATGCCTCTGGACCCCGTATCTGGACGCCCCTGGTCAGATGAGTTGAGATTTAACATTTAGGTATCTCTGGAGGCTCTTGTGGGCAAAAGAAAAGAAACATTAAAACCATTCTACCCAGAAACCCCAAACATTCTGTACATTTGTTCGTACTTCATCATTTGCTCTGCAACAGGTTACAGATGTTAAGCGCCAGTGTAAAGGGACAAGAAATAAATGTAGAGGAGTAGGATAGGGTATAACAGTAGAACTTTCTTCTGCTGAAGCTCCTGACCGCACAGAAGGGAACCAGCACTGTATGTTGCCCAAATTACTCCAAAGACCTAAAACAGTGTAACGTTATGTCACCAATGTAAGTAACTATACAGCGAAGTATCAAGAAGTAGTCAAACATCTAACAACTGGCTCAGCATTTTCCATCAACAATTTCCACAGTGAAATCCCTTAGTTCATTTACCCCTTACTGTCACTTAAATAAAACAATAATAATATCCATTTAGTTTAAAACTGACAACAATGCAGAACGACTACAGACAAAGTATGAGCGAATGATGTCGGCAGCCATGCAAGGTGCCCATGACGTTATACATCTAATTTAACTTAACCAACGCCACCAGTACGGGCATCAAACGCGGTTCCTCAGCTCTGTACCCCAGTGTGTTATCCATTACTCAACAACCTCCTCAAATCAATGAACAGGCAACTCCAAAATCAATCGGTAGTTCATTATCCCTGATTATTATAGTTTCCCTCAAAGGCTCGAATCACCGCATGATCTATGGAATAAGCTTCATATCTGCAAAGTCAGTAGAAAATACAATAAGCTTAAAGTGCATTCAATATTAGTAACTCACACCATGGCAACAATGTTGAAGTCATGTCACAAAAGGACAATTTGCATAAGGTCAAAGGATCCCTTAAGCTACATATAATTAAGTCAGCAACAATAAAAGAAGCTGAAGTAGTAACCTTAAGCAGGAGATTTGTGTAGTGCATATTGTGTAGAGCGGGAAGAATCAGCGCCAGGATGATGAGAGGAAGCAACGAATAACCAATCACACCGAGACACTGCGAATAGTTCACCTACGAACAAGAAACAGAATACGTGAACGTTGCAACACATTAACTCAACACAGCCCAGTAATGGTCAATTAAGCAAACATTATTTTTCAAATGGATTTGTTAAACCATATTTTTAATTCCCTGATGTGTGCGTGTAGTACTAGTGGATTAGTTTCATTTATTCTTAAATTTGATATCGCCCTTCTTCTAAAATTTTTTGCTCAGGTGCACACGCCTCGACTGCACAACTGCAGTTATACTGCAGAGCAATTGTGCGTGAAAGGCTTGCTCAAGGAGCCTACACAGTGACTCCTCAAATGAAGGTCGAACCCGCTCACTCGGCGCACGCTAAGTGTTGCGGACCGACCGCTTTAACCAATCGGCCCCCGTGCCACATGGTATTAGTAAATATGGTCTATGATCTTCAGTCAATCAGACATTTAATGCAAAGCCAACTCGGTCATGATCACTGACATATTCCCATTTAGCAGGCATAGCACAGATTCAAAAATATTTTGCTGAGTCATTTTCAACAATCAGTTTTAAACTCCAAATCAAGATCGTTCTCAGCACACGCATTTTCTCAGTCAATGATCAAAAAGCATTGGTAAGAAATGTCTATTTATTTGAATAAACATAAAAGCACATTCGCATAAACATAATTTGTGCCTGTGAATAAGTTGGTTCCTGTGACTTCGCTTTTGTGGGCGCTGTAGCAATGACGAGATTACGATTAATTTAAGGACCTCCATGGTAGTGAACAATCTGTCAAAGGAAGGCCTTGCTATACAATGCCAACTTATAATCCACGGCAGCCAGCCTTTAAGTCTCTCTCTTGTAAAGAAATGTGCTATCTTTACCTTTCAGGAGCTACATAAATTCCACATGTTGTTCATCAAAACTATGCATCTACACATACATAAAATGATACAAAGTTATGAAAACAAGTGGGTGCGATTCACCTCTCCACCCAGAACACGAGCCAAAAGGAAAATAAGAAGTGAACCAAATATCCAGATCGTCAGAATCCAGGAAACAACCTTCAAGCACAAACAAATTTCACAAAAGCACTTAAAACAAAGCCAGGTTGTAAAAGCTTAGCAAAATCATAATTTTAAGTCCTAGTACATAATTATATACATCTTTATTTATTGAGAAAACACTTAGACAAAAATACAGAAATGCTAACGTGAGAGATTAAAATTTAAGAGAATGTTAAAAGTTGTTGAGACTCGATTGATGAACTAATAAATTTATTATATTAGAGTCTGGGGATAAAGTGAGAGTTGTCTTTGTTAGTTGCATGCTCTAGGTGTTGATTGATGAGTGAAGAGGGGATGTCGGGGAGGTACGACTTGGTATAGGACATGCTCGGGATTATGCGATATTAAGAAGAGGAGTTTAGTACCTGCTATATTAGTTAGCTCAGAGACTGTTGGGAAGGATAGTTCAAGGTAACCTAGCTGTTTGGCTCTTTGTAGGAGCTTCTCCAGTCGTTCTTTATCAACTCTATGAACGCATCATGAAGGGAAGCATATAGTAGTTTTACAATAGTTGTGGCTATGTGGCCACCGGACAATTCGTCGCGGACAATTCGACGGAGAAAAATAGACAATTCGGTGCGGACAATTCGCCGCGGTAAATTTCAATGTGTCTGTAGCGTCAATGCGGGGTAGTTAGCTCTCGTCGACTTAATGAATGAAACAATGTACCCATTGTAACGATATACAAACAGTGGAACAATTTCGGAGAGGATTTTTCAAAACAAATTATTGATATTTAGTTGACAATGTGATAGATTAGAGTACCTTGAGGATTTCATATGCCCTGCTAGAGTGTATATTCCATTAAAACTTAATATTAGGCCTAAATATTTTTTAAACTTGACAGTCTAATCTTACATTTTAGTTTTAATAATGCTGTTAATTTGCATGGTTGCTTAATGAAGCATTTACCATTATTTTCATATTATTATTGACCGTGCCGAATTGTCGCGATGAATTGCCCTCAAACCCTATGCTGATGCTACATGCTCATAAAATGACCAATAGCATACAGAATCTCCGAGTCCTCAGTGGAACTCTACTTTCAATAAATTCAGCAAGCTTAAATCTACAACAAAGTTAATTACAAGCCTCAACCATTAATTAATGGTCTGTGTTATGTCCACACAGTATACACACAAAGTTCACACAAGGCCTTAAATAAAATGAAAGGAAGGTCAGCAAGTCAAAATGGGAATGAAGACCTACTTGACAGTTTCAACAGGCTATACAATGGTAACTAACTTTAAATGCACTTTAATAGTAGCTTTGACTGAGCCAAAAATTAGCACATGCAGCCAGGTAACCTGAGAGGTGACATTAAGTACTCACTCCGAACTGTCCGTACAGAGAGATGAGCGAGTAGAAGAGGACAACCAAGAGTGGACCCCAGAAGTCAGTATTTTCACGGACAATCTGTCGGTTGTAACCCAATTGTGGCATTGGAAACAGTACACATCGTACTTTGTACAAAATATCCTTAACATCAATGTCGAGTTCCTCGCTAAACATTTAAGAAAAACAAAGTAACCTGAAAAAATGTTTCAGTAAATCATATTCGTGGACTGACAAATGAAATCTAAATAGGAGTCTTTCATACGCTAAACTTGTTTCAAAACAAAATATTTGTCACAATTAGTTTAAGACCTTTTCATTAGGTTCAAACACTTCACACTTCTCGCCTCGTTCGATGTCAGTGCTGCCTTTGATACTGTGGACTATGCTATCCTAATGGAGCATTTCTCTATATCCTTTGATATGGTCAACTGATCTCCTCTGGTTACACTATTTTCTGTCTGACATTTCTGTGGTCTCTTGGGTCATTCACTGTGCCTGGACTTATGTCCCATTCCATTATATAATTTGTACCAACGACTTATCAGCCATACTCACTCTCAAGGGGTCTCGACTCACTAGTACAACAATAGCACCCAAGTCTGCTCACGGCCCAGCTAACGCAGCGTTTTTTTTTAGATAGGACCCAATTCAGTTGGCTTGGATGATCGAGCCTTACCAGCCAAGATTGACAAGAATTTCTCCATGCTAAGTACTCAGTCTCTTCATTCCCTAGTCACTTCATACACCCTCTGGTTGTTCCCAGCTTGTGTAAGGCTACTGCTCAATCCCAAAGTTTTGCTTATGTTGGCTTCTCTAATTGGAACCAGGAATTGCATCTATCTTGAGCTCCTCAGTCTTTTTCTTTTCTCTGTTCCAGAAACACCCAAAGTTTATTATATATTTTTTAGCGAGAGCACTGTCAGAAGCGTCTCTTAATTGTGGAGTGGCACTTTGTAAATGTTTTATTATGATTACGATGAAAGAATGATGATTGAGAACCACTAAAATAAGGTTTTGTATAGAAAGGTTAACCAATGTTACTATTTTTTAATCATTACCAATGCTACAGTTGAAAGGAAAGCTCGTCAGTACAACCATAAATTTATATTTGCAGCAGTTACATTTAAGCAATGAATTAACTGAAAGCAGTTACAGCAGAGGTTTCTGATTTCTTTCATCCTCATCTTCAACTTCTAACAGCCATCCAAAGCCCTTGCTGTCAAGAAAACTTGAAGCCACGCCTCTTCTTCTAAGATTTTCAGAGGAACCAGCATCAAACCCATCATTGTCCTTTGCATCAGCACTTGCAATGATGTTACCTAAATATACAGACAAATGAACTTATGCTCTGCTCACTCACATAGACAAATGCTCAATTTGAAATAATTTAATAACAATGTTCTCTTAAAGTATTTTCATTCATGGACTGTTAGTCAAATTTAATATATTAGTCAATCTTAAATTTAAATAACATACCACATGCCTAGGCTATCATTAATTGTATCAATGTAGGCTAAAATAACTTTGATAATGATCTGTTACAATGTCACTATGTTTACATCTACATATAGACCAAAATGCATTACCCTAGTCACACAGTTTTGTCATCTGCGGCCCATCTTATTCCCTCTTTAGATCTCTAGTCGCATTTTCAAATCTGCAGAAAATCGCAGAATTTTTTTCCGAAGGTTGACATAGATGCGGTTGAATTTTTGTGGTCCTATGTCTGATCGGGGAAAATTATGAGGCATTCGGTGTGTCACCCACCACCCTTTCATTTCTAAAGCTGCTATCCTGTTCCGAATCCTAAACGTTACAACAGGACAAATGCCACCCTTCAAAAGTCAACATGCTCTAGCTATTCTATTGCGATGCCACAAGGCTGCCATATTTTTGCCCTGGCAAGAATTTATTTGGGGCATAAATCGCCCCTGCACTGTTTACTCGTAAGGCTGGCCAGACTATGTCCTGGATTAAAAAAGTCTGGCGTCTACGTGGATATATAGGCCTATGAATAACAGAGGTCCTACCAGTGGGGCTATTGATGGACGTCGATAAAAATTGGAATTCTTCAGGTGACGGTACGTATTTTGTGGGACTCTCCGGTGTTGTGCGCACGAACTCGCGTCTTTGCGAGTGTTTCGTTTCCATAACGGCGCTGTCTATATTAACAGTTACCGACGTGTGTTCTCTCTTCGTCCCACTAAACACAAAATCCTGTCTTTCGGCCATTGCTGTTGTCGCCAACAGTGCATGGCGCAAGTCTTCGAAATGGGAGGCAAAGCAATTCTTTGGCCACCTAGCGGTTGTTAGGAGCAATATAACTGTACATGTTGCAGTTTAGTAATCACAAGCTCGTGCTGTTCAGTGTGCCTACGGTACGTAAGTAATATTACGGACGCTGTTAAAATGTGAAGCTCTGTAATTCTTTGCTTCATAGGTACGAACAGGGACTTATTCTTATAGTAAAGCGTGGATGACAATTTAAGTTCATTGGATGGTAGAGGCTTAATTTTGGACCCAGCCTACGTACATTAGCATAGACAACGACAATTTTTAATTTTTATTAAGGCTAAAAAGCGTTTGGAGTAGCTTCACTACTGTTAAAAGTTAGTCATTGAAGGGTAACAGATATTTTGCATAGATTGCGCTTAGAGTAGGCCGAAATCAAGCCTTCACTCTAAACCCCAATGAACTTTTCTTTGTTTCAGATCTTGTCATGTATACAGAGATTGTTTCATGTCTAATTAACTGCATTTTTATTTATTTATTTTTATTACCGAAATTTGATACCGCCCTTCTTCCAACATTTTTTGCTCAGAATTGCACACACACGTCTCGACGGCACAATTGCAGTTGTAGCTTACTGTAGAGCAATTGTGCGCAAAGGACTTGCTCAAGGTCCATACACAGTGACTCCTTGGACGAGGGTCGAACCCGCTCGCTCAGTGCACACTGGACGTTACGAGCTGACCGTTCTAACCGATCAGCCACCGTGGTACGGTGGCCGATCCGTTATAGCAATCTCATGAGATTTTGGAAACAATTCCAATATCTATATCATGAATATTACAACAAAGACCAAGAACTGACTCTTGCGATAACCCTACTCAAAATTCTGATCCATTCCAAGAATTTCCCTCTTATCCCAACTTTCTGTCTTGTCTTTCCTCAACCAGTTACATATCTGTCCATCATAACAGATTTCCCTATTGCCACTCGCCTCCAGTTTGAGTGTCTTCCCTAGTCGTTTGTGAGGAGCTTTGTCGAATGCTTTAGCAAAGTCTAAGCCAATTTTTTGCCTTTGCCTAATTTTTCATATACTTCAAACAGAAATCAAACAAGTTCATTAGATAGGAACAGCCCTTGGTGAATCCATGCTGACTATTGAATATCACCACAGAATAGATAAAGTGTATCACCCTGTATTCCAAAAGATGCTCTTTGATGAACTCCTCTATTACCTTGTACACTATACTGGTAAAATTAACTGGCCTATAATTCACTTCCATTTTCTTTTAAAAAGTGGTACATCTCTCCAGTCCTGTGGTATTTTTCTTGTTTGCAATGACCACTTCATAATGTTAGCTAACACCTCTCCCAATTTTCTGTTGCTTATCTTAGAGCCATTGGTCGCAGTGCATCAATACCAGGGCTTTTATCTGTTCAGACTATCTAGTTCTTTTATTACCTTTGAAAATATTATATTACTTAATCTGTGTTCATCACCACTGCTGAACATTTTACTGCTTTTGGAATGTTTCAACCTCCTCCTGGCTGAAAACTGACACAAAAACACTTGTATAATTCCTTAGCAGTCTCCTCGTCTTCGATGGAGACTCGTAACTTTTGTATACTTTTTAATAAATACTTTTTTTAATTAGAATGCTGTAATTTTAAATGTATTGTACATCAGAGTGTGGATATGCAGTTGGTTCAATAAAGAATATACTCACTTAGTTACTTACTGTTCATTTGTCTGTGGTCCTACTCTATCCTTCTCCTGCTGCCTGCTCCTCACATACCGGCAAAAATGTTGCTATTATTGTTCAAATGTGTGGCTAACTTACTCTCATATTCATGCATGACTTTCCTGTTGGTCTGGTTTGCCTGATTCCCCTTCTCAGCGTATTTTCTTTTTAGTAATTAATTTCAAAATGGATACACAGATCACTATAGCCACGTTTTCTTTCTTGAATTTGCTGTACTTCTTTCAGGCTTTTTGCTTTGCCTTTCTTTTTTCTGTACGTTTATGGTTACCTATGGCCTCTTCTTGACCATTCGCTTACCGTCTTAGGCTATAGGCTAGCTGATGTCAGGCCCACAAGTATGGAGCCTGCAGCCAGGGTCGTACCGAGGGGGGCCAGCAGGGCCTAGGCCCAGGGCGCAAATGTGGAAGGGGCACAGATTTCAGGATGGAATAAATTATTATTCCATAAAATGCACTATTTTCAAAATGTGGGGTGCCAAATTGATGCTTTGCACAGGGTGCAATTAGCTAGGCACAGGGCGCAATTATAGCTCGGTACAGCCCTGCCTGCAGCTGGCATGAGAAGACAGGTCTTATGGACCAGTGGTGATTTGCGATGCCAGACCAGAAATGAAAGGCCTGGCCAACTGAAGCCCTCAAAGTTTGCTCAGGAAAGGTTGGAAGTGCAAAGTAGATGTAACGTCTGAATTTGCTAGCCATTGAACCAATTCTATTTGATTGTGATTGTGTGTTATCAGCGTGACAGCACCTCTGAGTAGGTTTCCTGTAGAAGTGCTACATGACTGTACAATTGTAATTCCTTCATAGGGCCTACACATCATTTGACACAGGAGCAAAGTTTGTGATGTCTGAATATCGGCCTAATATAATATTGGTTACATGAACATATTTTGACAGATTATATACATAATACATTCTGCATTCATTAACAAATATTTCTAATTTATATAGCGCCCCTTCAAGAACCCTAATAAGGAGTGCTCTAAGCCCAGTCACAACTAAATAAAAAGACTTGAGTGACTCATGAAACCCAGTTGGGTTCATCGGGAGTAATGAATGAATGCAACTCTAATGTGAGATTGCTCATAATTTTTAGTGTATTATATAATATCGAAATATCGGCTATCTCGTTTGAGAGGTGGGGGACACTCAATGAGAGGTGCAAGAAATGTGGGGGACAAACGTATAACATGTGCCTATATGTAAAAGATGGGGGGACTTGTCCCCCTCGACACCCCCCGGATCGACGCCTCTGTCAGCATTTGTGCACAGTTCCCAGTCCATGGGTAGGCCTACACCTACATACCTAAAACGTAGTTGAGTCATAAAGTTAGAGCCAATGATTAGGCAAGCATATACATAAGACCAGGCTGGTATGTTTTCACAAAAGTAGTACAATATTTATTACAAGATATTTATTAACATGCACATAATCATTGAAGAACATTAATTGTTAATATATTATTTATACACCTATGTGTAATGTATGTATTCAAAGCAGAAATGAATATGATTCTCCTGTTTGAACATGTATGCATCAACAAATATATGCGTGTAATAAGAAATCACATGAGTTTCACTTGTTCGATAGTCGGACTGGAAGATAATTGATCATGCAAAGAAATGGGGAACAAATACTTGAAACACTCTGTACTCTTATTTTACACTTATTGTGCTCATATTATACTATTCTAGTCTATCATTGCGATGGAGTTGGGCTCAGGGCTTGATGCAAATCTAATGAAGCATAATATGCAGGATTAACTCTTTGTTACAGTAATTAATATAATAAGGAATCACACAGTTATAGTTTAACGCTTTTTATATATTGCTGTTGGACGTTGAGGAAAAAGGACATTCCAAGGCACAACATATATATGCTCAATACAGCTTGATTGGAATTGGGTATTACCTATGCCACGATGAGCTTCAACAACTCTAAATACCAGTGTCATCTGCAAGCACCACATCTTTTGTAGAAAAACAGACAGACGAATTCCTCAGTGCTAAGTTAAATTACAGTAAAGTGTTAAACGAATAATGAGCCTACAACACTTTATCACTTGTGCCATGATATTTGAGCTACACAAGTCTGAAACAAAGTCTGAAGTGAAGATTAGCGATTCTTAGCTCAAGTCTTAGAAAGAATTACACAATGCATCAACCAGGTGGCAATTCTGCTGCCAGAAAATCTTAGCAGAAATTTCTGCACAAATACACAATGGAAATATCCAATTCAAAACTAGATTTAACCTATACGATCTGTTAGTATAAACAGCTCTACTACCAATTAGCTATAGTGCTATTGCTTGTTTTAATGAAAGACTCTTTGTTTTGTAGCAGAATCGTTAACACATTTTGTTGGACGTTATACAAAGCTTGTTTCGGTAGAATAGTCAGGCATTTGTTTCTTAGAAAGTGGAATCGCCTGAATCTGGAAAAAAGAGCGCTCGGAACTGTCCTGTGCCTGCACGGCTCGTTGTTACCGCGTTTCGGAAATTAGGCCGAGCCTGGATGCCGCTGGGAATGGATTCGGCAGAAGCAGCAGCTGCTGGAGCTTCATCATTCTCGTCCTCCTCAAACAGTGCTGAGATCTTCTCCACCTCGAACTCGTGCTGTTGACTGGGAACCTGCTGCCGAACATCCGCCTCTTCTTCTTCTCCCTGAACGTCAATCTCACGACCTTCTCCAGAAGCGACCTTGCGCTGTCCAAAGTTGAGGTTAACGACACTCGTCACGTTTTGCGGCGTCACCTCCTCATCCTCATCATCTTCGTCACCAATGTAGGACTTTGTGTGGGCGGTCTCGGCATCCGACACGTATGACTCGGCCGAAGGAATGGCCGCCAGTTCCGGACGGTTGCGCATGAAGGTGAAGACGACGACGACCATGATGATGATGGCCAGCGTGACGATCGTGGCCCATACGACCATGATGGCCGTGATGATGTTGAACTTGGTCTTAGCATTTTGGATTTCCTCTCTCTCATTAAGGAAGGCTTCTTGCACCTCGTTCGACTGCTGCTGAAGCCCTGTCAAATGTATATGGGAGGAGGCCATGAGTCAATTGGCTCTGCAGAAATATTCTCTATTTTGTACAAATAGAGAATATTTCTGACCAGATAATTACTCTCTTATCACCCTCTACCACCACCACCATACTGTGTACTTATACAGTGTCAAGCAACATTTATATAGTACCTTTATCCAAAACAATACAAGTTCTGTGATTTGATAATGCCCCCTTTACAAAGTTCAGAAGTGCACTTTGAAACAGGGCAACCATTAAGAGCATTAAGTAGACTTGAAAATCAATCCAGAATTTCCAGTTCCAGTTGCAGGATGTTGACCATGGAAGATAATTAGGCAAACGGAAGATGATTTGCAAGTGCTTTGTACATGAGTGTGCCAGCCAGGAAGTCAGTTTAGAGAATGAAGAGCAGAGGTATGACATGGTCTCATGAATGAAACTTGGCAGATATTTATGGAACTGCAAAAGAAATAATACAGGCAGCATATGCTACCATTTGATAAATAACCTTACTTTGACATAAATTTTTGTACATACAATAACATCCTATTTCGTGTGAAAAAACAATTAGGTAATCAATTGCACAATTCCAATTTTAATCAATTAGCAATTTTTTGATAATTCTTATAGCAAAATGATTATCTCTATTTTATTCTCATAGTGGCCACACAAGCGATAATTAAAATCTTCTCCTGAATTTAGTTAAATGTTGTTTAATAGAATTGAGACAAGACTGGATCAGAAGCAACAGCTAAAGTAATAGAAATTTTAAAAGATTCAGTGAAAATATCAACAATAATTTGTAAGCCAGCTTGTGCATAGTCAAACTTTAAAAGTCATGTTAAGGTGAATTCAAGTTAACAAATCTAATTATGGACCGACTGCACCATGCTTCATCTAATTCTAATCGATTAGCCACAACATTTTGCTAATTCTAATTGATTAGCCACAACATTTTGCTAATTCTAATCGATTAGCCACAATATTTTGCTAATTCTAATCGAATAGCTACAACATTTTGCTAATTTTAATTCTAATCGATTAGCTACAACATTTTGTTAATTCTAATTAATTAGCTACGACATTTTGCTAATTCTAAGTCTAATCGATTTGATACAAATGTTGCTAATTCTAATCGATTAGCTACAACATTTTGCTAATTCTAATAAATTAGCCACATTTTGCTAATTCTACATGATTAGCCACAACATTTTGCTAATTCTAATTCTAATCGATTAGCTACAACATTTTGCTAATTCTAATTATAATTTAGTAGCAAATTTCAGTAGTGAATTCTAATTCTTATTGATTAGCAATCTAACTAAAAATCTCAGGTGCACTTGTGAATGCTTATGTTCACATATGCAATGCATGTATCAAAACATGTAAGAAAACGTTTATGAAAACATGTGTGATGACATGTATGCTTCTGTGCAAGAAACAGCAGAGAAAATGTTTTCAACAGTGACTCAGAGTTGTGTGAAAATGTGAGGAGCTACATTAACCTCGACCGATGATCCACTTACCCAACAGAGCTGCTCCTGGAGGTCCTTTTATGCCTGTGGCTCCTGTAGCCCCAGAAGATCCAGTAGCTCCAGTGAAGCCGAGTTGACCAGGGGCTCCAGTTGCACCAGTGGCTCCACTTCGACCTAAAACAAAACCAGTTCTCCTTTTAGTACACCGATTCACTCATCTTGAGAGCATACCCGACTGCCTTTGATTATATCGTCTGTTGCCATTTGTAACAATATCGAATATGTTCAGGGAGGCACATTTTATTTCGTCTATTATCATAGAAGAAATTATGGAATCAATAGAACAGGTATTCAGAGTAGCCATCAGCAGTATTTTATTATATCTATAAATTATATAGCACCACTCACAGTACAACACCAATCAGAGGTGCTCCCAGTGACAGGGACACTGAGAAAATGATGCTGTCTTTAAGCAGTTAAAGGATGCAGGGTGGTCTCAGCATGAAGCATTAAACAAGTCAAGTTGGCTCCATAGAGTGGGGCCAATGAAGGCACAAGATATGGCAATGGCAGTCTCCTCTGCCGGACACAGAGTTCATGATGGTCAAATGAGCACAGGGGTCGAAGTGTGATGGATGAGTTCTACAGGTGGGTCAGCTCACAGAGGTATTTAGACGCTAAGCCAGAAGAGGATCAGTAGGTGAATACAAGGATCCTAAGTTGAATACAAGCCAAGTGGGGAAATAGGGAAAGGACGGGTAGCCAATGTAGATGGTCAAACATTGTTCTAAATATGCAAGGAGCGTTGAAGGCAAGCTGTCAGTCTAGCGCAGATGAGAAGAGAGTCCATGGTAGTCCATTCTACCCAAGAGGCAGCATCCAAACATTGTTAGATATTTTAGTCTGGCCATTTGATATTGTTACATGAAGTTAATATCCACAGAGATATCAAGCAACATCAAGCTGAGTTAGTATTTTAATTAGCTGGATAACTGCAAATGAAATGCCATGCTATCTGATGCCCATTTGGTCATTCATCCTTATGTGATTTCTGAATAAGTACAAATGCATGAAGGAAGGTTAAAAAGCCTTCTGTCTGGATTGTTGTGGTTGATGTCGTTTCCACTGCCTGGTCCTTCTCACCTCACTAAATACTATTCTAATGAAGAGCTATCGTAAAGGTATGCAGATGCATGTGTAACCATTGCCATAATTCCACTTTTATAATTAGCGAGGTGTTTAGAGGGTATTTTAGAAATAAACACCCAGTTTTTAACACATATATAACAGTTATATACAGTATCACCATAGTTATTGCAATAGTCGATCAATTATTAAGTCAAATTACAGTTCTTGATTAAAATTTTTAAACAGATGCTTAACTGCATCTTGCTGATTTTATCGAACAAATTATGTCTTGAAAAATATCATGTGGTAAACTTTATATTGTGCCGAGTCATCATACACGTTATTGGCATTACTAGTATATGATAGCTTTATATACCTGTCCATCCTGTTTGTCCTGTGGCTCCCATAGCTCCAAGGACGCCAGGACTTCCATTATCTCCTCGGTTGCCTGCTGGTCCCTTTGGTCCTGTTGCTCCTGTTGATCCTGTGAATCCTGTATATCCCGTGGCTCCAGTATATCCAGTTGCACCACTTCTTCCTGTAGGTCCTGTCACTCCAGTGTTCCCAGTCCATCCAGTTGCACCTGAGCAGTAAAACAAGTGCGACAATGTAAACAGATCTGCAATGCATTGATTTCAACCTCGGATTGTTTGGGATCACTTGCTGAACAATCATCAATCATTCATTTGTGCACCATTACCTTGAGCATTTGCTTGGTGGTGTATATAGCCTGGCCCAAACATCATTATTATTACCGAAATTTGATATCGCCCTTCTTCCAACATTTTTTACTCAGCACACACAAACACGCCTCGACGGCGCAATTGCAGTTGTACTGCAGAGCAATTGTGTGCCAAGGACTTGCTCAAGGTCCCTACACAGTGACTCCCCGGATGAGGGTCGAACCTGCTCGCTCAGCGCACACTGAACATTATGGGGGGACCACTCTAACCGATCGACCACTGTGCCAAACATGGTTCCAATCATATGTTCTCATCAATAAAGCAAAAGATTTCCCTCACCTGTGGCGTCTCTTACGGTTCTGTTCTCAGGTTACTTTTCTCTGTGTGCACCCTGTTCCAGTATTTTACGGCATTCAAGTGGAAGTAACACCATTGTAAGACAAAAACACTCAACTCTACACTCATTTGATACTCCTCAGGCAGGACTTTCTCTCAGTTGTAACCTGAGTCATGTTTGTACTGCTCTGAAAACTATGCCAACCTCAGTATCACCTTTACAGAACTTCGCATCAACTGAATAGGTTGAATTATTTGAATTGCATTTACATATGCAATTGGTCATTCAAGGTTCGCTCTGCAAGGTCTGTTCTGGCATTCAGATATTGACTAAAACTCATCTCTTCCTTGTCCCATTTCTTCCATAGTCTGTTTCCGTGTCTTCTCGAAGTCCCCTCTTAGCTTTGACTGGACTCACCCTGGAATTTGGCTGGTACAATAATTTATTTTACTGGTCTCTACTATCAACTGATGCCTTGAGTGGAATCACAGAAACTATTGGAATACATCAGATCATCCTTCCAGCCCAATCCTGTAGTTCATCTTCCCATTATGAGTGGAAATTAATGGAAACTTTAATGAACAGAAAGACTACCTGGTTGGCCATCAGTTCCAAGTTGACCAGTAGAACCAGATGCTCCAACTGTTCCTTGCGGACCAGGCTGACCAGGTGGACCAGCATTTCCAGGATATCCGGGATTACCCTTTGGTCCCTGTGGTCCAGCACCACCAGTGGAACCACTTGAACCAGTTGAACCTGTGTAGCCTGGACGCCCAATAGGACCAGATGAACCAGTGAATCCAGTGTCACCTACAGAGACAACAAAGTAATTAAGTATATTCTTTATTACATCAGTTGGCCCAGTTCAACATTCCACTTATAAAAATTTGTCACAGCCCTTATTATGTCTTAACTATTGGTTACTGTCTTTAAATGTGCAAATATTCAATTTTTTCATGTCCAAGATTAATAATAATAAAAGCAATCAGTAGTAATAGTAGTAGTAGCAGCAACAGCAGCAACAGTAATAATAATAACAATAATAATAATATAAATAATAATTGAATAAATGATTTAAATGTAAGCTCCAGAGAAGCTTACTCTTCACATAATAATAATAATTATAATAATAATAATTATAATAAAAGGAAGACATCATTCCTGCTTCAAGGCTTAACTGTACCATCAAAAGTGCTGCACAGCACGTATACAGCAAGCAAGACATAATTAGCAAAGGGAGGTTTTACAAGAGAAGGTATTTCCCCTCATCAGAGGTGAAATAAGTCTTTACAAATCCATTATTATTATTATTGTTATTACTATTATTATTATTATTATTACTATTATGATTATGAAGTTCAAGCCCTGCTGGTCATGAATTTCGAACATCAGTAATTGTTATTTCAATCAATCCAGTTTCTCTTGTTCTATAACTTAGCTGGGTCAATTTTATTTTGACAAACCTGATTGTTCTCATTCCCACCAGATCAGCAGATACAACACTATTTTAGCTACTGCAAGATATTATATAAGCACAGTGTTTAGATTATGTTGACACCCTATCACTTACCTGGTGGCCCAATTGGACCAAATGGTCCACGATCACCTGGTTGTCCAATAGGACCAGAAGATCCTGAGCTACCTATTGGTCCTGGAGGTCCTTGGGCTCCTGGGGGCCCCTGTGGACCTTGGAATCCAGAATTTCCAGTTCCACCCTGAGGTCCTGAAGGCCCAATTGGACCTTGGGCTCCTGTGTATCCTTGAGGTCCAGTAAATCCAGTAGCACCTGGTCCACCTGGCCGACCCAAGTCTCCTGGAGGACCTCTATCTCCATTTGGCCCATTTGGTCCTGGTGGTCCTTGAACACCTTGCTGGCCACTAGGACCAATGTCTCCTCTTGGACCTGAAGGACCAAGAGGACCCCTGTTACCTTGTGGTCCTGATGGCCCCAACGGTCCTGGTGGCCCAACAGGTCCTTGAGGGCCTAAGGATCCAGGTGGTCCATTAGGGCCAGTATCTCCTCTGCCTCCTGGGGGTCCTTGAAGGCCAGCTGATCCCTTTGGCCCAAGTGGCCCTACAACTCCAGTTGCTCCAGGCTGACCCAAAGGTCCTGTTGGTCCAATTGGACCAGCTGGACCCTGAGGACCAGAGTTTCCTGTATCTCCACGTGGGCCAGAAGGTCCTCTTGGTCCTGCAGGGCCTTGTTGACCTGATGAGCCTGTGTCACCAATTGGTCCAAGGACTCCTCTTGTACCCTGCTGACCTTGTGGTCCAATGGGGCCGGATGGTCCAACAGGTCCTGAACTTCCAGTATCACCTTTTGGGCCCAGAGCTCCAGCTGGACCTGGAAGTCCTGGTGGTCCAAGTGGACCAGTAGGTCCAGGTGATCCAGTATTACCTGGATCACCATTGTCACCACGAGGTCCTTGAGGTCCTGGGTTGCCAATAGGTCCAGTGGGCCCTGAAGGACCTTGAGATCCTTGTGGACCCAGTGGTCCAATATCACCTCTAGGACCACTGGGGCCTATGTCACCTTTAGGTCCAACAGGTCCAGTAGAACCTGTACTTCCTGGTGGTCCTATCTGTCCAACATCTCCTTTTGGTCCCTGCTGACCCGTAGAACCTGCTGGACCAAGTGGCCCTTTGGGACCCTGAGGACCTTGATCTCCAATTTGTCCTTTAGGACCTTGCGGTCCAGTGCTGCCTACTGGGCCCACTGGTCCTTGTGGTCCCTGGCTGCCTGGAGGACCTAAATCTCCTCTAGTGCCAGGTGGTCCCAGTGGTCCTTGACTGCCTGCAGGTCCTATATCACCAGGTGATCCTGTTGCTCCTGTTCCTCCAAGATCTCCTAGGACTCCAGGTGGCCCTGGTGGTCCTGCTTGTCCTGGTGATCCTTGGGGCCCAAGGTCTCCCTTCGGTCCAGCTGCTCCAGGAAGACCACTTGGTCCTATGTGGTGGTGAAACAATTATTAAAATTATATGCACTGTCAGATACAAACCAGCCTTTATTTTGCACTTGTTAATTCTTGCATATCTGTAAACATCTTATGCAGCATTAATGAATTAGGCACTAGTTAAATACTTCATCATAATATAATAAGCCTAACATTATTTGTCAAGCTTCTGTACACTTAGTCTGAGAGGAAAATTTATAAAATGTAGGAACTCAGAATAGCCTTTATGATCAAGAGTGTATGTAACGATGTCTCCGACTATTCTTGTATCCTGATATTTTCAAAAGTATGTATTAAAGTAAGTAGCATATATCACCTGAAACACTAAACTGAATGTTAATACATGATCAAAAATTTCATATGATATTAGACTGCTGAAACAGTCGGGAATCACATTACATGCTTCAAATTAACTATTATATAAGAAGCAAAGATAATTATTTCTGTAAGTTTTAGAAAATGTAATCAGTGCAAAAATACAGTGATAACTTTAACACAATAGGTTGAGACAGTTGCCTGTTTCCTTCTTCCTATGTTACAAACATACCTGCAGGCCCAATAGGTCCCAAATCTCCTTTGGGTCCTTGAGCCCCAGTGGGACCAGCGAAACCAGTGCCCTGTTGTCCCGCTTGTCCGGCTAAGCCCATTGGTCCAGATGGTCCCAGTGGTCCAGTTGCCCCTGTATCACCCCTCTGGCCTTGTGGTCCAGCTGGCCCAATGTCACCCGAAGGACCCGATAGCCCTTTTTGGCCTGTATCTCCTTTTGGTCCAGCAGGTCCTGGAACTCCAATTGAACCTATAGGTCCTGGGTCTCCAAGATCTCCAGTAGGCCCTGTAGCACCTGGTGAGCCAAGTGGTCCAGGTGAACCATCTGGCCCTTGAAGACCAGTATCACCTCTGATTCCCTGAGGACCAGCAGCACCTGGTAGCCCAATTGACCCTGGCTGACCGCGATCACCTTTAGGTCCCAGTGGTCCTTGTGGTCCTGAATCTCCTTTAGGACCAAGAGGTCCTTTTGGTCCAACAGGTCCTTGAGGGCCAATATCCCCAGATGGTCCAGGGCCACCAGTAGCACCAGTAGCACCTAATAAAATCGAGATGCACTACATAATAATAAAGTTATGCATTAATGTTTAATTAATGTTGGAAACAGGTTTTTGAAGAACACATTGTAGCTATCAGTCTGCTGCAAATCATCTTATCTGAGTTTCAACCAAATCAACATTTAACATTAAGCATTACAAGACTAACTATGGTTTGAGTTTGAAAATGTGTTCTCTGTCTTAGGATTCATTGGTTATACAGCTACTGTGTTAGGTCAAGCTCAGACATGAATGAAGCACAAAAGAAACAATAAACTGGGTGGATGGACCGATTGATGGAAGGATGACTACTTGCACTTCAGAGTCACATTCCGGTAAGACCTTATAAGCGTTACAGATTTAATGAATAAAAAAATATAGTTTCTGTGATGTGCCAAATACACTGAACGAACGCCGTGCAACATAATATAATTTACTCTCTAGGAAGCATTGTTTGCTTCTGTCTAACGCTGGTTTTGTAAAACCAGATGTGCAGGTGCAAGATTACCTTACATGGTTGCTGTTTAGAGACAAAATAAGGCACTTCGTGCAAACTTGTTCAATGGTTTCGATTGCTGATTGCCAGCTAGCAGTACTATAAAAGTAGAAAAAAATACAATAGCAGAAAGTAACTCTGCCACTGCTTGCAATCTGATAGTGCCAGTCCCAAGCCTGGACAAAGGCAGAGGGCGATGCTAATCATCTTTGTTATGGCACAGTGTCGTTAAACTGCATCAACCGAACCGAACAATAGCAGAAAGTGTTTTCATAAATCTTATATTATTACAAAAGGAAGAAGCTCACCCAAGGGTCCTGCTGGTCCAATATCACCAGGAGGTCCAGCCTGACCTGGTTGGCCAGCTGATCCAAGCTGTCCAGATGGTCCAGTAGGCCCTGGGGGACCAACAGGGCCTTGCAATCCCACATCACCAGCTAGTCCGGCAGGTCCTGGGTCACCAGCATCTCCAATAGCACCCCTTATTCCAGCGATACCACTTGAACCAGTTGCCCCTGTTCCTCCTGTAGGTCCAGCAGCTCCTGAAGGTCCAGTTGGACCTGCAGGACCCACATCACCACGAGGCCCAGACGGTCCTGCATCTCCTGGTGACCCTGGCTGACCTTGTGATCCTTGAGGGCCTTGCTGCCCTGCTGGGCCTTTTGGACCCGGTGTTCCTGGTACACCTGCTACGCCAGCTTGACCCTGTGGTCCACGATCTCCTGCTAGGCCAACTGAACCAGTTGCTCCAGTGTCACCTGGACCTCCATTAGGGCCTCTGGGTCCTGCTGGACCTGTTGGACCTAAATCCCCTCGTTGTCCAGGTGGTCCTGGTTGCCCTATACCACCCGGGTTACCTTGAGTACCAGCATCTCCTCTTGGACCTTGCACCCCAGGTTGTCCAGTATTTCCTGTGAATAACAAACAGCAGTTATAAGCTAAAACTGACTATATGGGCTAAGACATAGGACTACTAGGACGAGTCAAGAAAAGTCTTTAAGAAAAATGTCTCTGCACGTTAATACAGGCCTTGGTCATATCTAGAATAGACTATTGCAACTCTGTTCTCTATAGCATCCCTGGATCTACCATCCAACCTCTTACTACTATTCTAATTAAGCTGTAAAGCTTATAAAATCTTGATCACGTCATCCTCACCCTTTGTGAAATACACTGGCTTACTGAAATACACTCCACGCCTGCATAAACTTCAAAATTTGTCTTCTAATGTGCCAATTGAACACAAATCCATCTCCGTCTTATGTTTGCTCATTTTTACACCTCATTCATCTCTCCAATCCAGACGATGACTACGATCTTCATCTTAAGCTGACTTTGTTGTAAAAAGATCTCTTAATAAAATTTGGAAACTGTTCGTTTACATTTGATGGCCTAGCTGAATGGAATATCAAGCTGTCGAACTTTATTCGCAAATCTTCGACAATATCGCTCTTCAAGATCGATCAACCTTAAGACACACTTGATCAAGATTTATTATGACTAGACTTTTCTGTTACGCACTTTTTGCAAGATTCATCTTGTTTTGGCATGTCGTAAATGACAGTTTAATAATAATAATAAAAAAAGACTGTTTTAACCACATACAAAGACTCAATAAGTTAACACCAAGATTTAATCATTTATTCTGTTTTGTCTTGAGCATACTGCTTGTTGTGGGTACATATAAACAAGACCATATTCATTGCTTTCCTGAAAGAAATTACTTGCATGAATGCATTTAACCACCAAATTGTAAGAGAAACCGATGCCGCTCAGCGTTAAAACAGGATTAAACACCTTCACTGCAAGTAATATCTGAGTAGTTACATATAACTTCTTAAAAACCTAGAAATTTCTACTGATTGAAAATTAACAAGTCAGTAGAGATGAAGTGAGTGAAAAATAAATCAAGAACAATTCATGTAATTCTGAAAAATTATGTTTAAAGCACAGTGTATTGGGAAAAGTATAATAAAACGTACTGTAGAGCAAATAGAATAGTCACTTGAAAGATACTTGATATTTATTTATGCCTATATGGTTTTAGACAGCGTTCTACTTACGATGAATTCAAAACTGATCCATAACAATGTATGGCAACTCACCAGTAGCACCTGGTGGACCTGATGGCCCTTGGGCTCCTTGGTCTCCTTGAGGACCTTGCGGCCCAGCTGATCCTACATCACCTTTTGCTCCCGCTGGACCAGCAGGCCCGATCTGGCCACTAGGTCCAATATCACCTCGCTGTCCAGGAGTTCCTGATGCTCCCGTGTCTCCCTTGGTACCCGCTGCACCTTGAACGCCAACATCACCTCTTGGACCAAGTGGTCCAGCAGGTCCTATTCCTCCTGGTGCTCCAGTTGCTCCCCTAACTCCTGGGGATCCTGCCACTCCTTGACTTCCTGCATCTCCCGATGGTCCTGTTGGTCCACTAGGTCCAGTGTCTCCAGTATTTCCTGGATCTCCCAGAGGTCCTATGGGTCCTACAGGACCTGGAGGCCCTGAAGGTCCTTGTGATCCCTTGTCACCAACAGCTCCAATCGGACCTGGGCTCCCCGCATCACCTCTTGGTCCTTGTGGACCAGTTGCTCCATTAGTTCCTGGATCACCACTCTGTCCTGGAGTTCCTTGAGAACCAATTTGTCCTTGAGGACCTTGAGGTCCAGTAGATCCTGTTGCACCTGCTTGTCCAGCAGGGCCTGTTGATCCTTGTGGTCCTGTACAATACATCACAAATGTTTTATTAAAAAAACAATGACAATGATAATTTCTGCTTATTATGGCATAGTAACGTATGATAACTAGTTTAACAGGAATTAAATTGAACTGCATGGCAGCCTGCAAGGCGCCCATCCGTTCTACTGCTCATTTTACAGTCGCCTCCTAGGGAGTTGAGGACTGAGTCTACCTTATGGGGCTAGCAGTTATCGAACCAACGCCATTCTCAGCTTCGTGCCAGCATGTTACCATTCAACCATTCATGTTACCACTCTGCCCTACCAGTTTAAAACTTACCACAGTTATTACCAATTAAAAGATTTATAAAAAACTTATTTAATCATAACTAATCTTTTTTAATCACTGAGAAAAGTTTTTGAACTATTCACAAGGAAAGAAATTATTAGTTGCAATGATCCAACAAGCAAAAACAAATGAACAACAGAATCAATCAGTATGAACATTATATGTGAAAACTTCAAGGAAATAGTTGCATTTAATACAATGCAATTGGATAATCAATAAAAGGGTAAGTATAATGGATGCTCATATACCTTGAGGTCCAGGTTGACCTGGAGATCCAATATCTCCAAGGTTTCCTTTGGGTCCTGGTGATCCCGGTCCTCCAATTGGACCAGCAGGTCCGGGTGAGCCCACATCTCCTGTTGGCCCTTTTGCTCCTGATGAACCGGCAGGACCTATTGGACCTGCAGGACCTGGTTGGCCTAAATCTCCTGTAGGTCCAGCTGGTCCAGGCAGCCCTGTGGCACCAACACTTCCTGATGTTCCAGGATCTCCCTGTTGTCCTGAAAGTCCAGTAGCACCTGTGTCACCTCGAGAACCCGCTGCACCCTGTGGTCCTGTATCTCCTCTCGGTCCCTGAGGACCCTGTGGTCCTGGTGAACCAACATCTCCTCGTGTCCCAGGGGTTCCAGTGGCTCCAGCTTGTCCAGCTGGTCCAGGTTGACCTGATTGCCCACTTGGTCCGGGATCACCTGGAAGACCTTTTGGCCCCTTTGGCCCAGCTGGACCAGGTTGACCAGAAGGCCCAGTTGGCCCTGGAAGTCCAATGTCGCCTTTAGGACCTGGAGCTCCAGTAGAGCCAGTATCTCCTTTCTGTCCTATATCTCCAGTGGAGCCCTGGTCACCAGTACTTCCAGAAACTCCTGCTGGACCAGCTGGTCCTGGCTGTCCTTGTAATCCTGATGGTCCAGGTGATCCAGCATCACCTCTAGGTCCTTGGGGTCCATTTGATCCAGGGAGACCTAAAATAGAAAACCATGCACCTTCAAAGCACAAACATAACTAAGCAAATAAAATAAGGTTTGATGTTGTAAGTTCAAATAGAAAATACATATAATTTTGCAAGCATTCTGTGAGTCTTTCCTTGAATATAAGTGAACCTCAAATGAGCAGAAGATAGAAAGCTCAACGAAACATTATATACAGAATTAGTTAGATAAAATTACATATCGAGCAGATTATTTCAACTTTATTCCCATGATTATAGTAAGAAAGAAGTTCAAGAATTAAGCTTACACTTATTTATGAAAGGATGTGCTTATACAGACAAGATCTGTATTCAGGAACAGTGACCGGATTAGCAGAATACCCAATTCCAGAATAATTAACAGATTAATTAAATTGTAGCTTTTATTGAATAGTGTTAAAATGTTAAGTACATAAGAAGGCATCAACCAATGATGCACATAAACCATTTAATTAAGACTCAGATCACTGGTCATTTTGTTCAGCAGTGTGGCGAGGCCTTTTAAGATCGCTCCTTAATGTTGTAGATTCAGCCGTCCTCTGAAACTTTTTTCAAGTTGCTTTTCTTAACTTTGTTAAGATGCACATGTTCAGATCCTGTCACGGCCATATCATTTTGAGAGCTTCCTAAAGTACACTCTTGTAATATGTTCCCATATGTACACAGGCAGCCTATGGAGGACAACGAATTCGAAAGAAGTAAGTCTTAAGTTGTGAAAGAAATCCCAAACGTGATTGAATAGAATGACATGGAAAAAGTTCAAAACCCTAGGTTCAGAAACCAAAAACATGTTCACCAAGAACAGTCCCAATTTTAGGCATGACAGGAGAAGGATACTCAGATGATCTGGTTGATAATGATAAATCTGGATAACAAATACTGATTTCAAGTACTGTGTATGGTCTGAGCCCCACATTTTAAGAAATACAGCACTAAACAGGATGCCAATGCAAAAGTTTTGGCATTGGGGCCACAAGTGCATATTTTAACATCATTAGTATTAACTTATAACTCAGAATTGTGGTAGGTACCCCTAGCTAACCTTGATCACTGCCTCTGAAGGCATACTCAAGCCCAGATCCAGAAAATTATTTGAGATGCCTTGCATTTATTAACATTTCGTTCATTAATAATATTTATAAAGCATACCTATGCTTCCTTGAGCTCCAGCTGACCCAGGAGACCCAAGATCACCCTTTGCACCAGTTGGTCCTTTATCACCAGCTGGTCCTTGTGGTCCTGACTGCCCATTTGGACCTGGCAAACCAGGATCTCCTCTGCTTCCAGCAGAGCCCTGTGGTCCTGCTGGGCCTCTGGGTCCCTGCTGACCCTGAGTTCCTGGGTCACCTGCGGCACCGATGTCACCTTTTGCTCCTGCCTGACCAAGTGGTCCACTAGCCCCACTCTGTCCGGCCGGCCCAGCTGGTCCTCGCTGACCAGCAGGTCCTGTTGATCCAGTATCCCCTTTTGACCCTTGTGTACCTCTTGATCCAGCATCTCCTCTAGGGCCTGCTGGGCCAGGAAGACCTGTAGCACCGGCTGGACCTGCACTACCTGGCTGTCCTTGGGTTCCTTGAGGCCCTGGTAGCCCAAGGGGTCCTGAAATTTAAAATGAAGATCTCTACATGACATGCTTCCAGATCCACAAATATTTACTTTCAGCATATTAATGAGTATTCAATTAGATCAAAATGAAAGTGCATAAAAAAATAGATCCAACACTAAAGTATAAGTAAAAATATTTTTGACAAATCTTCAGTCTTTGAAATCAATAGAAGTGTGTGTGTGTGTGTTTGTGTGTGTAGGTATGTGTGTGTGAGTGTGTCTGTGTGAACAGGTGTAAAGATCTCACATACTGTGGAAAGTATTACTAGTGTTATTATTTAAATAATAGTGTGACTTAATATTCAATAAATGTTAATATATATTGTGATAACGTATTATATAATTTAATTAAATTGAGGTATGCTGCCCTGTGACATGTTGAGTTGAATGTAAGGAGGTCTGCAAACAAATAGACTTCAGTTGAACTAGTACTGCATAAGCCTATATATATATGCTATGACAAGGTTTCATTATAGTCACATTTATGTGTGTGGTCCCTAGTGCAAACAGTTCTAAGGGCAAGGGAAAGTTGATAGTAAAACAATGGATTAGTACAACTGCCTCTCAGTAGCCCTATTATCCGAGCCCTATATTATCCATGCCATATTATCCATGCCTTATTATCCAAGCCCTATGTTATCCATGTCTTATTATCCAAGCCCTACATTATCCATGCCCTATTATTCAAGCCTATATTATCCATGCCTTATTATCCAAGCGATAATCACACTTTCTCAGTTTGTTAGGTACAGTGTATTAAAGAATTGTTAAAGATCAAAATAATATTAGAGGAATATGTATTGACATGTATCCTGTGTTAAAAATCTATTTCCAAATTCTGAATAAACACTCCCTGTCCCTGATGCAGCTATTACAGTAAAACATTTGGAACAAAGAAACATATGGCTCCTCCTTGAAGCATGTGTCATTGAAACCTGAATTCTAGTAAACAGGGTCTGGTATGTATATGAGCTCTACAGTTTTCGATTTGCAATGCAGTCTCATTTCAAGAACAATTCTTTCTTAAATAGTACTTGACGAGGCTACAAAAGCGGACACTATGAGGATGATCCTTGAATAAGATTACAAATTAGAAAAGTTCACATTTTTTCATGACAAATTATGACTATCTTATCAAATTCTAAACTGTGCATTAGAGCATACTAGCACCAAAATTCTAAACAATTTGTTCATCAAACTTCTCACCAGAAGGACCCTGAGATCCAGCATCTCCAGTGGCTCCAGGTAGCCCAGGCTGACCTATGCTACCAGGCGGTCCTTTATCACCTTGAGGTCCTGTTGGCCCAGACACTCCCTGAGGACCTGGTGATCCAGCATCGCCAGACGGCCCCGCTTGACCTGGAGACCCATTATCTCCTCGAGGTCCTGCAGCTCCTCTTGCACCTGCTGATCCTCGAGTTCCAGCCTGTCCAGGTGGACCAGGTTGCCCAGAAGATCCAGTAGCACCAGTACTGCCAGTATCTCCTTTTGGTCCTGCTGAACCTGCAGGACCCAAATCTCCTCTCTGTCCAGGACTTCCTGCAACACCCTGCTGTCCTGGTGTTCCAGAGTCTCCTCTGGATCCTTGCGGTCCAGCTGGACCAGCTACACCAGAAGGTCCGGTTGACCCAGTATCTCCTCTTACACCTGGAGCACCAGCAGGGCCAGTTGGTCCAGTGCTACCCTGAGGTCCTTGGTCTCCTCGCACACCTTGGATTCCTGGTGACCCAGGATCTCCTGTTGCTCCAGCAGTTCCAGTTGCTCCTGGACCTCCAGCTGGTCCTCTCTGACCAGCAAGTCCAGCTGGTCCGGCCGGACCAGTGTCTCCTGGAAGTCCACTATCACCAGGTAGTCCGTTATCTCCACGAGAGCCAACGTCTCCGGTGGGACCTTTTGGACCGGGTAGACCGGGGCTTCCTGTAGAACCTGGGGTGCCATTATCTCCCCTAGGTCCTGCTGGGCCTTGAGAACCAGGTGCTCCTAAAGACAAAGCAAAGGATTTCAGAGCAATAACTAACATAATAATTATATCATCTTGTCTTGATCTTCAGCATCTCCACAACCAGGACTGTCAATGTCTATACCATAGGAAGTCAAAAATAACAGCCAATAATTAATTTTTAACCAATGTGTGCAATCGTATTATTTACTCAATCAACCCAAACTAGTAGTTCATCTATTTTGCAATCAAGAAAAAACTGTCAACAACGTCAATGACTAACCTCTTTCCAACAATATTGGTCACCAGATTTTTTTCCTGCCAGTACTAAAACTATCGAATATAACATCCATCTAATATTATGTTTTTATATCATCTGCATTTGATATCAAAAACAATGATCACAAGAAAATAATAAATACCTTGAGGTCCAGGTAATCCTTGTGGGCCTTGAGATCCAGAATCACCTCTAAGTCCAGGGTCTCCACGAGGTCCAGCATCTCCCCTTGTACCCTGTGGTCCGCTTGGCCCTAATGGACCAGCAGGGCCAGCCTGGCCATTTGGTCCTGTTGGGCCAGTAGATCCTGTATCACCTTTTGCTCCTGTTGGTCCTTTGGTTCCTTGGTCACCCTTTGGTCCCTGTGGTCCTGATTGTCCTGGCAAGCCAGCTGGTCCTGATGGTCCAGTGGGACCAGGTTGACCAGGACTTCCGACTATACCTTGGTCTCCTCGGGCTCCCGGATCTCCAGCCTGCCCAGCCAGACCAGTGGCTCCTTGAGCTCCTTGGCTTCCTGGTGTGCCGCTTGGGCCAGATGGACCTGCAGGACCAACCGGTCCAGAATCACCCTTTGGCCCAGTAGGTCCCACCGCTCCAATTGACCCTGTGAAAAATTAGACGATGAATCAGCCTTCAGACACATGCATTACATGGACAGCAAGGACTTCCAAGTTTAAAACTGCAGCATTATATTAATACCATGCTACTAGCACTACCATACTATTTCACTAAAACTACTAAAGTCTTTCATTTCCTTCATATCGCACATTGTGCTGTAAGCCCATCTTAGCCTTCGTGTTAGCAACTGACAAAGTAACACTATTGTATACAACTATACATGGCCAATGCATTGGAAGACTGGTCAGTTACTTTCAACCTTATACTAACTCAAGATTATACTAACTGTAACTAACTTCTAAATAGTGATGCTAAATGAAAGTACACAAACAGCCTGACCAACATTGCTACACATAGTCTGCTCTGCATGGATATCACAGATATTGTCTACTCGAATATATTCAGACTTTTTATTCCCAGAGTTGCAAAGGCCGTAACAAATAATTCTTCTCAACTGATTATATATGTATTGTAGCTATTATTACTATGAAGGAACACCTATGCCGTTTCAATTCCATGGTTCAACATAACTTTGCAGCTTGACAGGAGTTGTTCTTGTTTAGATTAGTTTAAAACAATGGCACGATTCTTCAGGCCAATTTATAACTACCTTGGTGCACATACAAATGTTCCTTCATTGCACATCTGAAAATCTCTTAGCGACTATATTGAAATCGGAGAACTATGCATGTCAGCACTGATGATTACAGAAAAACCATGCTGTTGTCCTGTTATCACAATTACGGTGTTGTCATGTTGTAAGTAATGACATACAATCTGCCTATAGTTGAGCAGATGTCAGATAATTATTGTGAATAGAATTAGGATGGTATACATAAATGGAACGTAAAAGCTGCTTACAAATAACCGTAATTTGTTGTGGTCTGGTCATTTAATACAGACAAATTACGATAGACGAATAAGCTATTCATCAACGAATAGTACATACCTGGACTTCCCTGAGCTCCAGGATCTCCAGTCGGACCAGAGTCGCCTCTCGTTCCAGGATCACCGGTCAAGCCCTTTGGTCCCTGAACCCCAGTGCTTCCAACTCCTCCAGGTAATCCCACACTGCCTTTTAGTCCTGATGGACCTGGTGCTCCAGGTCCACCTGTGGCACCTGGGCTTCCTGGAGGGCCAGCTGGACCCGGATCTCCAGTTGATCCAGTAGATCCAGGTTGACCGGGAAGTCCTGGAGTTCCATCATCACCTTTAGCACCTCGACCGCCTGGTGGTCCCATTGGACCAATTGGACCACTTGGGCCTTTGTCTCCAGGCAAGCCTGTGCTACCAATTGGCCCAGGAAATCCTGCAGGTCCCTGTTGTCCTGCTTGACCTGTGTTTCCTAAATCTCCCTTTGGCCCCGCTGGTCCCACTGGCCCAGGATTTCCACTTGGACCTACAGGGCCTGAGAAACCCACATCTCCCGTTGGACCAGAAAGACCAGGTGGCCCATTTGAACCAGTTGGGCCTGTTGCTCCTTGACTCCCAGGTTGACCTGTGCTACCGGTGGATCCTTGTGAACCAGGATTTCCAGGATTACCTGCCAAAAGAAAGTAACATGTTGTATAAGTGTGATCAACTTTTTATAACGATTACGAAATACCATGACAATACCGATTTCAAAGTTACAGACAATGAAGTCATATTAGTTGTTAAAACTTATTCGACTTCACTAGGATTGAATAACTTGAATGTTGTGAGAGTCGAACAAACAATCAAACACCAAGCTAAGATTAGGTGACTTCTAAACAATTTAGTCTCCAGGACACCAGAAAAAATCTTATGGCATTTTATTAACTGAATCTTTTATTTAAAAATTATGTAGAACTAGACATAAATTAAACTACATTAATTCTGCATTTACCTCTATCTCCTTGTGGGCCAGATGGTCCTTTATTTCCCACACTTCCACGTGGTCCTTGAGGTCCCTGAAGTCCTGGTGATCCTTGAGGTCCTTGAGCTCCTGGAGAACCAGGATTTCCAGTAGAACCTTGTGGACCTGATTGACCTGGAGATCCGTTTGGCCCTGCTGGTCCAGGGCTTCCAATATCACCAGCAGACCCGAGATCACCCTTTGAACCTTGCTGACCTGCATTTCCAGCAGGTCCTGGAGAACCTTGAGGCCCAGGAGATCCAGTGGCACCGGGAGCACCTGAGCTTCCAGTTGCACCTGGTGTTCCAACACCACCAGGTGAACCCGGATCTCCTCTTGGTCCAGCTGGTCCTTGAGGACCTGTAGGACCTGAAGATCCTGCATTACCTCTAGGTCCCTGAGGCCCTTGAGGGCCCTGAGATCCTTGGTCTCCAGGTGCTCCTATATCACCTCTGGTTCCTGGTGATCCTGGAGTTCCATCAAGTCCAGGTGACCCAGCAGGTCCTGGTTGTCCTTGTGGTCCTGCACTTCCTGGTGGGCCAGCTGATCCAGGTGTTCCTTGAGATCCTGCTTGACCCGGTGATCCCTGTGATCCAGGGGTTCCTGAATCACCTGGGGAACCTTTGTCTCCCTTAAGACCTGCCTGACCCTGAGGTCCTTGCTGTCCTTGAGGTCCAGATGGTCCAAGTGGTCCTGTCTGTCCTTTAGGTCCTTGGGTTCCAGCCGACCCTGGCGAACCTGGTGTTCCTGGGTTTCCTCTTGGACCCGGATCACCTGTTGAGCCTTGAGCTCCAGTTCCACCCGAAGTTCCAGGAGGGCCTTGAGCCCCATTATCTCCTCTGGGACCAGTTGGTCCAGGAAGACCTGTTGCACCTTGAACACCAGCAGGTCCAGTTGGTCCAGTTGGTCCTGCACTTCCTGAGTCACCTCTTTGTCCTTGTGGTCCCTGCTGCCCAGGTGAGCCAGATGCTCCGGGGTTACCAGCAGTTCCTTGAGGTCCTTGTGGTCCCTGCTGACCAGGAGTTCCTGAAGGTCCTGATGGTCCTATATCACCAGTTGAACCCGTAGCTCCTTGTGGGCCCTGCTGACCAGCCAAGCCTGCTGGTCCTCTCACACCCTGTTGTCCAGCTTGACCAGGTGTACCTGCATCCCCTGATGGGCCAATGTCTCCATTAGGACCTGCATTTCCTGGACTTCCAGCATCACCTCTGCTTCCTGCTAAGCCAGGTTGTCCAGCAATACCACTTTGTCCTGCCGCACCTGGGTCTCCACGGAGTCCAGCGGGTCCAGTAGGTCCAGTGGGTCCTACACATAATAAGGCACAATCTTCATTCATGATGTATCCAAATTGACTTAACATGTTCGGAGATACCAATTTTAAAATCAAATGTCTAGCATCAATCATATCATAAACTTCCAATTATCAACTTTACCATGTCTAACTTTCTTATCAACATCACAATCAACTTACAATTATAAATTGATTTTAACTTAGCTACGAATCATTGATGTGAAAAGTATTTATTACCTGCAACTCCTTGAGATCCAATATCTCCTCGTGCCCCAGGAGATCCAGCATTGCCATTAGCTCCTCTGGGTCCCTGTGGACCAGTGTCACCTTTTGATCCTTGTGTTCCTTGTTGACCTTGAGGACCTGAATTTCCTCTAGGCCCCTGAGCTCCAGGTGGCCCCTGTGTTCCAGCCTGCCCTGCATCTCCTGGAAGACCATTATCTCCTCTTGGTCCAGCCTGACCCGCTTGTCCAGTTGGACCAGCGACCCCAGATGGCCCGGCAGGACCCTGTGGGCCTTGTGACCCAGCTGGTCCCGTAGCTCCTGCTGGACCCAGCTGCCCATTAGCTCCAGGAGTTCCTGCTGTTCCTTTGTCTCCCTGAGGTCCTTGGGGCCCCTGTGGACCTTGTGGTCCTGCAGGCCCTGCCGATCCTGTATCTCCCTTAGGGCCTGCTGATCCTGACTGACCACTTGGTCCTGCAAATTCAAATCAGTCAATCTAAGGCCATCAAACTACGAAACAAAAGATATTACATAGAAGACCCAAAAATACAATTCCAAAGACTATTGATGATCTATAAAAAACAATATGTCACAAACGAAAATTAGCAGTTGCTTCTGTGAATAAATTTGCTGTTGGGTTCAACAGCAAAAAAGTCTGCTTTATACTGACTGCATTCTGTTTTTTTGACAAATATTATCTGACTGACTCCATTGGGTTTGAGACTTTGAGTGCATAAATATCAATTAATTTCAGACATTATGTCAGCCAGCCAATCAGAATCATTCTTGAGATTGTTTATGTCCAGATGTGTAGTACTGTGTACACAGTTTACTGTTATGCTGCTTCTCAAAAACATTTCCAAAATAAATGATTCCATACCGATGTCTCCTCGTTGTCCTGCTGGCCCTTGCTGTCCGACATCTCCCTTAGGGCCTTGAGGTCCTGGTGATCCTGAAATGCCTTTTGGTCCTGCAGGACCAGTTGGACCTGATGGTCCAATATCTCCTTTAGAACCAGCAGGTCCTTGTTGCCCAGACTGCCCAGATGGTCCTTGTGGACCAGCATCTCCCTGTGGTCCAGCACCTCCTCTTGCTCCTGGAGAACCTCTGGGTCCTGATAATCCTTGAGGTCCTATTGGTCCCTGAGGCCCTAATGAACCTGCTGATCCAGCTGGACCCTGAGGTCCAGTAGGACCCTGTGGCCCTTGATCACCTTGTGGCCCTACATCTCCTCTAGATCCAGCTGGACCAGATTGTCCCTGTGGACCCTGGGTACCCTGATCACCCTTGAGTCCAGCATTTCCTGATGCACCTGGATTTCCTGTGGGTCCTTTTGGTCCTGGAGCTCCTTTAGGACCAGCTGGTCCCACTGTCCCAGTATCTCCTTTTGGTCCTGCAGGTCCACTAGCACCCACAGAACCAGGTGTTCCAGAAGAACCAACATCACCCTTTGGTCCTTGAGGACCCTGAGGTCCTTGGCTCCCTAGAAGAAGAAGACACATTTCAGTTCGTAAACATACATACAGCCATCACCATTACTATTGTTTACCTAGGTTAAGAATGATATCTAAGTGAGAATGATGCCTCAAAAATAAAAAACTGACAGTCAGTGGCAAATTTTTTTTGAAAAACCAGGCCGCTGACAGCCAAACTATCAATGTTGTTTTCATAATCATCACTGTCATCATCATTTTCGTTATGATCATGATCGTGATCATCATCGTCGTCATCGTCATCATCATCATCGTCGTCGTCAACTTCATCATCATCATACTTGATGGTCATAGGATCCTTAAGGCTATGAAAACATTAGAGGATTCCTCAACAATTCATCTGGCATGGCTAAAACGTTAAGTAGCTGTATTTATGCACTAGATTGTACTAGTTGTAATTCTACAGCTTCATCTTCTTCAAAACCATGATCATATACTTATTACCATAATCATGATGATCGTTATCATAGTTACAATCGTATATTACAGATGCCATCATTGCTCAGTTTTATTCAATGTTCATGAGAAGTAACATGTACTTTGCATAATAATATGTAATGTAACAATACAATTTTATAGCACCCTTCAGGCACTTCTCAAAAGCACTATTATAGTGTAATACAAAACATATACTACACATCTATTGTTTAATGATTATATTACTAGTTTATGCAAAGAAGTTAACATACCACAACACTTAACAGAGTCATGCGTAATGTTGAGATATGAATTTAGAAAAGGACATGTTGTAAAGCACATGTTGGCCCTGGAGAACATGTTATTACCAATACCTTTGTACTTTTGAAGCATAACAGATAAGCATCTGTAAATGCAGCAATTGTGCATAAAGGATTTGCTCAAGGACCTCATTTATGGTACCAAGTTGCTGAAGCTTAATTCGGAGAAATTGGAGAAATATTCTGCTTTAGAATAATATTTAAGTCCTACTCTATTTTAGGTAGATTAAAAGTTCACTAGATGTCTGACTGTCTGTGTCTCAAAAGCATACCTTGCAACCCTGGCTGCCCAGATACGCCTGCTGGCCCAAGGTCTCCCTTTGTACCCGTATCGCCCTTAGGTCCAGCCGAGCCAGGTGGTCCAGACGGACCAGGTTGGCCTCGAGGTCCTTGCTGGCCAGATGGTCCGGCTAGTCCAGTGTCACCTCGTGCACCAGCTGTACCAGGAGTTCCTGGATTACCTCTAGGTCCAGGTGAACCCCGTGGGCCTTGGTTACCAGCAGTTCCAGTTGCTCCCACATCACCTCTAGGGCCTGCCGTACCGGAAGGACCCTGAGTTCCCTGATCTCCTTTGGTTCCTTGATCTCCTGGAGGACCCACATCTCCTGAATTTCCCTTGGCTCCTTGAGGACCCTGAGGACCTGCTGGACCAGATGGTCCTGGCTGACCAGATGGTCCTTGAGACCCAGCAGTTCCAGGCGATCCAATTTGTCCTCTTGGTCCAGCAGAGCCTCGAGGGCCAGCAACTCCTGCTTGTCCTCTTTGTCCAGGTGCTCCACTACTACCAGTTGCCCCAGTCGCACCAGATGGTCCAGACGGTCCTTGTGGACCAGCAGATCCGGGGTTTCCTGGTGTCCCTGTTTTATCAAATAAAGCACCATTAATATCCTGATATGAGTCAACAGATCTTATAAATGATTCACTCATAGCACAAATTAAAGGTATCTGAGAGTGCAGAGTTACAGACCTTAAGAGCCACAATACATTAACATTATTGTGAAAATCTGTTCTGTTTGTTTGTTCGTCCAGCTAAAGGCAAGCAAATGGAAGGCTCTAGCAATATGAAAATATTGCAAAACATTCTCATGTGAATTTCTAGGTTAACACAAAGTTTACGTCCAGAGCTTCTTATTCTAAACCCTTGGCCCTAAAATGAGTTTGCTTAGATGATAGAGTCTGTCCAAAAGTCATCTGTCTAAAACATTAATGGAATCTTGTGAAGAAAATATTGCAGTGCAAGCCAAGACCTAAAATTATTCTAGGTCTCAAGCATCTAAGACACGCAGATTAAGTTGGAAAATGTTAATGTTATAATAGCAATAAATGAGACAATTAGTCAAGTAGCCATTGTACTACTCAGAGCCAAATAATGACTGTCAGCTGCCCCCAACCTTGTGAGACCCTTATCCCAGGCTACTCACTGGAGGCATCAAACAACAAAAGCAGGAATACAAGTGCTATATGTACATAATGTGAAAAAATGCAAACCTGCATCCCCAGATGGACCAACACCACCTCGTGGGCCAGCAGACCCAGGTGACCCAACATCGCCAGGAGGTCCAGCTTGCCCATTATCTCCAGCAGGTCCTGGGCTGCCAACATCACCTCGTGGACCTGGTGCGCCTGGCTGTCCATTTGAACCAGACGGTCCCCTTAATCCAGCATCTCCTGGGCTTCCAACTTGTCCAGCAGGACCAGCTTGTCCAGCAGGACCAGTGGAACCAGGGAGTCCAGTTGCTCCAGCCGGACCCGTATCTCCTTTTTGTCCAGGAGAGCCATCAGTGCCTGCTGAGCCAGATGCACCTTGATCACCAGGTGCTCCTCTAGCACCTGTTAAAAACATGCAGAAAATGGTTTTGAACAAATGTGATACAGCAGCTTTAATGTGTGTCTCCATATTTTGTCTTGATAGTTTCAACAAAAAGCAGATAGCAAAAGTAAAAATGAATAACAGGATCTTTCACAGGTGTGGTAAAAGTCAACAGGTAATACAAGAGACCTGTTCTGACCATTTGAAAAAGAACAAGGGAAATGGAGAAGGCATCGTAGAAGATACAAAAGTAGTGAAGAGCTAAACAAATAATTCAGCTCAGGACTGTTTTTTTGAGGAACTGGAAAAACATTCCACAGCCCAACATCAATGATCTAGGCAAGGGATTGTCATAGATAGCATATACTAAAGAAGAAATTGAGAAACAGAGCACGAAAGGTTAAAACCTGACAAGAGCCCAGGCACTAATGAATAACATCAAATTTTTATATAAAGTAAGAGCAGAAATAGAAGACTATCACATATCCTCAGTACAGTCACACCATTCAGAAAGAGAAAGAGAAGCCAACCAGTTACATAAAAAGTTAATCAAGAAGGGCTGGCCTAACTCCTTCTAAAGCCGCTTACTGGGAGCAGTGAACAATAAAGTTCTAAAGCAATTATGATATTTCAACCTGTTGGCCAACTTCCACCCATCTAGCGTTTGATGTATACACTCAAGCAAGCAGGCAGTACAATTAAGTAAAAATACAGTACTTCGTTAGCTTTGCCACAGCATCAAGTAAAGATTATTTGAATAGTGAAACTCACCCGCAGTTCCATCTGTCCCAGGATTGCCAGCCGGTCCTGCAGGTCCTGGAGAGCCAATTGGCCCAGATGGTCCTACTGGACCAGTGTCCCCTGCAGGTCCAGCAGCGCCCTGTGATCCAGGTGTACCTGCAATAAGAAACAGCTATCCTCATTGTTAGTGAAATAACTAAACATACACCAAATATGACACTGCTAACACATGATGAGTCAAAGGTCGAGTTGTTCGTTTAAGGTAGCAACATGAACGTAGGCGCTAGTACTCCTGGACTGTTGCATTATGGAAATCTAACACTGCAATGATAAGCTGTGTTTCTTTCCTAGTCGCTTTTCGTACTCTCCTCATCAGAGTGTTACGAAATGAATGATCACTTATCATGTAATGCCATTAAGCACTCGAAAATATGCAAAAGGGTGAACTCAATCAATACAACTATAACTGGCTGACAACATAGTATCTTGGTACCACTGCACAGCTGATGTGCATTTAAACTGCTGATTTGCCTCAATCTGAGTATACCCATCATCTACACATACAAGTGTCATATTATATGAAACCAGAGTTCAAACTAAGTTTTCTCGTTTTGGTAAATATTATCAGTATTTAAGAAAACTGTCTCGACTAGACCCTACAAACCACTTATTGTCTACTGCCTAATTTCGAAAGGTAAAAGATCTGTCGATTTGTACCAGCGTCTCCTCTTGGTCCAGCTGCACCAGTGGAACCAGTGGTTCCCTTCCCACCAGCAACACCGACATCTCCACGAGGCCCTGGAGCTCCAGAAGGTCCAATGTTTCCTGCTGGTCCTACATTTCCTGTGGCTCCCTGTTGTCCCTTGGGTCCTTGAGGTCCTGGGTCACCTTGTTGGCCATTGTCCCCTGTAGGTCCTCGCGATCCAGCAGGCCCGGCCGGTCCTGGTGCACCGGGTAAACCAATGGGCCCACTTGCACCGGTGTCACCTGGGAGTCCCGGAGAAGCAGCCGGACCCGGATCTCCAGTTGCTCCTGTGTCACCAGGCTGACCGATTGGCCCGGCTGCCCCTGGTTGTCCAGAGGGGCCCCGATCACCGGCAGCACCTGGACTTCCTTGTGTGCCTAAAATTGAAATATATAAAACTCTTGTAATTTTTTAGATATCCGCAATTCCTCTTAACAAATCATTCATTTGATTTTTCAGAGCAATTATATAGTGCTTCTATCAGATACCTATTCAGAGGTACAGACAACACAACCCCAGAAAAAATTGAATTTGTAGCAATAATAACTGAACGAAATGAAAGTACTTAAAATCAAAACATGCTTCTATTATGTTTGGCATGAAATATATTAGCCTGTCCTGCATCAGAAGCTATTGATTGTCGAGCACAATTTTCCTCAAGTGTGTGCTTTTCCAATTGCAGGCAACATAAACTTTCCTCTTGAGAAGAAAGTGCTTTTGAAGCACAATTTGCCCTTTACCAAATAGTATTTTTTTACTTTAAACGGCTTGCAGTCAGAGAGAGATGACTAACCGATAAGACCCTAATCAACTGGTTAATACAATCAGCCGATTCTGTCACCAATCAATTAGCTACAAGATTTAGCTAATTCTAATCGATTTGTAAATTTCAGTAGCAAATTCTAATTCCAATTGATAAGCAATTTAACTAATCATCCCATAACTGCTAACTGTAGAACCATTGAATAATCTGAAAATTTTTAACTAAAACGAAAACTGAAACCAATATTCGAAAACTATAAGAACTCACACTCAAAATTAAGATGAAACGAAAATTGAAACGTTATTAAAACAGCACTCAAGCCAAGTGCCTGGTTAAAGCAAAACACAAATCTTAAGGAAGGATTCTCAATATGGACAGTAATAACTGAAAAGGCAAAAATGTGGGCAAAAGGAACAACAAGTTCACTTTCAGACACAGAACAAAGATAATTACCAAAGCCTGCAGACAGATTTCGAGAAGAGAAGTTGACAGATAAAGACAGAATCTGTATATTTCACCTGTTTTCAAGCATATATGTATTGATTATGATCACTTAAGAGTAACACTCATAGTTGCAAGATTCTTTGACATTAAAAACGGCCACATAAATAACACTATTACCAAACATTAGCACATTGATGCTACAGAAATCAGACAAGTAGCAATATAATAGGCATAAAAGTAAGAAGTATGCAGACCTTGTGGTCCTTGGGGTCCAGATGGACCAATTGATCCTGCATCTCCAAGGGCACCTGTTGGTCCTTTCTGTCCCTGTGGTCCTGGAGAGCCACTTGGTCCTGATGGCCCTGTCTGCCCCTTTGCACCTGCTGGACCTATTGATCCAGCATCTCCTTGCACACCAATATCTCCAGTTTGTCCTTTTGGTCCCTGAGGTCCTTGTGGTCCCTGAGGTCCTGGTTGTCCTGTGGCACCAGCTGGCCCTGATGGGCCAGGTGATCCATTTGTACCAGCATTACCTTGTGGTCCTTGATCACCTTGTGTTCCAGGCTGCCCTGGGGTTCCAGATGCTCCCGTGTCACCAGGAAGTCCATTGGGCCCTGCAGCACCACGATCCCCTGCTGCGCCTTGAGGTCCAGCTGGACCTACATCTCCCCGCTGCCCTGGCGACCCTTGTGCACCATTGTTGCCTGCATCACCTCTCTGCCCTGGCGATCCTGCTGCACCCGAAGGTCCCGGATCACCTATTAAACCCTTTGGACCTGTAGCTCCTGTTGCTCCAACAATTCCAGGTTGCCCTGGACTTCCTATTGATCCACTCTGGCCCTGTGATCCTGTAGGTCCACTTGGTCCTACTGCTCCAGCAGGACCCAAGTCACCTTTTTGTCCTTGTGGTCCTTGAGGCCCCTGCTGTCCAACTGGACCAGAAGGACCCTGAGAGCCTCTAGCCCCAGCTGTTCCAGGGTTTCCAGCTGGACCAAGTTGACCTTTTGGTCCTTGAGGCCCGGCAGGACCTGATGGTCCAATGTCTCCTTTATTGCCTTGTGGTCCAGGTTGTCCAGATGGTCCAGATGGTCCAACTGGTCCAGCATCTCCTGTTGGTCCCTTATTTCCAGGTGATCCAGGAGTGCCTAGGACATAGAATACCATGCAAATTGAGGTACAGTGGCTACTGTAAAATACCAGTAATAATTGAGCCTGATAATTTCAGACAATAGAATATAAAGCCTTACCATGGAATTAGTCATTAATGTCTGTCCTTTAATTTCTGTTGTATTCAACTACCATATTGATTTGGAGATAATTGGAAGGCAATAGAAAAAGATAGGTTATTCTGAAATTTTATTGAGACAGCCTTACATGCACAACAGCATGCTATGGAATCAACCAGAGAGAGAGAACAACATTTTGAATATAATAAGAACATCTGTGGAAAATATGGCTAAGAATTTGAGAGTGGCCAAGCATTTTAGCACTAGAGACCATCTAGTTGTCAGATGGGAATTAGTCAAACCAGAAGTTAAAGCCTATCAGGAAAGACTCAACTTCTTTACCACAAAAAATTAGTGAGGAAAAGGCCAAAGGATAAGGGATTTGGGAGGTGCAGTCGGGGTATGGAAGTCAATGATGCTTGGAAGAAGTTATGGAAGAGATTATTGAGGAGAACAAGCCAAAACACAAAAGCACCAAGAAGTGGGCCATGGGTAGTCACGACAGGTTCAACAAAAAAGGAGGGTAAAGAACAAACCTTAGAAGCATTTTCAGAAATTGAAGAAGAAAACAAAGAACGACCTGGATTGACACAGTGTAGAAATTTAAAGAGGAATCATGTAAATAAGAGAAACACGTGCAATTATGTCAACAGGAGTGCCATAAAGAGCATTGAGCAGAAGTCATTGAGAAATGTACAAGAAGACTGCAAAAGTTTCAACAATTATGTCAGAAGCAAGCAGAAAAGGAAAGAAAGGAAATGACCATCGGAAAAGAAAGAGGAGAATGGAGAAGTCATTATCGATGAAGTGGAAATCTGATTAAGTATTTAATTGATACTTCAGCTGAGTGTTTAAATTACAAGAATTATGGAAACATCTCTGAGTCCATTGGAGTCCAAGCTTGATTTTAACACAGACTGAACCTCTTCAGAAAGAAAAAAAAGCCCTTGGCATGATATGTTATTGTTGGGTCAGTTGACGACGTGCCAGTCAGAGTTCAGCCCATTCTCTTCACCAGTGACTTAGGTCGAGGCTGTATTATACTATTATACCATCTGTATGTATTATACTATGGAAAGGTAGCCTATTGAGAAAGCGTTTTAGACAAGAACACTTAAATGTCATGTAAACCGAAGTGTGGTATAAGTAGTTGGTCGGAAATAAAGAATTAATTTACTTGCTTTGTTGTCTTCATTTATTAGCAATGCATTTATTTTATTTTGCATCTTCTGAATAGTTATCTCAAAAAGGCATTAATTAAATTACACAGATAGATCATGCCAGTTATTCTTCAATTATTCTATTAGTGCTGATTTGTTCAATTTTTCACTTGTTAGCATATTCAGACAATATGGTTTCAGTTTACAAAGTTATCTATTCATTGACAAAATGACTACCTGCAGGTCCTTGAGGCCCTGCTTGGCCCTGAGTTCCAGGACTGCCTGGTGAACCAGAATCTCCTCTTGGACCTGAAGTTCCAGCTGGTCCTATTGGTCCCTGGGGTCCTGCAGGCCCAGGCAACCCTTGTGCACCAGCATTTCCAGGATTGCCTGCTGGTCCTGGGTCTCCTTTCGTTCCTTGATCCCCCTTCAATCCAGCTGGTCCTGCTGGACCCAGTGAGCCTTGTGGACCACTTTGTCCTGTGCCACCAGCTGCACCAGGAGCACCAGCAGTGCCTGGATTTCCAGGTGCTCCAGGTGCTCCAGGCTGGCCTATGTCTCCTGCAGGACCTGCTGGACCAATATCCCCAGGTGATCCACTTGGCCCAGCAGATCCAGCAGGCCCTGAAGGTCCTGATGCTCCAGTATCACCCTTTGGCCCAGCAGAGCCTTGTGGTCCTGTGTTCCCTCTGGTTCCAGGATCGCCAGCTGCACCAGAAGCCCCAGTGGCACCAGTGTCACCTTTGTTGCCCTGTGGACCTTGAGGCCCATTAGAACCTGTGCAAAGCATTAACAGGTTGTAAACAAGCCTTATGATACAGCTTATTCAACATATTGAATAAAATACTTACCTAATCATGACACAGGCAGTTACACTAACACTTGCAAACAACATTTCAAACACTAAAAATTGAATGGCATGACAAATAGCTCATTATCAGAGGGCACATACAACTCTAAAAACACTGCCAAAAACAATAATAATGAGAAACAAATAGTTTGTCGGCCACATTGAAATGCATTGGTCTTCATTGATATTTTCGCTATGAGTCCTTAACCCTTTAACGACCAGCTACATATGTTTTCCCATACATTTTAGTACATGTGGTCGTTAAAGGGTTAAATGTCAGTTGAGACAAATCACTCACTGTCAGCCCATACAACCTGTGACTTTGAAAGGTGACCCAAATGTTGGTTTGCTACAGAAATGCGTGAAATCCCCCAAATAAACAAAACAACACTTCACAGAAAATCTGACAACTCATACAAAACCTTGCCTTCCCTCGTATCGTTTACCAGAAGTTTCCACCTAACTAGAGCATATTTATACCAGTCAAAATATATTTTAAATATGCTCAATTAATGACTAAACCTGTACATTCAATATGTTACTGCATATCCACTTCAAACATCATACCAGGATTTCCAGCAGAACCAGGTGGTCCTCTCTGCCCAGCAGATCCAGCGGTTCCAGTGTCTCCCTTTGGCCCTGCAGGACCTGCAGGCCCTGTTGATCCAGTTGCTCCCTGGGGTCCAGCTACTCCAGTATCTCCTTTGGACCCTTGTGTTCCAGGGCTCCCAGAAGTGCCAGATGGACCTCTTGGCCCTGGACTGCCCTGTGGACCCACAGAACCTGGATTCCCAGGAGTTCCAGTAGCTCCTGCTGGTCCTGGAGATCCAGTGGCTCCAGTGGATCCCTGCTGGCCTTGCTGCCCCTTCAGACCAGGTGAACCTTGCAAACCATTTGTTCCTGCATTTAAAAAAACACAATATTCATATGAAGGTAAAGTAGGGAAAGATTAACGAAATACAGCTTACTACTGTAAACAATCAGGCCTTACATAGTCCTACATATTTAAGAACGCACATTAATAATTGATAATAGCAAGCATACAGTAATTAAAGAGATCCAGATCAGCAAAAAACAGGTGCTAGATATGCATTCCAACCTAAAAGATTTTCTTTAGATCAATCACTTAGCCTAAGTGGAACTTGCCTCTCCAACACCAGAACAAGTTAGTATATTTTGGACCACTGATAGGTGGTTTGAAACTTGCAGACATTTGGGAACTTTTTGCTTTGGCAGGACTGGGAATGCTTATGAGGAGAAATATAAATGCTCAGAACAAATTAGAGAATTAATTAGGCCTTCTGAATGCAAGAACTGTGACAAAAGACAATGAAACGCAAGGACAGTACATTTCTGCTCAAAAGTCTTAATATTGGCACAGCATCACATTGTCTGTCATTTCTCGGCTTGACCCAATAAATATAAAATTATCAACTCTGTCTAAACATGCATGTGCAATTGTGCATGTGAGGACAGTGTGGTGAATATTCAAATTTTCTTGCTATCTCAGTATTGCCACATAGATAAATTATCTGCTTTAAATGCATAGGGAAGTATACAGAGCACTATCAATCAGGCAACTACTAACTATTGAGTAGGTATCTACTGGTCATGTCACTATTGATCAGGTTACTGTTGATTAGTTTCTCTTGAAGCAGTGCTACATAAACTTACAAAGTACATGTACAATTGTCAGGCGACTGGTATGATTACATTAAATAAATCCATGCAGCATTGCTCTCTTGTAGTCACTATAAGAAAAGACTACAGATGGAAACTCTAATCAAACCTGGTGTGCCGGCATTTCCTGCAGGTCCACGAGGTCCTGGTGACCCAGCGCTTCCAGCTGGTCCTATATCACCTTTTGGACCTGCTGAACCTTGTGGTCCTTGTGAGCCTGCATCTCCAGACGGTCCAGTTGATCCCTGGGGACCAACATCACCATTGATTCCAGGAGTTCCTCTGGGGCCCGCAGCTCCATTTGGACCGGAGGGACCAAGTGGACCCTTTGGACCTGCTGGACCAGGTAAACCTTGAGGTCCCTGAGGGCCTTGATCACCATTCTGGCCATTCGATCCTGGAGTACCAGCATTTCCTGTAGGACCCTGGATTCCTGGAGCGCCAGCAGTGCCTCTATCACCTGCCGGACCAGCTGGCCCCAAAGGTCCTTGTGGACCTGTGTCTCCTTTTGGTCCACTTTGACCCTGAATTCCAGCATTACCTAGCAGACAACATCACAATTAAAGATAATATGAGTAATATGAATACTAGTTTTGTAGGCATGGGATGAATAGGAAGCACAGCCAAACAATAAGACTCAATGTTCATAGGAAGCAAAGTTCCCCGTTTTTTTAGTAAATGCAATCACCAGCAACATGCATGGTGACTGAATGGCAGATGCATGCATATTCCGTAGTTCTCCAGCTACTAGCCTCTCCTTTCCACATAAACATGTGCACCACGCTATCTGGCAGACCACATCAGACCACTATCGGACGAACCCAGCAGGTTACGATCCTCAAGATCATCTGACGTTTCCATGGACGTGGAAAAACGAAGACAAAAATTGGCAATCGGGCTTTTCGGGTTGCCGGCCCACATGCCTGGAACAGTCTACCTGCATCCATTCAGGAAATCAAAACCCTCTCTGCTTTTAAAAAACAGTCAACATTGAACTTTCTGGGCAATGCCAATCATTAGTTTTTTGTTTTCTGTTTTTTTTACATTTGCGTGACAGCGAACTGTCATGTAAAGCACTCTAGAAGTAGCTTGCTACTGACAGTGCTTTAGAAATTGTCGTTTTTACAATTACAATTACATGTGCTCAAAGGCCACATGTCTGAAGATTACTTAGAACCTCTAATTGAAACTTAAGTATCAAGTAAGAAAGACAGAATGAAAGTAGGAAAGAAAGAAACGAAATTCCTGTAAGGAAGATAAAACAGAAGAATAAAGGCAAAAATTAAATGAATGTAGACCATAATGCATTACTGTAACCGAACTGAGATTATTTCCTACAGCGCACCAACCAATGCTCCAAATGTATTTGCATCGATGAACACCAAGTCAGGTGTTAAAATGTGATAATCTTATGATGGTGTATTTGTTTTTTATAGTAGGGCCACCCAATTCTGCATAACTCATACCTGTAGGTCCTGCTGGTCCAACATCACCTCTCTGCCCAGCTGGCCCAGTGGGTCCAGCGGGCCCAGCTGATCCTGGCTGACCTATGGCTCCAGAAGGACCAGTTGAGCCCGTGTCACCTTTTGGTCCCTGAATGCCTGCTGTTCCTGGATTACCAGACGGTCCTGCTGGGCCAATATCTCCCTTATTTCCTGCTGCTCCTTGTGTACCAGTATCTCCCTTGTCTCCAGTTGGTCCACGAGGTCCAGCAGGACCCTGAGGTCCTTGTGGTCCAATGTCTCCAGCAGGTCCCTGTAGTCCCTGCTGACCTGGTGTACCTGCAAACAATCAACAATATCTTGCATTTAGGTTATTATCATTGTTATTATAATTATTATTATTATAATAATAATAATTATTATTATTATTATCACTATTATTATGAGTATAATAATTGTTATTGTCATTGTCACTGGTTAAGTTCAGCCGGATCTCACAGTATCTGAGATATGGCACCTCACATTTTAGATTCATCCAATGAACTATCATAATCTAAAGCGTCACTCGAAAGCCAAGCACGGGGCACAGCTTATTCATGGATGGAGTGTTGAATCAGAGGGTTGTCCAAATGATAGTCCTGGGGATGTCAAGGTAAGGTCACCAGAGGAGACAGTGATCCACCACCTGAAAGGGAAGACCTGTCACCTAAACGTGTTGAATCAGAGGGTTGTCCAAATGATAGTCCTGGGGATGTCAAGGTAAGGTCACCAGAGGAGACAGTGATCCACCACCTGAAAGGGAAGACCTGTCACCAAAACGTGTTTTGTCACAATAATAAATAGACCACATGATTCTTGTTTCATACATTATGTTTTCCGAATATCAAATATAGTGTATCAGTAATAGTATCTATTACTGATACTTGATATTTGATATTCAGATATTGCTATTGCTTCAGATTTACATATTTGGAGATCTGTCACTTACATTCATTAATTCATTACAAAGATTTATATAGCGCCCCTTACTACTCAAGAGCTCTCTCAACCACAGTATGGCCGATAAGGACAGTTTAAAGGTGAGTATTAAGTGAGTCATAGTGGACCCTTGGGGACAAACGCAACGCCAACAGGATTCTTTTCCAGAGCAAGGAGCCAACCAACTAGAGGAAATGATTTTGTTAGTGTTGTGCTGGCATATGGGACAATGAGCACGACTTGTTCAGAAGAGATAAAAAGAGTGCAAACAAAGTAGAGTAACAGAGGTCATGAAGATAGGCAAGGGCATAGCCTCGAAGGACCGCCAGATCAATGTGATGATACGGCATGAGGTTCGCTGCTGGAAGGGTAACCAGAGGAGCACATCCAGCATATAGCTGGAGACGTGGCCGAAATAATTTGGAATGCGCCCGACAAGACGGAATACAGGACCCTGTCCGCTACTGGAAACACCAAGCTGGGAGACCTACATAGAGTCTGCAGCAGTGATCTAGTCGGGCTGTGATGGAGGAGTGTACGAGTGTAGCGGTGACCTCTCGAGCAAGCGAGTGAGCAACTGTGAGGACACAGGTCGTATAAATCACGGCAGAGAAGGTGAATATGAAGATCATATCTTGGTCCGGCATGACTCCAAGACATTTAGCTATGCAGCCATCTATCACTTTGTGAATCAAAATCAGGAATCATTATATAAGCTTATAACAGAAAAGTAACTATAAGTAATAAAAACAATAAAATCAAATAAATTCCAGTACGGTCTAACAAGTCCAGCAAGTATGCATGCCTTTAACAATGCCTAAAGGCTGACCTGGATTTCCTGATATTCCTGTTGGTCCTGCTGGTCCTGTAGGTCCAGCAGTGCCTGCATCTCCTTTTTGTCCTTGTGGCCCAGATGGTCCCTGTGGACCTTGTGGTCCCGAGTCTCCTTTGGGGCCAGCATTCCCTGGAGTACCAGCAGGTCCAATGTCACCAGCTGGTCCTGGTGCTCCAACTCCAGCTGGCCCAGGTGATCCTGGAGCACCTTGGGGACCTTTCTGACCCTGTGGTCCTGGTGATCCTGCAATGCCACTTGGTCCCGGATTACCACGTGGTCCTGCCTGACCAGGACTTCCAGCAGTTCCAATGTCTCCTTTTCCTCCAGCTGGTCCTGCTGGGCCTGTAGGACCTATAGGTCCTGCTGGCCCGGATGGACCTTGCTGTCCTTGAGCACCTGTATCCCCTTTAGGGCCTTGTGACCCTGGAGTTCCAGGCGTTCCTGAATCACCGTTGTTACCAGGCAAACCTCGAGACCCAGCAGGACCCTGAGGACCAGATTGGCCTTTTGGTCCAGCAGGACCTGCTGGTCCTGAGGGACCAGTGCCTCCGGCAACTCCAGTATCACCCTTAGGGCCTGCCTGTCCTGCAGGACCTGCTAGTCCTGATGGCCCTTGGGATCCAGTATCTCCTTTAGGGCCCTGTGTTCCTTTGGTTCCAGTATCTCCCTTGGGACCAGCTGGTCCACTTGGGCCAGATGGCCCTGCAGGTCCTGGAAGGCCAGCACTACCTGATTGACCAACTGGTCCAATAGATCCAGGTGTCCCAGTATCTCCCTTCAAGCCTTGGTCTCCTTTGGTGCCAGTATCTCCTCTAGTTCCTTGAGGTCCTCTTGATCCAGCTGGACCAGATGGTCCAGTTGGGCCACTGGCTCCTGTAGATCCTTGCTGTCCCTTCAGTCCTTGAGGACCAGGAGATCCAGCTGTGCCTTGGTCACCTTTAGGTCCTACATCACCAGTAGGACCAGTCGGGCCTTGTGGTCCCTGATCTCCCTTTGGTCCGGTAGCTCCGGTAGATCCAGTAGAACCTAAAGGTATTATAGATTGAATAAGCACATAAATGACAGGTAAGGCAAATTCTCTTGACATAGCTGGACTGAATTTTAATTTAGGTAAGCCAATAATGGCAATGCCATCAAGGTACCTCTAGTCTACTACACAGCAGAATAACTACAGAGTGCTTTGTATGATGTAAGCAAATGACTGTGAACAAGCGACACTGAGCCCTCAACTGAGTGTAAGGTAGAGTTTTCTTAAGCCATAGTTACACATCGCCTGCAAGTGGAATTGAGCCAGTGGTGGTTCTTATGAGCTAATTTTATGTTTGTCTCCTTGGTCCAAACCTCAGCATATTCGATCAACAGTGTTTGTTTGTCTATCCTTGCTAGATCACAATTTCACATAATATTCTGTTTATCTCTCGCATGAAAAATCAAAAAATGTAGCTTGCTATGTAGCTACCCTCAGTTGATGCCTTTTATATTATTTCAGTGTTGAAATAATGAGAATAGACAAATGTTCAGTAAACAAGAGTAGGCCTAACTACCTGGGATGCCATCCCTTCCGGCAGTTCCTGAAGACCCAGCATTTCCTGTTGGTCCCTTTGGCCCAGCTGGTCCTGCTGGTCCCGTAGGGCCAGTTGGTCCGGGTGATCCAAGATCTCCTCGTGGTCCAGGTGATCCAGCTGTTCCTGTAGCCCCTGATTGTCCCTTTTGTCCTGTGGGACCTTTAGGCCCTTGATCTCCCTTTGTTCCAGCAGGACCAGATGGTCCAGGCTGCCCAGTGCCTCCCTGAGGTCCCTGCAGTCCAATATCTCCCTTGGGACCTGCTGGTCCAGATGGTCCTGGTTGCCCAGGATTGCCTATTGGACCATTGTCACCAGCTGGCCCTTGCAGACCTTGAGGTCCTTGAGGTCCCAGAGGTCCTGCCTGACCAGCAGATCCAGTTGGTCCTGCTGGTCCTGGATCTCCTTTCTGTCCAGCGGTGCCTGGTTGGCCCGCAGGTCCTAACACAAACACAGTCATAAGATGCATTTACAGAGCCATACTTCGTGAAAAATAAAAAAATGCACACCTTAATCTAATACTGGTAAAAGCAAAATAGTTGATAAACCTTCACAGCTGACATGTGAATGATACAGATTCACCCCCAATGAATCAAATCGGAATTATCCTGTTTATACCATTCTGTATCACTGAAAAATGTATGCTTGGCAGCTTTACTATATTATATATTCTATGATTTATATATTCTATGATTTATATATTCTACGATTTATATATTCTATGATTGAACCTTGTTCACAGCTGCTTTTATCAATAACACACACAGGGCGTTGTAGACTGTTGGTAACTTAGCCAACATGAAGTGTATGCGAGTGTTTTGAATGCTATATAGCGAAAAAAATGTAATGCAGTGTTGCATAAGGCCCAGTGCAGTTATGTACATGTATACAATACACTGTATAGCTGTATACACATTTATTTAAGTTCAAATAAAGGAATAACAGTAATTAATGTCTCACCTGGCATTATAACTGGTTCAGATACATTAACTGATGAAGAATTTACACATGTATGCATTAGTTTAGAGTACAGTTGAAGTTCTTACCAGTTCCACCAGCTTGCCCTGTAGGGCCTTTTGGTCCAGCAGGACCAGCTGGTCCTAAGTCTCCTTTTGAACCAGCTGGCCCAGCAGGCCCAGCAGGTCCAGAAGGTCCAGCCAATCCCGGATCTCCTCTTTGTCCCGGTGATCCTTGAGATCCTGGAGATCCAGTAGAACCCTGTGTGCCAATGTCGCCCTGGGCGCCAGCCTGCCCTGCAGGTCCTTGTACTCCACTTGTTCCAGGCTGACCAGTAGCTCCAGGAGTGCCTGAACAATCACGATCAAATACGATCTTATTGCAAGATAAAGCTTCGGTTTTAAAACATCATAGAAATTTAAGTAAGTCAGTAAGTATATTTTTTTAATATAACCAGCTGCCAAACATCATCTGGCGAACAAGCTTCAGTGATTTAAATTTACATAAACATCTGTGTTGAGCCTAAAGTTCAGGTTAGTTTAAAGTGTATTCAACATTCCTGCTATAAAAGTTTTTCTCATTTGGTAATCTGCTTTTGGCAGCACCCGGTTATGGAATCTGGGGTGTAAGCCGTAAACCGCTGGCTTCACTGAAAGGAGAAACCCATGGAGGACATTCCCCATTTTTCAAGGACCGTTGTAAACAGATGGGTATCGGCAAGCATGAATAACTGCTCAACCTTTTAGCAATCCACCGGGAGATATCTCAGTTGGATTAGCCTATTCACCATGACTTGCCACGAATTAACCTACTTATAAATACCTAACATTGCTTCCTTCAGTGACACAGATAAAGTAACTAAGAATGATGCAGACTGCTTCCTACCATTTAAGAAAAAATTAGTAACTGAAAACCGGATACAATTTTTCTCAAACAAGAATCCCAATCTTACGATTAACATTATACTCCACAGAGCTTCATGTCTATGCAAATTTACAATCAGTGTTTATGGCTTACCATCTCGGCCTGGAGTTCCAGCATTGCCAGGTTGGCCAGCATTTCCAGCTGGTCCAGGAGCTCCCTTAGTCCCAGCATCTCCTATGGGTCCAATGGGACCTGCTGGTCCAGATGGTCCTCGCTGGCCCTGAGGTCCTGCTGAACCAGTATCCCCTTTTGGTCCTGCAGTTCCCGGAGTTCCAGGTGTTCCAGCATCTCCTCTTGGCCCTGCATTTCCAACAGATCCGGGATTGCCTGATGATCCTGTGTCACCTTTGGGTCCCTGCTGGCCTTGAGGTCCCTGAGGACCTTGAGGTCCTGATGATCCAGTTGCACCTTGTGGTCCCTGTGGACCCTGTGAACCAGGGTTACCTGTAGCAGAGAAACGGTTCACCAGATTAGTTTCAGCCCTGTAAATCAGCATTGAGGACTATTCCTGGCTCCTGCCAATGGATCATCCACTCTGTAAGTTATTTATTGTCTACAGTACAACACAACTGCTATCATTATCATTGTTGCAATCATCATCATCGGTGTGTATGTCAACATCTGCATCATCACCAACAACACCATCACTGCCATCACCACTAAGTTTACAAATAGATTGTAGAGAAAAATATTATGAATTCTTTTTGATTATTCTTTTGACTATGATTATGATCACTAAACAGAAACTTGCCTGCAGTTCCTGGAGTTCCACTGGGTCCTAGTGCTCCTTTTGGTCCCGCTGGTCCAGGCTGCCCAGTTCCACCTGTTGCCCCCTGTGGACCAGACTGCCCAGGTGAACCAAGAGGTCCTGTTGGACCCTTACTACCTTGTGGGCCTGCATCACCTGAGGGTCCTGCAAGGCCTTTTGGACCTTGGGGACCAGCTGGTCCCTTCTGACCAGGATTTCCAGGAAGGCCAATGTCTCCACGTTGTCCAGCACTACCGGCTGGACCAGCTGGTCCGGAAGGGCCAGCTGGTCCAAGCGGTCCTGGAGCACCCTTTTGTCCAGCCGTTCCATCAGTGCCAGCTGGTCCAGTGTTTCCTTTGGGTCCTGTTGGACCGACACTTCCAACAGCCCCTGGTGCTCCAGTTCCTCCTGAGATACCAACCGGTCCAGCTGGTCCAGAGGCTCCTGTAGAATTTGAGAGAGAGAACAAACAGCACATTACACATGTCATCTAAATGTTTCACTGGTCTGCATTGTCTTAGCTCCTTTATTTATCACTACTCAGGCATTCTACTCCAAATTAAAGTCTCATCTGCTCCAGAATTTCTATCTTGAGCCACAAACTCTCTTCAAATTCCACTCCCTCTTATCTTAAACAAAACTCAGTCCAAATGCACTGTGTGCACACATTCATGGTGTCATGTCAACAGAGTTGGTATAACTTCTTAAAACTTTTATTTATAAATCTTTGCTATAGTTATCCAGACGACAAGTACTATATATGCTCAGAATAAACAAAGGCCTTGAATTGCGACCTGTTAAATTAATCTGGTTTTGAATGACCATGTTTACCTGTATTTCCGGGATTTCCTGGCTGTCCATTTGAGCCTTGCTGTCCTGCATCACCAGATGGGCCCCTCTGGCCAGCTGGCCCTTGTTGACCCTGTTGACCGGGGTTTCCTGATGGACCCTGTGGTCCTGCATCTCCTCTTGGACCTTGCTGCCCTGGTGTTCCCGGTGTGCCTGCATCTCCAATTGCTCCACTATCTCCTTTCAGTCCTTGATCACCTACTTGTCCGTTTGGCCCAGTGGGTCCAGATGGCCCAGCTGGTCCTGGTTGTCCTGTGGCACCTTGAGGACCTTGGACTCCAATATCACCTCTTGCTCCTTGAGTACCAGGAGACCCCTGAGGCCCCGGGTTACCTCTGTTTCCTTGAGGTCCTGGATTGCCAGCTGAACCCACAGGTCCAACATCGCCCTTTGGTCCCTGTGCACCAGGGCCTCCAGTTGCACCTGCTAATCCAGGCTGCCCATTGACACCAACGTCACCTCTTGATCCCGGCTGTCCAGGTAGTCCATTGTTGCCTGCAACATTAATCATTATATTATGTCAAACCATACTAACACTCATTTCTGTATGCATAAATGTAACGTAAATCATACAGAATTTCACAGCACCCACAAAAGTCACATCAGGAAGACCAGCTTATTCATTGGCACTATAACAAATCAAATCTGCAATAGCCAAGCTTCTCGTTTCCTTCCAGTGAAAGATCAAATCCAGGAGATTAAGTGAATGAATGAACAGACAAATCATTACTAATGTGCAAATGTGTAAAGTAGATTTCAAGAACACTGGTGTGTGTTGCTCATGAATAATTATAACAAATGACTAGTGGAGCATCACTACAACAAAGTGTTGAAGATGATTCTGTAAAGTCCTCATCTGTTAACTTTATACATTCAACATATAAAATTATGAAATAAAATATAATGAAAGTTTTTATCTGATTGCTATTATTATCATTTGTTATCCGTAAGGTACCTTTAATCCATCAGGAATAAAAATTATCCGGAGAATACAAAGAAATTATTATTATATTATTATTATTAATTATTATTATAGCTCTTTAAGCTAAGTTTTCATTTTTTCTCCATTTGTATTTTTTTGGTCCTGAGACAATAAACTAACATTGAGATTAAAAATAGCAGTAATAACACATCTAAGAATGAGGCCCAACTTTCCAGACATAATTTACTTTTTGAAATCCTAAAAGAGGACTGATACTTTGGCTAAAACTAATAATAAATAGAATAATGCAAACTTACCCTGTGGGCCTGGTAGTCCAGGATCACCTCTTGTTCCAGCATCTCCTCTTGTGCCAGGATTTCCTGCTGGTCCAGAAGGACCTGATGGTCCAGATGAACCAGTGCCACCTGTTGATCCTTGAGCTCCTGTATTACCCTTTGGACCTGCACTACCTTGAAGACCTGTTGGTCCAGCCTGTCCTCTTTCCCCAGCGGTTCCTGGAGGTCCTTTTGCTCCTGGCAGACCGGGAGCACCCGGTGGTCCTACTGGTCCATCATCACCTCTTGCAGCTTGAAATGCATCATTTCCAGCAGGACCAGTGGCTCCCGTTGGTCCAGTTGCCCCAGTTCCTCCAGTGTTGCCAGTTGTACCAGTGAACCCAGTCGGCCCCTGTGGCCCTTGTATTCCGGCTGGACCTGTAAACAAAAACAGATTAACCTAACATAACAGTGATTTATAGCGTTTCAGGAGAATTGCTTCTCGGTGAGAACCATTTTTACATCTTCCTCTTTTGTCCTAGTATCCACATTTATTCAGCTTCATCTTGAATGTTGCAACAGAGTTCACAGAAACAGCGTCATCATCCAGTTCATTCCATAGATTCACCACTCAGCTGGCACTAAAGAACCTCTGCTTTATCAACCCAGTGGGTTCATTGAAGACATGGTACTCTTGAAGACTCTTAGCAGTCTCCAAACAACATCATCATTTCAAATCGTAGCTCTACTTTGAATATGTGCAGACCAGCAACATTCAAATAGGTTTGCTCCTATGCACAAAGGGATACGGATGTAATGCTTAGATATGTGAAATAAAACCAAAATAGTTTGAAACTGTTGATACAGTACATCACCACAGTTTTAGGACATCCTCAAAATGAACTTGCACCAGATAGTTCTTCCTGGACATTTCCATAGTTATTTACACTGTACAGCAAATGTCCTGGACATTTCCCCACATGGAAGTATAAATGTGCAATAACATACCACATTTAAAACACAGTGATGGAAGTAAACGTGCACAAACAATGTCATATAGCACCAAATCCGATACAATAGTGTTATAAAAAAGGAAGTACTTGTCATTCAGTGCAATGTCAGTACATTACATTACAAAAGAAATTATAATTTAAATTGAATCTAGTGTTCTGTACACTATGTAAAATTTAATTAATTTATCTTTAAGGCAAAGTGTAAGGCTTTGTAATAAGGCTCAGCTTGCCTTTAGAACAACCGGAGCTAGATACCAATGATTAAATTTTTATGCAATAATTGTATTTCAAGTTAACCATAGTGAATTATGGGGAACTAGCAAAGAAGTGCTTTTTCAGCCAGTGCTGAGATAATTAATTTTGGTAAAGCTTAGTCCTGCATTGAAACACTCTGGTAACATTTTATACATGAAACAGATTGCACTAAAAAACAATTGAATCCTTTTCGTTGCCACAAATAACATAGCAACAGATGTGGTAACATTGAGAAATGCAAAAAAATTAGTTTTGGCTCCAAGTTTATTGCTTACATATTGTGCAGTTAGAAAAGAGGATAATGAAAGAAAATATATATGGAGAAATCTAACCTTGAGATCCAGGAGTTCCTGGATTGCCAGCAGTACCAGGGTTTCCTCTCTGTCCAGGATCTCCTCTTTGTCCAGCAGGTCCAGCTGGACCTGGATTTCCTGATTGCCCAGGATTTCCTGCTGTACCAGTGTCACCTCTTGGGCCTGTTGGTCCAATTGGTCCTGGAGCTCCAGCACTGCCAGCGGGTCCTATATCACCAGATGGTCCAGGATTGCCACGGGGTCCAGTGGGTCCAGAAGGACCAGCCGGTCCAGCAGGGCCAGTTGCGCCAGTGCCACCAGCCGAACCAGGCAGCCCAAGGTCCCCTCTCTGACCAGGAGTACCACTTGGTCCAGGTGAGCCAATGTCTCCTCTTGGCCCAGCCGGTCCTTGTGATCCAGAATCACCCTTCACGCCTTGATCACCTGACAATCCAGGTGTTCCAAGAGGACCTGTTGCTCCAGTTGCTCCAGTTGCTCCTTGCGCACCTGAATTTCCTCTTGGACCAGGTGATCCAGCCCTACCAGCACTTCCAGGGCTTCCGGCAGGTCCAACATCTCCGTTCGGACCCGCTGGTCCAGCAACCCCAGGATCACCTCGAGGACCAGCAGCACCAACAGGACCAGCAGAACCAGTGAACCCTGTAGCACCCTGAGCACCTGGTGTTCCAGGCTGACCAGGGTTACCAGAGGGTCCAGGGTTGCCTCTTGGCCCAGCATCACCTGCAGGTCCTGGTGAACCTGCATCGCCTGTTGGGCCAGAAGGTCCTGGCGACCCCAGATCTCCTTTAGGTCCTGGTGGTCCATTAGGCCCGGCAGCACCAGCTGCTCCAGGTTGGCCTCTGCTACCTGGTGTACCAGCATTTCCTGATGGGCCAGAATCCCCAGCTGGTCCAGCTGGTCCTGTAGGTCCAGCTGGCCCAGCAGGCCCAGCTGGACCAGCAGGTCCACTAGAGCCAGTTGCTCCTGTACCACCTGTAAAATAATTGTAATATTAAATCTCATCTGTTTCTTTTCATCAAGCTCTATCATTATATAGAAAATAAAAATGACGTGTTTAGGACAATAATAGAACTGAAAAGCCTGAAAAGTGTTAAAACTTGCTTTATTATGCCAAATTTCATGTTCATCTGGATGGAGTTTTATTGATCCAAATAATTTAGTAACCAACACTTGTGGACAATGTTCAGGCAAAAACAGCTCAATCATAACATTAGATACAAAATTTAAGCCTTCAGCTATCTTGCAACACCTACAATAGGTTTTCTGAAGGTAATTTAAAATGTTCAGATAGATACCTACATAATAATATTGTACAATATGTTCAGCTATTAAACAGGCTGCTCAATTCTGATAACATGAGGAGGAGCAAACAGAAAGTGAAGACTAACCACAGCAAGTTAATCTAACAGTACCAGTTCAAACCCAGGCAAACGATTGATTTTTAAAAATCTGCTCAGAGGTGCTCCTTAAATGTATACAGACTCAAAATAAGCATTCTGAGCTGCTAGCAAATTTCAGTATAACAACTAAACTTTCATCATAGTTCGCTGCTATCATTACTACTTAATGATAAATTATTACTAATGCATGTAATTATTTTCCTCTCATTTATCTGCTCTGTAAATTAACAGTATACACAAACCTGGAGTTCCTGCTGTACCAGCAATTCCTGGACTGCCCTGAGTTCCAGCCGTGCCTTTGTCTCCTGTTGGACCTTTCTGACCTTGCTGTCCAGGATTGCCAGGACTACCTGGATTACCTGGAGTACCAAGATCACCTCTTGGCCCTGGTGAGCCAGGACTTCCAGGTGTACCAGAAGGACCTGCAGGTCCAATATCTCCTTTGGGGCCCTGTGGACCTTGTGAACCTTGAGGTCCTGAAGGACCTGATGGTCCAGCCGGTCCAGGCTGTCCAGTAGCTCCATTAGTACCAGCTGGTCCTGGGTCTCCTGTTGGGCCCTTTAGCCCTTGTGGACCAGATGGACCGGATGGTCCAGGAGAGCCAATATCTCCAGCTGGTCCAAGGTCTCCAGTGGCTCCTTGTGGACCTGCCGGACCAGGCGATCCTGATGGTCCCAGCTGCCCCGACGCACCAGCAGGTCCAGCCGGACCAATATCACCACGTGTTCCAGCAGGACCAGATGGCCCACTAGGTCCTTTAATTAAAAAAAAGACATTTCTGAGTATGCATGAATCGAAAACAAACTGTGCTTTAGCTTCAGTACAGCTAAACACAATTGAGAAAACCTGGCTGTGTATTGCACTAACCTTTGGATTTGGATACATATTAAAGATATCCGCACACTGATCACTACATAATTACTCTACTTGACCTAGCATCTAGGTGTGTCAACACCAATGCACTAATAAAAAACGAAATTCTGCCATCACGACATTCATTAAAACTCTGGAAACTGCACTGCATAACAAAAGTCGCACAGCACTAAACAGCACAGTATGTAGACAGCACTAAATGTAAGGCCATCCATTTTGCATTTAAGGCATAATATAAAATAATATTTTTATGATATCAATAATATTATTATGCAGTAAAAAAGGTCAGCTCATCAAAATTGCAACAGAGTCAAATAACTATAATAGAAACATTAAGCTACACACAAATGTTTAGCTGCATACTAGCTTACCAAAAAAACACTGTTCCTTTACACCATTATTTGGTTTCTGTGCATATTTTAATAAAACCACACTAATAAAAAATTTAAAAAGAGGGAGCAAAGAAAACAGGATTAAAATAGCAGAAACAAACAAGTAAATTTCATAATAAAGATCATCTATTATGTCTGGAGATTTTAAAACAATTGCTGATTGCATTTGAAAACAGCATTCACAAGCCAGGAATAGCCCTTTGGACATTGGCATCCATCCGTAGTATGACACACATCAACCACAAGCACTAAATAAAAGTGGTTGAAGGAAACAATTAGAAAGTTTAAGATGTTAATATTAAACACCAGGAGTAACCTACCAGGTTGTCCCGATGGTCCCTGGTCTCCCGCATCTCCGGGTGATCCTTTTGGACCCTGTTGCCCAGCTGGTCCAGCTGGTCCAAGAGGTCCAGACTGACCAGATGGGCCTTGTGGTCCAGGAGCTCCCTTTTGTCCCTGAGGTCCAGCTGGCCCTTGAGTTCCCACATCTCCGTTTGGCCCAGGCAGCCCAGAAGGGCCAGGCTGTCCTGGCGATCCTCTGTCACCAGGATCACCTCTCTGCCCTGCTGGGCCATTAGAACCAGGGTTTCCTGCTGGCCCAGCAGGACCCTGTTGTCCAGCAGGTCCTATGTCACCACGAGGTCCTGCAGATCCTGGGTTTCCAGCGGTTCCTTTAAGACCAGCATTCCCCTTTGGTCCAGCCGGACCAGCCGGGCCAGTTGGCCCAGATTGTCCTGCAGGGCCAGGTTGACCAGCATTTCCTAAGCCACATTTAAAACACAGTTGTGCTCACATGGTATGATTTAGTTCATTGTAAGTAACTGCATAATAAGACAAAGTAGCTAAAGCTGATTCATTGTATCTTCAAAGTTGATTCAGGAATGTCACAGAATATCGAAATTATATCGAGATCAACATAGCACTGTGTAGACAGTGTAAAATATATTAAGGCATTAACTAGTAGCACACCTACAAGCAAGTCCAACAAGAGGTTGCTTTGAAACAAACAACCAGATAGATCAGATTCATGTTCAAATGATTGAGCAGTTTTCATGACAAAGTTTTCAAACTTTAATCTCCACTTCCATGCCATCACTTACAAATAAATAAATTTACATTTTAAAATAAGATAAGAAAACTTTATGTTAAGTTTCACCGATTTGGATAATATCAGAAAAATAAACCACACAGCCTGCTATGTAACTTACTGCAGTCTGTCAATCGAATTTATCAAATTATACAATCATATGCACCTGTAGGTCCGGTTGGTCCAGAAGGTCCAGATGGTCCCGTGTCACCCTTTGGACCAGTCGGCCCTTGTGTGCCAGGATTTCCACTAGGACCAGCAGAACCCGGCTGTCCTCTATTTCCAGGTGATCCTGCTGACCCGGGTGTTCCAGCACTGCCTGTGTCACCTTTAGGTCCTGCTGGACCAGGCAAACCTGCAGGTCCTGCTGGACCTGGAAGCCCAGTGCTCCCAGAACCACCAGGAGTTCCAGTTCCACCAGCAGGCCCGGCTGGACCGGAAGGCCCAGAAGGCCCTAAATAATAACAAAACATTTTTTGTGAAAATGAAGTAAACCCTCTAATTATATTGAGATTTTTGCAAATGGTATACATTCACTAAAAACCATAGAAATTAAGCTGCATATGTAATGGGTAATGTAATGTATAATGTTCAAATTTGTTACTTCATTGGCTTCAAGTCAATATTGCATCACAAAATATGCATCAAGTTATTGTCTCATTGACATATTCAGACATAAGCTAAATGCCTAAAGCACATTCTCTTCGTGTTCCTAAGCTGCTCAAAGTACATCTGAAGTATTCTAGATGGATACTTAGAGCCACCACAAAATATAAAATTGATCCATAAGAAAATTATTATAAGTTGGCATTGCAATATGGTCAGCTTATTATGAATTTACGCTTTTAGCTGAAATCAAAATGGTATTCTTGTATTATAGAATTGTTATAAGTGACCATTATTAGTACAGAAAGATATTACAAGATTTCTGCACACTCACTGCTTCTACACACATAATAAAGTACAGTGCATCATCATGGTGTGAACTCGACCCCTCCTTCCTACTTAAAGAACATGTGGATTTATTACTTCACCTCCTCATGGAGCTATGTAACGGATCTATGAAGGAGGGTGTCACGGTCACCACAGAAGATAATCTATACTGACCCTGACTATTTGAAATGATGGCCTGGATAGAGGGGACCCGACTAACTACAGACCAACAGCCAATGTTTCGTTTTTATCAATGCTTCGTTGAAATGATAGTGGCTTTTCAACTAACTGGCCACCTGGAGTGAAACAACTCCTGTCATCATGACAGGCGGGAATCACGAGGTTCCATTCAACAGACACACTGCTACTTCATCTCCTATCTGCTGACATTTAAGGGGCTACTGATCACTCAGAGCTCACTTTGCAGGCATTGATGTCAGTGCCGATTTTGATACTGTAGAACATGATATCCTACTTAAGTCGTTGCTATGTTTTGGCTGAATGGCGTTTCCTTGATTCGCTTAATTCTTTCCTAATGGGATGCTTAGTGTGGTGAATGGCCCTACAAGGTCACCAGCCATCACATCCTGAGTCTTGAAATACTCATGACAGTCTCTCTGAACTGGCTTAAGGGATTTCTCATCTTCTCAATATTCTTTTATAAGCAACAATTTAACACCCAGTTTCGTCCATAGGCACTCACCTGAGGGTCCAGGCAGTCCTATATCACCTGGGGAACCAGCAGGGCCCTTGTCTCCTTGAGGACCCTGGTTTCCATTTGAGCCTGCATTACCAGCCTGTCCAGCAGGTCCTGTTGGACCAATATTACCAGGTTGACCACTGGGCCCAGCAGGTCCAGCTGGTCCAGTATTTCCTCTCGGACCTGCAGACCCCTGTGGTCCTGATGGTCCACTTGGTCCAGCTGGTCCACTAGGTCCTGACAAGCCAGGGCTTCCAGTAGCACCTATCGAAATAACACAAACAATTTGTAATGCATTCTTAGAAAAGTTAATTGAAATAAGAAAATTTGATTCCTTTTGCAGTGTCTCTCAAAAAACATAAACTGATGAGCAGTTGAGGCGCAAATTAGGTTTGAACTCTTTAACAATGAGCAATGAGCATTTACTAAGACCCACTAGAAAACAATGCAGTTTGTTGTTAAATTCTATTCTATTTACAGTTGAAAGATGCAATGGAGCTTATTTTTCCTTAATCAGCATAACTGCAGAGGAATGTATGCATGCACATTTAATGTGGCATCTCGTAAGTACAAAGAACCTCACGAACGCATTGCACATTGGACTGATGCAATAAAGGTGCATTTTAAACTGTGTAAAAATCACATGATGAAAAGAATCAAATGAAGCAGTAGAATAAAAGTGCAGTGATAATGTCAAATCATCAAGCACAAACACATTCTGAAGCTATCTATATAAGGAATTTATATAGCACCACTTCAAACAGGTTATTCAGAGGTGCTCCCGGCCCAAGTCCAGCCAAAGAGAAATATCTTGAGTAGCTTATAAACAGAGTTAGACAGTCCTCTGGGATAGAACACAGGTCAGAGGGGAAGCTATTCCAAACAGAGTGACACATGATTGAGAGAGCCCTATTCCATGTTATGGTAGTGCAAACATATGGAACCACAAAGTTGTCTGTGGAGACCGAGTGGAAAGATCCGTGATCAGAGCAGGCCAAAGTTAAGGTAAATAGCTCCCAAAGAAAAACAGGTGAATGATGATAAGGATGTCCTAAAATGGTTGAGCTGCTGGACCAGGAGCCAGTGAAGGACATCCCTCATGTATGCAGTGATGTGGCCAACCAAATGTTTAGCTACCAGTATACAGGCACAATCATACAGTTTCCACTGGTGCTATCTGAATACTCTTGTGATATTAAACTTGACTTGAAAACTATTCATATTGTAATTCCACCTGCCATCTATCTGTCTCTCTCCATCTGACATATTCTCTAAGTCCTTACAATCAAGAAATTACAAGACTTCACAAGGTTTCTCACACAATTATACTCACCAGTTGCTCCTTGAGCTCCTGGACTGCCAACCGAACCTGACAAACCCAAATCACCAGCAGGCCCAGTTGGACCCTGTTGGCCCACTGGTCCAGCATTTCCAGGGCTTCCTTTTGTCCCAGCATCTCCCTTTGGTCCTTGTGGTCCTGCTGGTCCTGCTGGACCCTGTTGACCCGGATTTCCAGGAGTACCTGCTGGTCCGGTATCACCCCTTGGTCCAGTGCTGCCAGGACGACCATCAGTTCCTGAAATAAAATCAACCCAAGCTCTGCACATTAAAAGCATAAGAACCATTGTGAGAATTACCAGCTCATCCGAAATTTTTTAAACAAATAAATTGCTACTATAATATGCATACATAAAAATAATGGCACCAAGTTTTTAGAGAAGCATCTCATAAATGCACAGATGAAAACAAAGAATACCCTCTAGATATTGTTTAGCTGTTTGTGCTCAAAAATGTATGAACATCGCTACCTAGATGTACACACATGCCACACTCTAGGTTTGAAAAAACCATATGCTTTGTCAGGCATTAACACTGCATTTAAAATTAGCCCAAGACTATTGGCCCAATGTAAAAGAGCGAATGCTCACATTAAAGTGATCATAATTACAATACGTTCCACATATGCACACAGTGTTGACATCCTTTGAAGCAGAAGTGCCCCAATACTCAGACAACAGGGTTATAGACTGTATTTATTAATTAACTGTAGTTAATAAACACACACACAAATTGGTAAGTCTTAATCTGAGGTACAAACACCCCATCCAGGGGTTGTTGAATCTGGAGTACCACTGCAGGCTTGAACCCACAATCATCAGATTACAGATCATGTATGCTACCAAATGGATCATTATGTCATAATAGCTTTAAAATAAAACTTAGTGGTGACCTTCATTGCCTTGCATCTAGAAGCATTCCAAATCAAGCATATTCAGTCAAAATTAACATCATCACCCATCTCTTGAACTAATCACAAACTACTAAGACAAACACTTTCTTTATTGATAAATCATCCAATGCAACCTACATCATATGATGATCAACATCAGAACCTTGGACAAAGGGCATTCATATACAGCCTTCTGCAATAAGTCAAAAGTATATGGCAGAAAAACGGAGGGATGACAATTTAAATTATAATCTAATTTCACTCATTTTACAGTGGAATTCATCTAATCTCAGGTATAGCCATCCAAATACCTGCTTGTCCAGATGACCCAGGCAGACCACTTGGTCCAGTTGGTCCTATGGGTCCAACATCTCCAGAAGGTCCATTCTGGCCTGTTGCTCCAGCTTGACCTTGTGGTCCTTGTTGTCCAGTTGGACCCTTAGGACCAGCCGGTCCCGCTGGCCCCGACAGGCCTGGAGATCCCTTGTTTCCCTGCGTACCAGCTGGCCCCTGTGAACCGGAGTCTCCTTTTGGACCTGCAGGTCCCTGTGGCCCAGGTTGACCTAAATAAACAACACATGAAACCATGATAGACCCAGATCTAAACTGTGTAATATTTGAGTGGACAATGACACCAGTGTGACAATGACATCATAATGACATCACAATGATACCAATTACCAGCAGCATATAAATCATTTGAGTTGCTTTATTCTTTGCAGACTATAAATTTCAGACAAAATCTAATATAAACATAATAGTGCAATGCCTTGAGATTAAATACTACTGCTGTGACATAACAAACCTGCTGATCCTGGTGTTCCAGCATTTCCTGTAGGTCCTTTGTCACCCTTAGGCCCTGCTGGCCCAGAAGATCCTGCACTTCCTGGTTGGCCTGAGGGTCCTGTCGGTCCTTGAACACCCTTTTGCCCTTGAGCTCCAGAGGGTCCTTGCTGACCAGGATCACCAGTCAATCCTGGTGTTCCAGATAGTCCACTGGGTCCAGATGGGCCGGCAGGGCCTGCAGGTCCTGATGGACCTGCTGGACCCTTATCACCCTGTGAACCAGCTGGTCCAGATGGACCCCTTGTTCCTGGTGATCCAGATGGTCCAGGTAAGCCAATATCTCCCTTGTTTCCTTGAGGTCCTTGTGGACCGGCAGAGCCTGAAACAGCGGCAAAGTGAGGTTATTACATCAGTGTTTTTCAATCTCTTTGTAGTGACAGAACCTCACACAAGCACTCACCGGCACACGAAATCAGCACGTTTTATCTGTCACATTTTTAAAGAAATAAATGTAATTGTCACTTGTAACAATGAGTAGAGTTTGAGCAGACTCATATAGCTATACATATAGCAATGAAATAAAATGTAAAAATAATATATATTCAAGTGATAATGTATATTGTTGTAATATAGAATCCTTTCTAACAAGAACGACTGCAAGATGTGAAGAATTCTGCACATCACTCATCCCTTAGTAAATTCAGTTGGTGTATTTAAATTCTATATTTTATATATGGAACCTCTGGTCGAGATCCGTGGGACCTAAGGGTTCTGCTAGAACCTGGCTGAAAACTAATGGGTTTCATGGATGCTAGTGCTATTAAGAAAATTTGTAATGCACACAACATTATGTGCCTAGTCAGAGGCAAAGTGAGAACAGTTAGACAATCCCAGCTATTTAAAGGCAGTGAGAAATAGTGAGTTTTGTGGTGTTCTTTTAAGGAAGAGAAACGTTTGAGCATCAGAGAATCATTGGTAGTCAGTTCTTTCTATGGGCAGCAACATGGGATGCACTAGAGTTTAAAATACTTCTGCCTCGTGGCTCAGTCGAAGGTCCTATACATTGCTGACTTCATGGAGGAATACAAGAAGATCGTAATGGGAGGTTAATTGCTAACTTCAGAGCGAATCAATATACTTAATACAAAACATCAATGAATGCAAAGAATGTATAGTCGCTTTAACATCAGATAAGAGACACAGGATTGCCACCTGTCAATAATTTTAGCCGAACATAGACACAATTTTGCAGCACTTTCTTCATTTACCTGAAGGTCCCTGTTGACCAGTATCACCGACTGCTCCTTTGGGTCCTGCAGAACCAGCAGGACCCAGAGGTCCTTGCAGTCCAGAAGGACCTTGCGGTCCAGCGGGTCCAACATCTCCTCTCTGACCAGGTGTGCCAGCAGTTCCAGAGTCTCCTCTAGGTCCAGAGGGACCAGCCTGTCCTTGTGGACCAGATGGCCCAGCAGGCCCAGCTGGCCCAATGCTACCTATATGCAAAAATAAAGAGTTGTTAGTGTGAACTGTTACACTGTATTACAGCAACAGAAAACTAAAAATACTGCATCAATCCTACAAGCAACAGACCACTTTCAGAAGTCATCAGTTGATGATAGGTGATAGAACATGCATTCATTACTGTTGCTCAGTTTTATATAAAGAATATGAACATACAGTACTTATAAAGTGTTTCATACTTCCTATGTTTCCGGCTGACAAATTTTATGATGCACTTCAATGATAGTTTGTAGTAAATTATTGCAATCATAATCTCAAAACTTCTAAAGTGCCACTTGAAAGCCAAACACAGGGTACCAGCTTATTCACGAGCATTGCAGTAAAGGACAGAAGAAGATTCACTTGGATGGAAATCTACAATTTCTTTCGTGTTACCACTATTATTTTGCATTGCTTCACATACCTGAGCCACCTTGAACACCAGGATTGCCTTGAGGTCCTTGCTGTCCAGCAGGTCCTGTAGGTCCAGAGGGACCTGGAGACCCAATATCTCCTTTGGGTCCAGCAGGACCGGCTGATCCATCTGACCCTGTGTCCCCTTTAAGTCCTACATCTCCCTTTGGTCCAGTGGGTCCAGCTGGCCCAGCCGGACCTAATGAGCCTTGCGGCCCAGGTGGACCTTGGTCTCCTGCTGGACCAGGGCTGCCAGCGGGTCCTTGGTTTCCTGATGTACCAGAATCCCCACGTTGCCCTTGAGGACCGGCTGAACCAGTGTCACCTTTGGGTCCTGCAGCACCCGGTTGACCTCGGTTTCCTAAACAATCGCAGGAATAGAACATTGCTTAGAAAACATTTATGACATCAATGAGAATAAAGCCAAGAAGGATTTAAATGAAATATTGCATATAAAACATTAAATTAATATAAATTAATATTTGCACAAAACTGTGTAAATTAGTTTGTGCTAAAATAATAGCCTATCACCACACCATGACACAAACCTCGAACCTAAATTTTACAAATTGCTTTTCATACTTGTTTGCAGGATGTTTATGTGAAGTAGGACACAGTACTATCACTATTTTCAAAAATTTTATTACTACTAAAATATGTAGTTTTCACTATGCAATTATGTAATAATTATTACAAATTAGCAAATTGTAGCATCTAAGTAGTCTTACTACATTAATTATATAACCTGTCCACTTAACATAAAACCAATTTATTTGATTGTTAAGTTCAACATTTACAGTTATTTAATAATTAACTACAATTATGTGTTACTTTCAGTTTTTTGGATCAAGAATGAGCCTACTCAACGCCCTTCATTTAGAGAATAATTTTAAAATGTGACTGTAATCAGAAGTCCTTTTTGTAAGGTGATGAATCTGCCAAAGGTATAACTACTAACTCAAACAAAACACTTACTTTAAGCATTTCATTACACACTGACTGAATAATTTTGGTACACTACCTGAAGGGCCTTGAGGTCCACTTGAGCCCTGTGGTCCTTGATCTCCTGCTGGCCCTGCAGGTCCAGCTGGTCCAGCAGGTCCACTTGGACCTGTTGGCCCTGCATTCCCTGGATCTCCTTTCAATCCTGAAAGTCCAGATTGACCTGTGGGGCCTTTTGACCCAGCTGGTCCAGCAGGGCCAAGATCTCCCTTTGGTCCAGCAGGTCCTGGCTGACCGATTGAACCTATAGAAAAAGAAACAAATAACTGAATCAAACCGAATGGCTCAAAACGCTGTTCATGAAATGTTGACAACTAGGCAACTTCAATTCAAAATGGAAGACACTATGATCTGTCGAATGTCTAAACTTAAAGAGATCAGCGATATTTAGCTAGAGCAAAACAATCTTTTGGCTCACAGCTTAGAGCAAATTTTATCAAATATTCTTTGTATAGCCACAAAGTACACAACTAATATCATATTAAATCAAATCAAAATTAAATCGTTTATTTTCTGTAACCAACAGAAATAGAATATACAATCAAATTACAATCACTATGGTTGATAGCGGCCACGAGGAAAGGCCATGAAGGGATCAAAAACGATCCCGATAGTAGGGACACTTACGTACAATGTAAGACAAACACGGACGGCCGAATGCAATACAGCAATTAAATATAAGTTAATATGCACATGAATCATAACTAAAATAAACAACTAAGTTTTCAAATTACAATATGCAATTCACCATGAGGTTAATTATTTTTCTACCAAGTAGGTGTATAGCTTATTCTTAAAATACTGAAGAGAAGACGATTGCCTAATTTCTTTTGGAATTTCCTTCCAAAATCCAGCACTACTAGATTTAATTGAGAACAGAAGAGTGTTAGTCTGGCAAAGACCTTTGATTCATATTATCATACCATCATACTGAAGAACTAACAAGAAGCATTGCTGCTGTTATCAGCCTATCACCTTCACCTTTATTATCATTTTCATCAAATCGCTTTTTGATGGCATTGACCTTAACCCATTAGTTGTGATGCATGTCAAAGTGTCTGAATTGCTACTCTAATTATAAGTTTAAACTTCTAATGCAAAAGACATCAGCTGATGCCACACTTAACGTAGCATCCAGAAGATCAATCCACTAAGACAGGGGAACAGCCTCTGGTGGATATGTAATTTGAAAAAGGAAAATCATATGTTGTGAATGAAATTACTTAAGTGACTTATCGGAACAGAAAGTGGGACAATTGAGTCAAACAGGGTCAAAAATTGAAGCCATTGAACTGCTTGGAAGTGCATAGTATCAGGAATTGAGTCTTTGATAGGTTATGAAAGAGCTTATTGACCAATTAACAAAGACAGAGGACAACAGATAAGTCACATGACAGACTGTCAAATGAAATATGGATTTGACTCATTTGCATGGAAATTATATCTAGTGACTGATTTATGACCAGGTCTCCATGTAAGTAAACACCAAAAAGAGTTATCCAATGATAAATTAAGCACTCCATACGAACAAGGACACGTTACCTGGTTGTCCGGCTGTGCCAACATCTCCAGTTGGTCCTTTAGGTCCTTGGGGACCTTGTGTGCCTGTATCTCCCCTTGGTCCGGCTGGTCCAGCTGGCCCGGCTGGTCCTTGTTGCCCATTGGATCCCGGTGTTCCTTGGGAACCTTGATCACCAGCAGGTCCTGTTGAACCAGTTGCCCCTGCTTGACCAGTGGCGCCAACACCACCAGGTGTACCTGCCGTTCCAGCTGTTCCTGGTGTTCCAGATGGGCCTGTATTTCCACGAGGGCCAGGATCGCCTCTAGGGCCAGACGGTCCCCGAGTGCCAGTGTCACCTTTAGGTCCTTGTGGTCCAGCTGGCCCAGTGCCTCCTGCAAACATTATACCACGCCTTAGATTAAGCTTGAGACTTAAACATTGAAACCCCAAACTACATCATTTTCCCACATGATTGATTTGGTAAATTAAATGCACATTCAGCATGGGATCCTATGATTCCTATCAACAATTGTAATCATGATCCTAACCATATAATTGCCAAAAGCATTGTCCTGCAGACAAAACAACATGCAACATACCTGCCTCAATCATCCAACACAGGCCAGAAATGTAAGTTATGCCACTGCCAGTTTATAGTGTGAAAGACTGGCTGCAACACTGGATAACAAAACGCCATTTTCTCAGATGTGGTGAAATTTGAATCCCACAGGGCAATGGGGGTTGCACACTCACAATTTTTTTCTATTAATGGCGACATAAAATGACAAAAGCCTAGTTATAAATGTGTCGTGCTACAAACTGCCCTTTAGTTGAGATTCCTGGGTAAAGTTCTTATTATACGCCTATAAAGTAATATCTTCGACGATTCTTCGTCTAATTTAAAATGGACAAACCACAGTATGATTACAAGTAGGCCTACAGTGTGAACGGATGATGACAAGCTTTTATAGGAGTTGAATTTTAGCAGCAAGGTCCCAATTACGTTATACATCTAATTTAAACATCTAATTTAAGAAACATTTCCACCTATAGAAAGAGGGACTAGTCAACATTAGGGGTAATGGTAATTGAACTCACTTCCTTCACTCTGCATGCCAACGTGTTATACATTACTCTTTGGGCCCCCAATTGTTCAAGATTAATCTATACCTTGTTGACCAGCTGGTCCCTGCTGCCCAGCTGGACCAATGTCTCCCTTTGTTCCAGCTGGTCCACTTGGTCCGGCTGGTCCTGTGGGTCCTGCTGGTCCAGGTAATCCAGTATCACCCTTATCACCAGTTGTTCCAGCTGGTCCAAGATCTCCCTTTGATCCAGCAGGACCTGTAGGTCCAAGGTCCCCCTTAGGTCCCTGGGTACCAGGTTGTCCTGAGCTACCTGTAATCATTCAAATATTTATGCATTTTGCAATTTCTCATAGAATCGTAACTGAAATCTTTGAGTTTCATCAGCGCTCACAAACTCTCAGAAATTTTTGAAGATTTACATTATATTACATTACAATACATTACCTAATGTGTTTATTGTTATACATGAACTAAAATGCAATTATTCTGTGAAGATTGTTTAAAAATTTAAACAACAATAAAACGAGATAAGTAGTAATTGAAGACAGATGAGAATTAATAAAGGCTATTTCGAGAACAATAACCTTTTAACACAAAGCAACAGACAAAATTAATGAATTAAACAATAGATGACATTCAAATAAAATATTAACAAAGAAATTTTGTCTGCAAGTGAATGAACTGGGTCAGTGAATCCACAAGACGATACCTGTGCTGCCTTGAGGTCCAGGAGACCCCTGGGGCCCCTGTGGTCCAGATGGTCCCTGTGGTCCAAGGTCTCCTCTTGGACCTGCTGGGCCAGCAGGTCCTGCAGGCCCAAGTGGGCCAGCAGGTCCACTAGGACCAGGCTGCCCCGCTGTTCCAGATTGTCCTACTGGTCCTGCTGGTCCTGTTGCTCCGGTTGCTCCTGTTCCTCCAACAGGTCCTGGTGCACCACTGGATCCTGGAGTGCCTGCAGTACCAGGTGAACCAGAAGGTCCAGCATCACCCCTTGGTCCTGCAGGACCAGCAGACCCAATGTCACCAGCTGGACCTGCTGCTCCTTGCGGTCCAGTTGGACCTATAAGAGAAACACAAGTAATAACCATTGAGCCAAGTAAACCATAAACTTCAGCAATTATGCTATTAAAACATGGTTTAGCACAACAGGAGCCAGCAAGTGTATTCTTACATTTCTCAAGATAAATTATCCTTGTTGATAGTAAATTTCATGCCTCTGCCATTTACTCTCATGAGACAAATAAATGTGTTTAATGTATTTAACTTCTTATATATTTGTCAATTTCTATGTGTCTGCTGGTGTGTATGCATGTATGTATGCATCTGTGACATTGTATGTATGTATGTATGCATGTATGTATGTATGCATGTATGTATGTATGCATGCATGCATGCATGCATGTATGTATGTATGTATGTATGTATGTATGCATGCATGCATGCATGTATGTATGCATATTCGCATGTATGTATGTACATGCATAAGAATGCACGCACGTTCGTAACTACGTACATATGTATGTATGTATTTAAGTACTTGTGCAGACATGTATGCATGTACAAACATATGTATTTATAACACTAAATGGCTAATTTCAATACCGGGTGAGCCTGCAAGACCAAGGTCCCCCTTTGGCCCAGCAGGACCTCTTGGACCTGATGGTCCTTGAGGTCCAGGCTGTCCAGTAGCCCCCTGTGACCCAGATTGTCCAGTGTCTCCTTTGTCTCCCTGAGGTCCAGACGGTCCCCTTAAACCAGGTGATCCTGAAGGTCCTGTAGGGCCAGATGGACCTGCTGGTCCACTTGGTCCGGGTTGACCAGTTGCACCTGAAAGAAACAAGAAGAAGGTTAGGTGAAAAACTCCCATGTTATCTAACACAATATATGGAATGGCAGAGAACCTACAAGAAATTGCCCCGGGAAATTTTGGCATTACTAAATGGTTGATAAACGCCGTACAGCACACCTTTGCATATAGAAAAGTCAAAAGTGAATTAATGAAGTTTGTATCCATGGCTTGCAATGATTGGCTCCAATGTATCAGTTACCCCGTAGAGTTGAAACATTCAACAGAGAATTCAATCTGTCTGGCTAGAGCTATCCTCAGACATTTTCTGCCTGCATTTCATAGAGTTTGAGCAATTCTACAATGTCACCAAAGCAGAATCACATGCCATGGGCTAGTAATCTGGTTCTATTCCCAAACATAAATAAAGCAGCCGTTCAAATATTTCATAGCAAACAAACATATCCGCATAAGTTAATCATCCTACCAGTTCCTCCAGTTGCACCAGGTAGACCGGCATTACCAGAGGCACCTTGTGGGCCAGGAGATCCTGCTGGTCCTGTCTGTCCTCGGTTCCCAGCAGGGCCTGGCGTGCCAGCAGGTCCTCGTGTTCCAGCTGGTCCCTGAGGTCCTAAATCTCCTGCAGGTCCAACATCACCACGTGTCCCTGCATCACCCGATGGCCCTGGACTTCCTGATGCACCAGTTGCTCCTGGGTTACCTGGTGAACCAGGCAGACCAATGTCACCTGAGGGACCAAGCGGTCCGGGCTGCCCAGCAGGCCCTAGAGGACCCGTAGGTCCACTTGGTCCTTGTAAGCCCTGTGTCCCTGCTGCACCTGTTGCTCCGGCGCCACCTAAACAATAACAGAAGTGATGAATATACAAACACAGCTAAGCGAGGTAAGCGTAATTTCTAAATCTTCCCCAATCCAACTTTCAGAAAAGATCTATATTCAGATAAATTCAACAAGCTTCTCAGCATGATCACACTTTGCACTATTCCAACATTATTCTTCTGTCAGCGTTGATTTCTAATCTGTATGAAAAACAAAATGTCCCAACTTAATAAGCTTATATGATTTTGGTAATTCTTCCACAGTCCATTCGTAAGATTTCTAAAACCAGAAGCTAACGCAACAGTAGTACAAGTGATATCGATCCAGAAGAAGTTATATAAACTTATAATTTGCCTGAATTCAGTACTGGGAACATCATCTGCAACAAAGTCAGCCAATGTGTAAAAATAATATTAATAATCTAAATAATGAGCTCTTTAACATAATTATAATATCCCACAACACATCAATTTATGTCACCACCAGCAACAGCCACAGCAACAACCTTAATTAATTTTTTCATCACTTCTGGCCTAACAATTGAATAAAAACATAAATTATAGATCCTTATATTGAGGGCATCTCTCATTGATCTACTTGTCTGTTAAGCATATGAACAGTCATAAACAACACGAACCAGCAATTCCAGTTGATCCTGTTGCACCTTGAGGTCCAGCTGGACCTGAGACACCAGCAGGTCCACTTTGACCAGGTGAACCTGGTGGGCCATTTGGTCCCTGAGGTCCCACATCTCCTCTAGCTCCTTGACCTGGCGGACCAGCAGGACCAATGGCGCCTGGTGGTCCAAGATCTCCAATTGGGCCTTTCTGACCCTGACTACCAGAAGGACCTGGCTGACCAGGATTGCCACTCGGTCCAGTAGGTCCAAGCAAGCCTTTTGGCCCAGGAGCACCAGACGAACCTGTTCCACCAGATGCTCCAGTAAAACCAGTTGCCCCTGCATCTCCGGCTGCACCCCTTGAGCCAGATGGTCCAGGCTGCCCTGTAAAATTTACCATAAAAGCATGCATCCATATCTAGGTACCTGCATGATGAACAAAATATAAGTCAATATGATGCACTGTGATTCTAAGGTGATCATTATTATATAAACAGCACTGGAAAAAATTATGATAGTATTTTGGCTGTATGCAAAAGCCAATTCTGAGCCAGAACTGAACTTAATGAGAACACTCAGAAGTCATTAGAAAAACAGACTGTGAGTCTAGTGGGTCTTATTACATACACTTTCTTAAAAAAATTACAACTTTGAACGATAGCAGGGATGCGGCTGCCGCTACTGCAACTATCGATGTTGGCGGTAATGGTGATAGCAATGACAATGTGATAATTATAATGACAGTGGTGGTAAAGATGATGACTATGGTGTCCAAGAGATTAATGATGATGATGACATCATTCATGATGATGATGACGACATTAGTCATGATGCTGAGCACTGCTGATGATTAAGGAATAACCAGGTAAACATTCTCCACTGAGTACCGAATTCCAGTATTAGGATGCACTATTTTCCAGATCTATGTACAATACAAAGTACTGTTTGTTCGCTATGTGAAGCTTCACATTCTCAATAAAGAAACTAAATTAGCACTAGAATCTGCAAAGACACTTTTGTCACATTAATCCATTTTTAAGAGTAAGAATTAACTAGCATCACTCACAGGGCTTATTGTTAAAAGTGTCACATCAATAGTTAGTTCATTAGTAGGCTCAGTAACAAAACGAAAGACTAGATCGCCAGAAATATATTTGCAACATTGTGTATATTATTTGCAGAGCAGAATAGTGCTGAAAATGGGATATTTCGCCGATTTCCACGCAATTTCCAGATGCTGACAACAATGATGATGATGATAATAAATAAAGAGAATGATGAGGAAGTGCATCATTATAACAGCTGACAAGACACAGATTGCTGACCATAATAGTAATAAGAAAGATGATGGAGATGATTACTACATCACTATGGTGATAGATATTTAGGAACAAACAAAGCTCAGACTTACCTGGACTCCCTAGTGGCCCAGTTGGTCCTTGTGGGCCTATGTCTCCCTTTGATCCAGCTGGCCCCAGTGGGCCTGATGGCCCAGCAGGTCCTGGCTGACCATTTGGTCCAGGTGGGCCAGTTGCACCAGGACCACCAGGAGTTCCTTGAGTTCCACTTGATCCAGGTTGTCCTGTGGGTCCAACAGAACCGAGATTCCCAGCAGGTCCAGGAGCACCACTATTTCCTTTGGGACCTGATTGTCCAGTGGGTCCTGTAGGACCTGCTGGACCACTGTTACCCTTTGGTCCCTGCTGACCAGGAGCACCATCAGCGCCTTCAAGAGATAGTTCAATTCATGCATCAGAACCTCATGCATAATAATTATTTGTGGTGATAGACATTTATTAACACTTAAACAAATATTGCTAAGAAATTCAGTCAGGCCAACAGGAGCAGATTCTACCTAGTCATAGCTTAAAAGTCTATATATTGACATTAAGCCATTAAAACAAACATTTCAGCCTAAACTTGACGACTAAGAGATGATGTTGCAGAACTTCGAGAAAAGGCAGCCTTACCTGAGGGACCGGCTGCTCCAACATCGCCTCTTGGTCCTGCAGAGCCCTGTTGTCCCGATGGGCCAGATGGGCCTTGAGGGCCTTGCTGACCCTGTGGACCTGGATCACCAGTCTGACCCTTAAGACCAGATGAGCCAACTGCTCCAGATGAACCTTTCTGTCCTGCAGGTCCAGCAGGACCTGGTGAACCATCAGGGCCTGATGGTCCCTGACTGCCTGGCTGACCTGTAAAACAACCAGAGCTCAAGACTTGCCACTTAAATTGCAACAAAGTAAACATACCCTAAATTATGGTAATATGGCACTCAAGTGAAAGTAACAACGATTTCATATGTAACAAACTTCTGTATTTATCTGTAAACTCGTGTTTCAGTATGCTTACTCGAAATGACATGGGCTCGTGCATTTCTTGTAAGTTGTAACCTGCACTAACATTTGTATTAGAAGAGGCTGGATTCAGTTGTGCAGCAATATTTTTTAATATTTTCAAATGCATGAATACCTCCAATGTCCTGCATACATATAACAACAAGAAAGAATTTTCTACAAAGAACCATCAAATCAGACCACTTGACAAATCAAAAACTTGGCTCACTGTTCTCAAAGCCCAAGTACAGTAATAGCAACACTGTAAAATTGTGGGTAACAGAGACATGCACTTGATACATAATGTCCACAGGGAAGCTGTCCAATTTTATATCCTCGGCTGGGTTTATATATTTCCATATTATGCATAATGCATGTACATATGTATATTTGTGAATATGTAACATAATTTGTAGTTTATTAGTTTAATAAAGCGATAAATGTCTGCACAAACAAACCTGGAGAACCATTAGTTCCTGCTGACCCTGCTGGCCCAGCATCTCCAGTTGGACCTGGTGGACCAGCTGGTCCTGGCTGTCCACTTGGACCTGGCTGTCCAATGTTTCCTGCTTGTCCAGGGTTTCCAGGGTTCCCAGGAGGGCCTAAGTCTCCTTTAGGACCAGCTGATCCTGGAGTACCTGTTGGACCCGTGGCCCCAGTTCCCCCTGTAGCTCCAACTGGACCAGTCAATCCTGAGGATCCAACTGTTCCTGCTGGTCCAGCAGGTCCATTGGGGCCAGAAGGACCCGGCTGACCAGCCGGACCAATACTGCCTGATGATCCTGGTGTACCAGCTTGTCCTGTTGGTCCTATAAGCAAGACAAACAGACAATTAGCTCATTGAAAACATCTTCCAATAGCAGAAAGCTAAGAACATTTCTCAACACCCACAAAGAGGAGTCCAGTTTGTAGAGTGGCGCTATATTAGACCAATTCCGCAATAGCCAGGCTTCTCCGAACGTTCTGATGCCAGGCGAAAATTCGAGTGATGATGTCTATGTTGTTGATACAACATGGTCTCCTAATTATCACTATTGTTTCTTAAATGTTATTCATTTCTCTTATTTCTATCCTTAAGAATCATACTCATACTATAACTAACAGCATCACTTTACTGCACATGCATTTTTTTGCACTAAAATTGACACTAAACTCATGATGAAGACACCAATATATAACAAACTGCCGAAACAGTCCTTTTTGGGTTTTCTTCCTTGTTGGCACTTTTCCATTAAAAAACTAGATTTGAATAATACTTGTAGTACTTGTTGGGATCAATAAAAACCAGTTGTTATGTTATGTTAAAAATAAAAATTCTAACCTAAAGGTCCTGTAGGTCCAGTAGGTCCTGATGGACCAGGTGATCCAACAGATCCAAGAGGTCCTGTTGGTCCTTGAGGTCCAGCTGCACCATCAGGTCCCAGACCCCCAGGATCTCCCTTATCTCCCTTTGGTCCAGATGGTCCGGCTGGTCCAGCTGGTCCCGGTACTCCAAGATCTCCTTTAGGTCCTGGTGGACCTAGAGATCCAGGAGACCCGGCTGGTCCGGCTGGTCCAGATGGTCCTGCAGGGCCACTTGCCCCAGATGGGCCTGAAGGTCCAGAAGGCCCTGGCTGTCCACTAGAGCCTTGTTGTCCAGGACTTCCTGGGTCACCTCTATTTCCAGCAGGTCCTGCAGGTCCCAGAGGTCCTGAAAGCATACAACAAGTACAATGTAAATAAACAAATACAGCATATACATGCTTACCAACCTGTAACCTGTTAGTCGAGATTCCATTTGACAGAAACACTGCTACTTCGCCTTCTACAGGACTATTGATCGTTCAGAGCTCATGTTGCTTAGGAAAGATATTCCCTCTCTGACACGCTCTTTGACTTTAACAGGGGTGCCTCTGTTTCTGCCCATATTCCTAAGAATTCTCTTTTCTGTGGGGTATTTTACACTGGCAGCGCCTCTGATTATATTGTAATGGATGAGGCACTATAGAAATTTGTAATACCATACAATACAATATACAGGCATACATCCACTGTCGGCCCGCAAATGCTGCCTTGGCTGTCGGGAAATGGGTCATGGTATGGACAGTTTCGAGTCTGCTGAGAGAAGGGTTCTTATGGTTCCATTTGCCCGTACAGCTGATATACAAAACCAAGTATTCTCTGTGGTGGGCCTTTAGGTTTGGAATGCCTTGCTCTGGAGTTACGTCTGTTTTATAAATCGTTAAGTGGCACATTTTATGTCCATTGGAAAACTTATTGTTTTGTCCGGGCAGCAATTGGGCTGGAGTTTGGAGCGTTTTTGAGTAGTTACCTTGAAAGGGTGCATAATAATTTTTGAATGAATGAATAAAGATGACAACAGATGGTGAAAATGGCATGTCACGACAGCCAAAAGACAGCTCACAGATCATTTTCATTGGCACCTTTTAAGTCTGCTACATAGCCATATTTTTTTCCCTGGTGAGATTCCTAATAGTAGCTATACATGGCAAAAGGTATCGACAAATGAAGACCTGAGGCATGTCATAAGTAATTTTCATTACTGTAGACCTTATTATTCATTCACAGTCTAGCATAGTCAAATAAAAATTATGCCGGTGTGTGACCTGAAATCAATTGTAAATTTGTTCCATGTCCCAACCAGTGGGTCACTTTGTAAATTTATTGACAATGTGTTTCAAACATACATAACAGACAGCAAAACAGTCAAGGCTTTAATACCTGATGGTCCTTGAGGCCCTGAAGGTCCAGGTGGTCCTTGATTACCAGCACTTCCAGCAGGACCTAATGGTCCTGGTGGCCCAGAAGGACCTGATGGACCCGATGGTCCAGCTGGTCCAAGTGGTCCAGAAGGACCTGATGGCCCAGAGGGACCAGGCAGTCCAACATCTCCCCTTAGTCCAGGTCCACCAGAAGGTCCAGAAGGGCCAGCTGGTCCCGTATCTCCTTGTTGTCCAACAGCCCCTGAGCTGCCTGGCAGCCCTGGGGATCCACTTGGTCCAGCAGGTCCCAATGGTCCCAGTGGACCAGCAGGTCCCAATGATCCAACTGGTCCAGGTTGGCCTGCTGGTCCTGGTGATCCAGTGGCCCCAGTAAAACCAGTGCCACCCTGAGGTCCCTGTGGGCCCGATGGTCCAGGTGATCCAGCATCTCCCGAAAAACCTGAACCAGAAAAACAAAAACTAGTGTCCTGTATTTGCTTAGACAATAATCCCAAACCTATTAGGAGACTTTATTTCATGGCAAGTGTCAATCAGGTATGCCCCTTCTAGCAGCTTAAGCTCAAGTCTAGGGTTTATAGAACATGATCAAACAACATTTTATCACTCAAATTTTCTTTGTTGATCCCATTGTTTAATTTTCAGTCACATTCCCAGTATCCTTGAAACTCAGAACCATGTTCTCGAAGAATATCCGTGGCAATAAATAAAAAATTTCTCTTTAATAGTATAGTGTCTCAAGAAAGGAATACCTTTCAATTACATTTGGTTTGCTTTATTGCTTCACATTGTTCTGCAATGTACTGTCAAATGTATACAATGTATATATACTCTTACTTCAAAGCCACTCAGAGGTATTTCCAGTATAAGAGCTTCACACAAATAATTGAGTCTTGTCTTGACCACTAAGATTGGAGAACTGCAAGACCAATGACTTGGAAGATGGTCTCACATCGACAAACCAACTATCAGATCAATGATGTGTCAAACCACATGAGAGGTCACAAGAGAGGAGAAGGAGGAGGAGGAGGAGGAGAAAGGAGAGAAAACAGTCTATCTGGGTGCCTGATCACAGAGGCAATCAAAGAAGATCTTCATTAAACTGTGCAATTCAAACATTCTGTTGCAATCACAGAACAGTCAAATAATGATATATGTGTTCTCAATAACTTTCAAACAGTCCAAATATTTAAGCTCACCCGAAGGTCCAGTTGGTCCTGATGGTCCTGGAGATCCTGCATCTCCTCTGCTTCCCGCTTGTCCAGGCGGTCCAGGTGGTCCCGATGGCCCAGCAGGTCCCTGATTACCAGCCGGTCCCAAATTACCGGCTGGGCCAGCTGGACCAGCTGGTCCAGGTTGTCCTGCAGGGCCAGAAGATCCAGATGGACCTGAAGGCCCAAGTGGACCAGCTTGACCACTTGGTCCACTTGGTCCTGGTTGACCTGGTGGGCCCGGATTTCCTTTAGATAAAGAATAACCAGAATTATAATGATGCTTGAGGGCAACAGTTATGCACAGTCCACTTACAAATGATTCATTACAGAACAAGTGTCTATTATACAGAAGCTGTGGAAAAACGCAATTGGTTCACAATGGGTTGCCATGGTTCTAAACATATGGAATTTTCAGGGTCTTAAAAGCTGTCTGAAGCTACCTAATGTGGTATCAAATACCATCTTATGACAAGGATGCCTTGTGATGAGGTCACATCCTGAACCTGAACTCCATATGATATTCATGACTACATGCATGTTTTATTAAACATCATGTTCGTCGTATTGGTGTGGTAATGGTACAGGATTTGATACTAAGCATACCTTGTGGTCCTGCAGACCCCGGAGTTCCCAATGGACCTACAGATCCCGTGTCACCAGATGGTCCCTTTGATCCAGAAGGTCCTGAGGGACCTGATGGTCCAGAGGGACCCAAAGGTCCACTTGGTCCGGGTTGACCTTGAGTTCCAGGAGAACCGGGCTGCCCAGTCCCTCCAGCTGGGCCAGTTGGTCCTGGAGAGCCAGCATCTCCAGGCGATCCAATTGGACCTGCCGGACCCAATGATCCAGCTGGTCCAAGAGGTCCTTTTGGTCCCTGAGGCCCTTGTGGTCCTGGCTGACCAGAACTTCCTGCACTTCCCGCTGGTCCCAAAGGTCCAGGTGGACCAGATTGACCTGGTAAACCTAATAAACATAAATCACAAAAGCTGTCATGATACTTTTTTTTAAATACTTGGGATAAATGCTCCATCAGGTTCTGGTTCTGATCAACAAATCCCTAATATCTATTTAGATAAACTGTCTTTTATTTGTATCCAGGTCCTTTGAGATTGTCCATTAATCCCTGAATCTGTCACTCCAATCATACAACCATCAGTTCTGTAAAACTTGATGTCTCGACTCTGTTTCCTCATATCACACAATTGAGCAAATTCTCACCTGGAGATCCAGAGGATCCAGGAGATCCTAAAGGTCCAGATGGCCCTGGTGGTCCAGCTGACCCTGGACCGCCGGATGGTCCCAATGGCCCAGGCTGCCCAGACGGGCCTGAGCTACCAGTGCCTCCAGTTGCACCTTGAGGTCCTGGTTGGCCTAATGGACCAGGAGGTCCTGATAACCCCTGGCTTCCTGGTTGTCCTGCTGGACCTGCTGGACCCGGTGAACCTGGCTTTCCTTGACTTCCTGAAAACACAGAATAAAGACATATCAACTATATCCCAGAATTCAATAAAAAAAGCCTTCATGATGCTGGTGTTCAGAAAACCACAAGTAACAGTATCAATGTAGTTCTACTGTTCAGGGACCCTGAGGTACTCTGGGCCAGGATCCCACCAATGAACAACCCTAGTATTGCAACCTTGGTCAAATATTTTGAAAGCGATGCACAACTATGCAGGAATCAAATACATTTATTGTTCTTGCACAACAATATTGGTGAATATGTCTGCACAGAAAAGGAGGAAGACAAGCACATTCAAAAGATCAAACGTAGTAGTAAAATTTAAACATTTAAAAAGCAATCAGTGGATTGTGGATCTCCAGTGCGTCACCTAAGATTGTTCTATCCTTTAATGAGCTGCACTAGTTTCCCAGTAGTACATGCTCATCATTAAATGGTTAAAAATACAACACCAGAAAAGTTTGTCTCTACGCCAGCGATTTCTGCAATCGTATAATTATGGCAAGTAATTATGACACATCTCTATTGGAGATCAACATGTTTGCTGACATATTCCTTAAAGTCTGTTGTAAGGGCAAGATAGCATAGACCCAGATCCTCCAAAGGATAAAGCCATCAAACACAATATGTTTGGTAAGCCCACGACATGGATATGGGCTGAACAAGGGAGCAGAGCCCAGGACCAGACAGTATAGTTTCAAACTGGAGAACCACTAGTGTTCCACTTAAGCCTGTATTTACAGTAATAGTGTGTGTGTTTGTACCTCTCCGTGAGTGTGCCCCTTTTTATGCTGGTCAGAGAGTGGTGTGTGTGGGGGGAGGAATATATACTGATGGACTAATGGAGTTTTAAATAACATTGAAACTACCTGGACCCCCATCTTGTCCTGTTGGTCCTAATTGACCGGTTGGTCCTGTTGGTCCAATTGGTCCTTTCGGTCCGGGTGATCCTGATGATCCAGAAGGTCCCGATGGTCCTGGGAATCCAGCTGGCCCTAGTGGACCAGATGGGCCAGGAGAACCATTGTCTCCAACAGGTCCTATTTGACAAAAACCACATGCATGTGAAAAACTAAATAATTCTGTTTGTAATTTAGGTAAAATTTAGAAAGTTCAAATGTCCAACATATCAAGAAATGAATGCTAATCATTCATAAATAACTGCACCGTTCCAAATCATCAGAACCTAAGCTACATTCATCAGTCCTGTTCATCTGTGCAAATACAAACACACTGTTAGTGGCTAATAATATTACATGAATTTATAGTCCAAGTTTTTACCTAATCTGACTTTTGTAATAAACTTCATCAACTCTCATTGTTACTACATAACTCTACTCTTTTGAAATACGTAAGCTTCACACAAAACCCTCAAAGCAAGCTGCACCTTTGCATTGTTTTCAAGAAGCAATCCAACTTGCAGCTAACATAGTGAACATCTAGACACCATCAAAAGTAACAAACCACAGATGTCTCGCACTAGCAAATGATTCAAACACTTCATAAAGCTGCTTTCTAATTTAATACTGAGAGCACCATGTTAAATCAAATGGCTGTTACATGTTACATCATATACTACTCTGCATCTAGGGCATGTAGTTCGTGCAAGCATAATCATCAGCCAGAAAAAGAGCCAGAGGTCTGCCATTGAAATGAATTTGAGTAAATATACATTAAAGAGAATGTCCCAAAGCATCACTGCATAAACAGCTACTTGTAGGATAATTAGTGACTTGTTCCATTTGAAGAGATCCTATGCACAGTACTTCTGACACATCTGAAATCTTTTCAAGCCAGACAAGTCATCTAGGAAACTAGAAACAGGAGGACATATATACTAGTCATGGAGTGATTAGTCACATTCATTGCTGCCCACTCATCCTCTGTCAAAATAGCTGTCATGTCTTCAGATGGACCTAGAACCAAACTGGATGACATTAGGAGAGAGGAGAGGGGCCTAGGTATATGGTCATAGAGTGATCAACCTCTACTTACATTCATATTATTCAGCCGCCTGGCAGTTCCACATCATATGTTTAAATTACTTATTACTATTATAAATTACAATGCAAAAATTTAACAAGAATGTGGTACATACCTCGAGGTCCAGCTGAGCCTGATGGTCCACTTGGTCCTGGAGGACCCAGTCCGCCTGGTCCTCCAGATCCTCCAGGACCACCTGCTGGACCAGATGGTCCTGGAGGACCACTCTGACCTGATGGTCCCTGCTGACCCTGTGGTCCACTAGGACCCAAAGGTCCAGCAGGACCAGGAGACCCTGGAGTGCCAGTGGCACCAGGAGTACCAGCCACACCTGAAAACCCACTTCCACCAGGCTGCCCTAGTGGTCCTTTTGGTCCAGTTGGTCCTTGAGGACCTGCTGGTCCAGGTTGCCCAGGAGAACCAGAAAAGCCTGATGCTCCAGCAGGGCCTAATGGTCCTGGAGGTCCAGAAGCACCAGGATTCCCAGATGGCCCAGTTGGACCAGGAGGTCCTGAAAAGCCGGTTGACCCTTGTGGTCCCCTTTGACCAGCAGGTCCCTGTGGTCCTGATGGACCAGATTGTCCTGGAGGCCCACTTCCACCTTGGAGACCCGATTGACCAGGGGAACCAACATTTCCAGTAGGTCCAATTGGGCCAGTTGGTCCTGGAGGCCCCTGATTGCCAGCTGGGCCAGGGTTTCCATTTGGTCCAGATGGTCCAGCAGGTCCTAGAAAAAAATACATACAAGTTAGAACAAAAATTTTCTCTGTTGTTCAGGTATTCATTTAATTATCTTGTAATAAATTATCGATACATTTAATTTTGTTTACCTGATATTTCATCTATTTTTTCGAAATTTAAAGCAAAACAAAGACAAGAAGATATGAAATACTATGGATAATTATTTTTAAGACAAAACACAATACTGGACATCAGAATGTTATTACACAATGTCAGGATCTGGGTGCAATACTGAAAAAGCAAGGAGGATTGCAGGTTTGAACCCACCCCGAATCACTGCGTAGCGACCTTGGACAAGTTGCTCACCCATAATTGTCTGTGAGGAAGGCAACGGGAAACCATCTCAATCATCTCATCCCCGGGTGGTGTAATGCCAAATGGACCTGCCTTTGGGCAGAGAATTCATCATCATCGTCACTGCACAATAGTTGCCTTGTAAGTTGGCTTATCTAAGGCACCATGGAGTAAAGATTTCAGCCAGAATATAACTTATTTCCTGGCATGCCAATGCATTATTGATGACCCTTTAATGTTGACGTGTTCAACAGTCAGCCAGTTGCGCACTAGTATGGTGCAAATTCATCTGGCTGAAACCACGTTTGTAAATGCAAACGAAATGGGCAGAATCTTCATATCTTCACTGTATGTTAAAGTGTTGCAAGATGACCTAACATGTGTTGACCTTCCTTGTACCTGCTCAATCAATATCTGGGCAGCCATAGTAGGAAGGAACTTCAAGCTGTTTGCACAGACTTGCAATCTGCTTGTCACTATATAGAGCCCTTGTTGAAGGAAAACTTGTAAAGCATATTAGCAGTTGACAGGATACTTCCAGACTAGGTACCCAGATTGTCGATCAGAGCTTGCATGAGGTTTACCCATAACATGTACAAAATCATCCAAATAATACCCTTAAATGTTACTTTTGTAAAACCTTTAAGTTTTTTAAATAAAATATATATATTTTAAAAATTATCATCTGGAATAATCTAATAATTGACAAAAAGGTGACTTTAATTGGGTTTTGCCCATTGTCTTTAAACTGGATAATGTGACATACAACTGGTTTTGGTCAGATGGGTCACAAATAATATTGAATACAAACCATTAGGTCCTGGAAAGCCTGCTGGGCCACTTGGTCCGGATTGCCCTGACTGTCCTGGTAAACCTGCTGGCCCTATATTTCCTGTAGATCCAACGCCACCCTTAGGACCAGTTTGGCCAGTTACTCCTGTAGCGCCAGTAATACCAGGAGGACCAACATTGACATCTGAAAAAAATTAATAAAAGTTTTTGTATAGCTTGCAATACTAAACTAACACAAGGAACTACATGTATGCGTCTGCCCGTGTGGGCATGCAAACATGTCGTCCATCAACAATAAACCTAATTTCCTTATGTGTAAATTGCATAGAAGCCTACAATTAATTGCATATCAAGAAGTAAAAGATATATTGCCGTTGGTAATAAGTTATCATAAAGGTTTAAATAACACTCATCTTTAGACAGAAACACCATTTATTTTTGCATACTTGATATACTTGAGATAAAAAAACACACAGAAAACAGTGGTAAAGTAGTCGGACAAGTTTAATAAATGACCTGTAACGGCTTAATGACTGCATCAGTTTCCCAGTAATTTTTTAGCACACATTCAGAGGCGGCGATCCCGGGAAGATTAAGGGGGACAAGTCCCAATCACCTTTTACAGAGAGGGGACATGTTATACATTTGTCCCTCCCCCTACATTTCTTACCCCTCTCATTGGGTGTCCCCCACCCCACCACTCAAACGAGATCACCGCCTCTGCACACGCTCATCATTAAATTGTTAAACCTAAAATGAAAAGAGTGTAAAACTGTACCAAAAGTGACTGGAAAAGTAATACACTATCATCATTAAATTGTTAACAGTTTAACACCAGCGTCATTATTTATGCCTTACGTTTCACTACGCGTTGGTCGTTAAAGGGTTAAAGCACTTAAGTCGACTGGAATGGCAACCTGCTTAAGACTGGTAGAAAATCATAAAGTTAAACAGATCAAGAGTCAATTATCTTATTAAATTTCAGATTCTGATTGTTTGTACTGACCTTGGCCTCCTATAGTGCAGAAACAACGTGTCAGCCTGTCCCATAATTGGCCCGCAAGGTTCGCCAATGCAGTAGGATCAATGGCAAGAACAGTGCTCGGATCAGTGGCAATCTGTCGAGATTCATCCAGGTCAACGTCAGGGAGGATCGCAACTGGATAAAGACACGGGTTATATGGAGCAAACAAAGCCTTGACCCTGTTTGCACTAAGCACGGCCTGTTGGACGTTGTCAAAGCGACTGTTGGTTATGTGAATGACGATTCTCCTTGTAGGATTCGGCCGAGAGTTGCTCTGAAGTTCGCTGTATGCCCGATCTAGACCAGCAGCCACATTGGAGTAGACATTATCTGCTGTTGTCAATGAACTCAGCGCACTTGTCACGCCATTCAAATCTGTGTACTGGACGAGACTAAACGCGGTGGTTGCCTGATCACTGTACAGTATCGCCCCGACATGGGTTCCACTCTGTGAAATCGGATAGACCTGGGCAAGTTGCCTTACCAAGGCGACTAAACCATCTCTCAAATTGGACCAGTACGGACTGTTTGCACCGGAAAAGCCAGAATTGTCAATAACGAACAACAGATCCAGAGAACAGTTACCTAGGAGAAAGAACAGAAACACCTGATCAGCACAAATTATGCATTTTTGCTAAACACGTTTTAACATCCATTTTATGTTGGCTATGAAATTAAATTTCCATGTATCATTGAAGATAAAGGATCGTTGTCAATTAATCTAGTTAAGAAACAACAATGGATCTGAGTCAATGAACCTTACAAGTAGGCATCTCCAAGTCGAATACACATGGGAGAGGTGTGAACAAGGCTTGACAGGGAAGGTACTGGAAGGAGGAAGTGTGACTAAAGTACAATAAAGCTATAAAGTGAACCCCAGACTTAATATGAGTGGTCAAGATAGATTAAGCAAGTGAACGAGCGAGACCAGTTGAGTGAAAGAGAGAGAAGCCAAATGAGCAGAAAAGCGAGTAAGGAGATTGAAGTCCCCTCAGAAGAGAGATAACTAGAAAAGTCAGTAAAGTGTTGAGTTGATGGCAACATAAAACAAAATGTTTGCAAAGTGAATAGTTCAAACAGTTTAGTACATAAATGTTTAACTGTTCAGTTTGGGCTTAACAGTTCTGATGACCTTATAATCTATGTGGTACTTCCAAAGTTAAAGAATGAATACGGCTGTCTTGGTACAGAAGTCCATTGTTATTTGTGTTGCTCAGTTTTTAACCAGATTTTTACTAAACGGTGTTACAGAAAAAAAATAATGGTGACATTATTTGAACATTTGAATATGCTCTTGGGAAAAAATCATGCCCTATAAGATTCTAAGAATGTCACCCTTTTGCAGTGTGAAATTTGTAGAAAAAAACTGAGGGTCAGACTTCGATCCATGTGAAGTTGAACATTTCATTCGTAATTTGCAAACTAATCAATGGAATTTTAAAAAGCAGCAGATTTTATTGCTAGAAGGTTTGCAAATCAGACCTGAATCAAAATCAAGTCTTTTGCTGGAAAGCTTAAAGTGATTACATCACCAAATTTATTAGTATACAATTCACTTGGTCACTATAAACAAGAATATTACTTTATTGAACTGCAAAAGAAATATGCAATTCAATTCAGTGATGAAAGTTGGTTGAAGAAAAATGATTAAACAAATTATCATTGAGCTGCATAACCTAGTAAGAATGATATTAGTAGACTTATCTGAAACTTGAAATAGTTAAATTATATACACAAAGCTGCTTACCGACATTCGTTTGGGCATGAATACATTGGATGCCAATGGTCATAAGTAGAAGGACAGCCCGTAGCCTCCATGACACCGACAAGTCTCTCACAGAATGGACTTTTGACATACTGAATCAAGTCACAAACAGAACAAATATTACAACAAACATTGAGGTATTAACAGATAAGAGCAAGTTTAACAGCAGCCAAGTTTAACTGTATGACATTGACAGCCTGCAAGGCATCCATCTGTCCTACTGCTCATTTTATTAATTAATAATAAATAAAACAATAAAGAAGATATCAGAGCAGTCATAAAGACTGCTGTCAACAGCCATAGCAGTTCCCTGCATCAGTTTCTGATGTAGGATTTGCACTCATAAGACAATTTTTCTGAGCATTTCAGTTTAAGCAGTTCTACATATTTTTAGTTTCTTATAAGCTGAATTTCTACCTGAGATTTTCTCTGGCCTTCAAGAAGTCATCAGCATCATTCCTGAATCAGGCACCCTCTTTTCAATCTGGATACTATTGTTGGTTCCTTGTCGATTTTTCTGCTTGCACAACCACTCCAGGGCCTTGTTGGTGATCCAAGATGCTGTCTGTTGACCAATCAAGGGCCTCTCTGCTCTTCAATGACTGTCCAAAATGAATTTATAACAATGTACTCAACAAGTAAATGCTTGTTTTTAAACAAATTATAAGAATTTATTAAATGCTAGATATGTAAGAAAATACAAAACAACAAAAGTGAAATGAAGAGAAGTCAAGGCAATGCAATTATTGACAGAGAAAATGAGCCAAGAGCTTTGTCCAAATGTCAAAAGAGAATTTGACCAATGCAGCCCTGTAACAGGCTTTCCATTTAATTTCTCAATTTATATAGGTATTCATTCACTAACTCTAAAAGATGGAAGCTGAGTTGTGCTATAGGTGGTAGATGGTCAGTGATTGGTCACCCACTAAATAGTATCTTTGGCAAATGTTGCTCAACAGTTAAATCTTGTTAAATCTCAAAAGGACACAGACAAATAAACGATCCCACAATCGTTACATTACAATGAACACCAAATAACTATCACCATCATAACGGTTCACAAGACATCAGAACGAGGCTTTGCTGTCTCTCTGTCTCTCTCTCTGAGGCAGCATTTATGCCTGGTTTGATAATCGTCACACTGTCTGTGGTGTGTGGCTAAATTTAGGGCTTTAGAGTTGTATAACTAGCTCCCTTTGGTTGAGTGCACCAGGCATGACCAGCCAACAGGCTCCTGAGAGGTGAAAACGATAACTATTCTTAAAAAATCAGGCACGTAACTGTGTCTTTTGGTGTTCAGAAGAGAAGCTCGTTGAACCATTTCTACACTCTAGGCTCAAGAATGTGGCCTACTGCCTTGCAATTACAAAGGACACACCTTGCAGACTAGAGCTAAACAAGTTATTGGGGAGTTCATATACCACTATGTTCTTAACATTGTGGCAAAAAGCGAAGACAGATACAGACACAGATGCTCAGATAATATTAAGACGTTCCTAATAATTATATAATGGCAAAAGTATATATGTATTGCCAAGAAGAGTTGCTAACAACATTATTGCATCAAGATAACACATCGCATTTGACAAACCAAACTAAATTGCCAGAAGAGGAAACAGTTACAACAGTACACAACTTTACTATTCACTACATCGTGCCAGTTTCTCTGTGTATAAATTTGATTCACACTCAACACTGTCAAATGACCCATTTCTCATACCCATATTCTGTTGCCCAAAGACATTCTTATTTCCTTGGGGCTGTCACGCTGAGAGTGCTTCTGAATAGCTAGTACTGTAAGAAGTGCTATATTAATAACCAGATATGATACAATACGATCTCATTACTGAAGGGATTGATTCCTCGATTATCCAACATTAACTAGCAACAGCAACAGACCATTCTTCAATACAATTCACTAATACACTATACAATACAACTGAAATTGAAGCCACAACAGTGTGCTCTGCCCAAAGCTTATGATGTTAAATATCATTAAGAAGAGATCACTTTTCAGTTAGCAAACATCATAGATCAGATAACTAGAATAGATGCCAGCGCTGATCCCAACAAACAGATTCAAAACCATTTGGAATCTGGATTCAGACAATCTTCTGACTACCCTTTGGACAACCCCTATGACTTGACGCAGCACATGGCATTCGAGTGGCTCCTAAATTATGATCACGACTGTGAAACTAGAGTTGGGAGATGACAGAACATTCAGAGTTTCCTAAGCATGTAGAATTTAGAATCTAGAATGAAGAACGAGTGATGTGATTCTCATTCACTAGTATAGTTCTACTAAGTAGATTTTCAAAAGCAAACAAATAGAATAGAACATAATATAACAGAATGGAATATGATATGATGGAAAATAATTAAAATAGAATCAAACAGAATTAATTGTTCCAATTGCATTACATACGTTATGGTCAGCTATAAACCCATGAATTGATATTTCCCTAATATGGGGGCCATGACATCACAAGCGTGCAATATGTTTCCAAAGTCATACAGAACAAAGATGAGCAAGCAAACTCCTCAAAATTCTACTTTTTGCACATTAATACAATTTCTTATTAGCTTCTTGTTCAGTCACCATCTGTGCAACAACTTTCAGCAAGTGTCATAAACCAAAGATTTTTTGGCTTATGATTTTTTATTATGGAAAATAATGGTATGTGCAGTTTGATGCTATTATGTGTTTTACTGTGTTTTAATCACAAATTGAATTGAAATAATACACAATAATGTCATATATAAGGATGTATTGATATGGAGCCAAATCTATTACAGAAAACAGTATATTCAACATAGGCTTCTCCCTAACCAAAACCTCTACCAATGAAACAGTGCAGGCAAAACAATCAAAACAATCTTGAAGCACAGTCCTCTGTAAAAAGATGAAAGTTATTGGACTAAGGGAGCCTTTCATCAGCAACCCAGCAGAGGCAAGTTCAAAATTTTAATGGTCATGAAATTCAATTAGCAGTGGGTTAGTGCCTCGGAGAAAGGTTCTTGAAGACTTCTGTACCACTTTCAAATACAAAAACAAGGGATCAGAATTCCACAACTGACATTCAGGTCTGCACAGAGGAGGAGCATGGGGAACAAATGTCCAGGATCCTGGCGAATCCTAGGGGCCGTGCAGGACAGCAATCAGTTTACAAGGGTATTATAAATTATTTTGCTGAAGACTTCTGTACCACTTTCAAATACAAAAACAGGGGATCAGAATTCCACAAGTGACATTCAGGTCTGCACAGAGGAGGAGCATGGGGAACAAATGTCCAGGATCCTGGCGAATCCTAGGGGCCGTGCAGGACAGCAATCAGTTTACAAGGGTATTATAAATTATTTTGCTGCAGCTAAATCCAGGAAAGTTGCATTATTAGAGACAGTGTTGAGATTTAAGCTAGACCTATGATTAGGAAGATCAATGAGTTACAACAGAGCATTATGTCAAATGCACTTCGCTTTCGAGGAGTTTTCCATTGGACAATGGACATGGTCGCCTTTTTCATCGTTTTTAATTTTTAAAAAGGTAATGCATTTATTTTGGGTGGAAGGTATGAACCAGTAAAACCCACACCCTAAATACACCCATGACCCCCCAATCAATCACTTATCAACTGCCTTCTGCTAATGTATTTTAAAGAGCCTGCTACATAATCTGTTCAGCATTGACACTTGAACCAAAAACATTTTTTCAAACCACATCTTTCATAAGTCACAAGATTCTAGCACTAGCCATGATAACATCATGAATTACATTATCATGATGCGGTGGTGTAGCAGTAGTATGTTCTGTGCCTTGTAAGCGGAGTGTCTTAGGTTCAAATCTACCTCAATCCACTGGATATGGTTGCTCTATGCTCACCATTAACAAGTTGCTTGCCTAAAATTGTCTGTGAGGAAGGTATACTAGGAAGCCACCTCGCTCATCTCATCCTCAGGTGCATAAATGCCAATTGACCTCATCATCATGTTCTCATGGAAATGTCTAATAAATACTAATGATGCATACAGAGTCAGTATGAGTGCTACATATAATGTTGGTGACTTGTCCGGCCATTTCACTGCAAGCGTGTTGTTTGTATGTATGCAGACTAAATGTTGTCATGCTTGATCAGTCATGTGTGAGCCAAGGCTGAGGACACACAGAAGCCCATCTTTTTTGCTGCCTATTGTTGCATTGTTGTATTGCACTGTTAAAGCATTTCCCTTGGCTCATGACTCCTCAACCCAGACACCATTCAGGAATGTAACCACACTTCTAGCAACCCACCGACCCACACAATCGACATGATAATGTTGCTCAAATATGTTAAGGGTAAATATGTTAAATGTTGCATGCAAATTCTAAGCAGAGGCACAGTAGGCACTAAGTTAGGCAGACCCTTAACAAAAACCCTACAGTTTAGAAATGGGAGTCATTTCATCTAGGTCTGCAATAATCTGGAGAATCCAGTAATAAGGTGATCAAGAATTTCAAATTTAGGCATTATGGCAATAACAGAGGATTGCGATGCCCCAGGAACTTCAGCAGCGGTTGAGGGTCTTGTATTACGCAGATAATTAAAAGAATTTAAATTATTATTGATAGAGATGTAAATAAGATAAGCAAGGGATGAAAAAGAAACTTGGGAGATACCCGATCAGCATCCAAGCCACTCCGTAATCATAAATGAAAGCCTACGCTCAGACCACAGTCAGGAATGAACAGTAGACAATAAATATTGTGCATATATGTCTCAATGTGTTTCAAATACTTGTACTTGTGCTAAAGGTGATGCCCAGAAAATGACATATCTGATCACTAACCCACAGAAGTGGATTAAGTTATCAAGTGATGCTCTCAGTTGAAGTCACTCATACACTCATAACAGACAATCACCTAATATATGCACAGCAGAGTTTGAAAGCAGTGTGAAGGCAATTCAGATTTCATTAGTACTATATTCTGAAAAATCATAGTCGAGGTGTTAATGAGTAGACCTCAATAGAGGCAGGCCAATGAATAGAAGCTGGTCTGCTACTACAAATTTACCATCACAATTTCTTTCAAAGTTTCTCAAACTATAGTAACTATATGGTGCATATATACAATAATATGACATACAAAGTCCTTAATACCTGACTGATCAAAACCAATCCAACTGCTCTCTTAGAGCACCGTGTCATTAAAGTGTCAAGGCATGTCATCTTTAATTGTTATTCATAAGGCTTAAAAGACATGGTCAAGATATTACAAAAAACAACCTGAAGATGCACTTAGAAATATGTTAAATAGCCATGTTTCAACACTTAAGAGAGGTCCTTGAAACGAGTTACATAAATGCACATACATACATATATATATATATATATATATATATATATACACATCTATGCATAAATATATGCATATATATATACATAGATATAGGCATATCTACATACACATACACACGAATGTTTATTACAAGTGTGTATGTATGTAATCTATTGTGTGCTCATATACATCAAAACATACATATATAAATTCACATTAATACATGCATGCACATACATACATGCATACATACATAAACACACATACATACATACATTCACATACATACATGCACAAACATACATATATAAATACACTCTTGCATGATACAAAAATACATACATACATACATGCTCGCACTCAAACATACATACATAGTAAATACATAAATACATACATGCATACATACTACACATGGATATACACATACACTTAATATTTGCAGCTTCAAAAAAATGTATTCCTGAATAAAAATAAAAGCACAGATCACAAATTGACTAAATAAAGACCAATCTCGGTAAACTGGCCCATACACAGACTTCAGTATTTCAAAAAATTTACAATTTATATATTCATTTAATTTCAATATGAGTTTCAGTCATAATATCATACATGGATATGATCTTTCACAGAGTACTTGATCAAAACCAGTTTTAAAAAGACTAGACCACACTCAGAAATATAACTTTAACTAGTTTACCACTATTAATTTCGTTTTAATTTGCCAAAAAATAATTTAATTAGCACTTAGTTATCTATAATTTTTTATAATTATGAATAATCTATTCATATAAGCATCTGCATGACAATCCCCTATACTTCTTCATCAATTGCATTTGCATGGTTTGTGTGTTTGTGTCATGACCTAATGACGTACTCTATTTTATGGTGCACGATTTCCTGTCATGCCTTTACAAATGCTCAAAAGCCACCAACACTCTTATGAATCACCCCATCCCAAGCAATGAAGATTTCGTTCATTTCTACCATGCACTTCAACACCTTAAAAATGATCAGGAAGTCAATGCCGCTCACTGCTAAAGAGTTACGGAAAAGCTCTCATTTGTCTTGCCAACAGCTTTGCCAATAGTTTGTTCTAGAGGTCATTGCTCACTAGCACACACGAAAACATCACAAGTGTTATTAGCCAACGGCACTAATTTCGCTTCTCATTCAGTTTTGATCGTTATCAATTTTCTGGCATGTTAGCTGATCAACAGAAAGTTCAGCGAAAGAAAGTTCAGTAAAAGAAAGTTCAGTCACATTAAAAGAAAGCTGAGTAAAAGAAAGTTAAGTAAAAGAAAAGTTCAGTAAAAGAAATTTAGTTCAGTACAGAAAGTTCAGTTCAGTAACAGAAAGTTCAGTAAAAGAAAGTTCAGTGAACGAAAAGTTTGAACAGTAAAAGAAAGTTCAGTTCAGCAAAAGAAAGTTTGGTGAAAGTATATGACAGCTACAATTACACATTGCTACACAGAGTGGCAAGCGTTGAACAGACACTCTTGGTAGTCAGACGGCAGACCAGCCAAAGCTAGACAAGGTAACATATCGTGATGTAAGGTAATGTCAAGTAAGATAAAGCAAGGACAGGCAAAATAGGACCAGGTGAGGTGATGTCAAGTAATATAAGGCGATATAAAGCAATAAAGGGGGTACGTTAAATAGGGTCAAGTAAATGAATGCAATAAGCTCAAACAAATTAAAGGAAAGCAAGGCAAAGTGATAATAGATAAAGCAGTGATAATTTCTTTGATTTTAAACACAACATGTAAACAAACAACAGGTAAAGATGTAAACAAACAAAATTCCTTACTCCTCAACCCAGACACCATTAACCATTCTCCTTGTCCAATAATGGATTGCTCATTTGACATGCAGCTTAAATGGTCAGCTGCTAAAATATAGGTATCAAGCCTACAGGGTCAATGAAAGTTTCAACAACAAATGATTAAAAGCATAAGCACATTTCCAACTAAATTAACCAAGCTTCACAGCAATACACAATTACACATTAGGCTACTCTCACTGCCCTTCAACCATCTTCACAATACATATGGCAGGCCCTCACTTATGCCAACTCTACACCACAGTTGGCAGTCAGTCACTCTCCCTTCATGTGGTCACCATTCTGGTCTATGTAATGATGTGTACTATGGTTGACTTCAGGGCTCCTATCCCCCACAATCATTGAAGCAACACTCCCTCCACCATCTCCCACAAACCTCCCTAATTGTTAAACTTTCCCCTAATTGAGATCAGATCTTTCAATTAATTTTCCCCTACCTATTTATTGAATGGATCATTTTCTCAAAATGGTCACATTGCCTAGAAGCCTGTGGTTGACTGCTTTGAATAGAATACTTTGGCAAAACCATCTCTCACGATATCTCCTCACAAAACCTTTCAAAACTCCAGTCAATACTTAACGCTGCAGTCCGCCTTACTGGTGGTCTACTGAAGAGTATCCACATGATTTGGTATAACTCAGCACATCCATTTCAACTCGAATATACAATTGACTGATCAAAGTAGCTCCTTCATACACTAGGGTCTTATGTACATCTGTCTCCTCACTTCCTACTCGCTCCATTCTCAATTAGGCCGCCAAGGGTCTTCTGGTTGACCCCTGCAAGTGTGGTACCACTGTGCAATCTAGAAGTTTTGTTTATGTTGACCCCTTTAGTTAGAATCACCTTCCACAGGATGTGTGGATTGGTTTTCTCAATCTTTCAATTCCCCGGTTTTATTTGTTAGTGGTTAGCACTGACTCTTAGGGTTGGGAGTGCAGATGAATTATTAAGTGCCATTTTATAAAAATGATGGAAAACAATTATCATTTCCATTATGATTACAATATGCTATGGTTCACAGTACATACAGACAGATACAGATAGCTACACACATACATAATTATATACATACATATAAACATACAGGTTTACATAAATAGATACATAAATGCACCATTTATACATATATTTCTTATGGTCAATTCGTGCAACCCTTTTAAACAAGACCTAGTGCATTCGTGGCTTTCACTTGAAAACCATAATATATATAGCCAGTTCCAGCACTGAACACAGTATGCAGGGCTTTGCATTAAACGTATAGTTTGAAACATGTATATGAGACCAGCATTCCTACCTTTCTCCAAAGCAGCTTCACAGAGACGGCTATATCGTCCGGATCCCTCGATTACGGCAGGGAACACAGTCTCCTCTAACCTGACCCTGGCGACGATCGAGTCCCTCTCTCTCGAGAATCACCAGGCTAGGCGACGAAACGTTTTCCCCAGCTTCCGAAGTCGGCGAATCTGTCGACCACCGTCTCTCGGACCCTTCTGCTGCCGATTCTTCGGTCTGCGACTGTAACCCGCTCGACGGCACGCAGTTCTGGTTTCGCTCGGATGCACCTCGTTGATCGCGCGCCTCGTCAGCCGTAGCCTCATCAGGTTGGTCTTGCGACTCAAACGGTTCTTGTCGAGCCGGTCTGTCTCGACTTAATATAGAAGCCACATGACGAACAGCGAACATTTTGTCGAGACTTACGTGGGCCAAGACGCCCATACGCAATCGTGTCGCCAGCTTCACTAACAGACACAACCCTTCGACCGCAATAGAAACATCACAGGCGTCATGTTACGAGATATTTAATTTGTATTGCGCATTATCATGCAAAAACAAATGTGCAGGCCCTACTGTCGTCTACTCAAACTGTATACATTGCAACTAACAATAATTCGCAATATTATTGACATTCCAAAATCTTTGGCAGACAATAATATAGTCCATAATAATATGAGGGACTTTCTCCCTGCTGGAACATTGTAGTAGTCTATGGTTTCCCAGATGAGAAGAGGTTGACGATGACGTATTTGGAATTCTAGCAATCGCGTCTCTGATTCGCAGAAAAGTGCTCCATATTTCAATGACGTGTTGTATGCTGAAGCAATTTGATCTTTTGTAAGCCTACCTAGATCATCGGCAATAGCTAGTAGGACAGTCACCGTTAAATAAATGGACAAGACTCAGAGACAGAAAAAGAGAAATTAAGGCGTGGAAGGGAAGGAAAGAAGGAATAAGGAGGGGGAGGAGACTAATAGTGACGAGGATAAGAAGCGGAAGGAATAGGCATAGGTAGGCTTGAACTCCTGTACTGGTTGTACTCTGCCAGTGCCAGTCTCAAGTCTGGATAAAGGAGGAGGGCGACGCTATTGGTCTTTGTTACCACACAGTGTCGTTAAACTGAACTACCACTAAGTAGGCTTGTAGTGGAGGGTTGGTCTGGTAAGAGGGAGATTGGAGGGGAGGGAGCGATGATGGGAAATGGGATGAAAAAGTGGAAATGGTTGGGGCAGAGTGGATGGAAGAGAAAGGGAAGTGGAAGTGAAGGGGAACTAAATTTTACCGTATTAGGAATTTAGAACGAGCAAAGCCCGGCAAACATTCAGTCTTATAACGGGAAAGCAAAGATGATAGATTCGTAGACTAAGATATGACACGTCCTATTTCGCTGTGCATTAGTCTGTGTGGTGGTCACAAAATAAAAAAACACTAGGCCAGTCGCTAAGTGGCGCGTCAGGCGAACGTCAGCAGCGCCACTTAGCGACTGGCCTAGTGTTATCTTAATGGTATCTTAGCAACGACAATCCATTCTAGGGTAAGTCGCGTAAACATTCTGATACACAGCGGAGATGGGAAGTGCCCAGTTCCACTCCACTTCCACTTCCCTTTCTCTTCCCTCCACTTTGCCACAACCCATTCTTTTTCATCCCATTTCCCATCATCTCCTCTTCCCCTCCAATCTTAGTCTACGACTCTTTGGGGAATCTTTGGGGCAAGCATCTAGTATAATATAATGCACGCACAAAAACACAGTGACAGATGTCGCCCAATTCAGATTCTTTTTCTGTATTAAATGTGGTATTTTAAATCGACGCAGACAATTTTTACTTTACAAGCACAATTTTTTTTTCAGTTTTCTTCATAAATATGACACACCGAATTCGTTTGCTACGTAAACAAGAAGTGACACATTTTGGGGCCTTCGATTATCGCCCTGGTGTCACAGACGTCGTATATGGAGTTTCCTGTCCGATGTATGGAGTTTCCTGTCCGATGTATATAGTCCTTGTCGGAACAGTTTCGTTTGATATTGAATCATTTTTTTTATACAAAAGTCAAGTTCTTCATTTAACAGGAATTGAGGATAAAAAACCTGTAAGAAAGACAAAGCACGTAATACTCGTATAACTGTGCGACAATATAGAAATAGCATAGTCCCGCGGTTGAAAGATTTTGGGCTGAATTCAAAAATCGACCGTGTTATCTGAAATCAAGTTTCAGTAGCCTACTTGTTGCCTTTGTTTTTAGTGTATACAATCAAAAATGTTACGTAGGTTTCATCTCTTAAGGATATCTATTCATAGGTGTTCTCCAAAAATAGAATAACAAGAATAATGTGCCATAATATGGCATATAGGAAGTAGAGATGAAGGGGAAAGCCACATTTCATCCCAGGTAAATAATTCCCTGTATAGCAAATGCTAAAATTCAGTGAACCTATTTTTACAGTAGGTTGGTGTCCACTGTAAACCATTTCTTTTCTATGACATGGAAGCTGTCTGCCCTACCATAGGTGAGTGGTAATGTAATGTAAATCCTCGAAAATTTCTCAGCATCCACAAAAGCCACGTCAGGAAGACCAGCTTATTCACCGGCGCTATGCCAAATGAAGTCTGCAATAGCCAATCCTCTCGTTTCCTTTCGGTGCTGGGTCGAAATCCAGGGAGTCAAGCCGAGTTGAACTCCCTAGCATACACTTACAGCTGGGCATTATGCATAATTTTCAGATGACATTAATTCCATCAGGCAATTGGTCATAGAGCATTGCAGCAGTAGAATGATTGACAACAATCCAAAATTCTCTTGGCCCTCACTATCCTGCTATAAACCCATTTTTATCGATGAGTCTATAAACCCATCTTGACCGATGAGTCCATATTGGTTGAATTGCAAGAGCAAACGTTTGAACTCCATCCAAAACACTCAGAGAATGAAATGGAGTAATGACTCTGTGAACACACAATAAGTCACTTTTTAACTCTAAATAAACACAATTATTGAGTGATAATGATGGGTGATAGCAATGCAGACAATAGCAATCGACCCTATCTGTCGAATTTTAATCGTAATCTCCAAACTTCTAAAGCGCCACTTGAAAGCCAAGTGCAGGGCACCTTATTTACGAGCACTGCATCAAATCAGAGGGTTGTCCAAAAGATAGTCTATATGATGTCAGAGTCCGGTTTCCAGAAGGTCAGCAGAGGCCGCAAGTGTAACTGACAGTGTTCATCCTTCCTCTCTGGTCGAACTTGAGGTGCGGGCTAGGTTGATGTTTGAGGGAAGAGTATATTTGCACGGAATCATGCGCCTTCCTTCGATTTAAGATGAAGCACTGACTGTTAGTAGGGAGCACTTGCACAGCAAGTTGGCTGGTGTGGGGGCGTCTTAGTATGCATCTGCTGCGGGGAAATTGCATATCGAATAAAGCAATGGGTTAAGAAACATTGCCACTATGTTCTGTAGAGTTCAACTCGATCTGTGACCTCAAGATCTTGCACAGTTGAAGAGAAAGGACACTTTTTAAAACAGGGTTTGCCAGAGTTGTCGGTTGTATGGATAAGTCATTATTATATTTAGCTAAATGGTTAGGTTCTGTTTCAATGCTATTTCTTTGCATTTAGATGAGGTTTGTAGATCTGTATATTATTTCTTGTATAAGGATGGAAAAAGTGAAATAAGTTCAAATAACCAGAAATGAGTCGTATGAGGCTTGAGTTATGCTAGCTAGAGAAATTTAAACAAATTATTCAAGTTCTCTGGGTGTCTACTAATCAATCAATCAAAAAGACTTGATATTGCACCCTTCCAAAATATCTGCTCAGAGGCACTCCCGGCCTAATCCTCAGCTGAAAAGGACAGTTCTAATGCACATACGTTCTATCAATGATCTGGTGCATTATATCCACCCACATAATTATTTGAATGCTGTCTGTTATATACGATAATTGGCAACTTCTGATGAATTTGAATTTTGCTGTAATTAAATGTCATTCTAGGACAATGAATGACAGAGTTCTTCATGAGATTCCAAATACAAAGCATCAGATAGTTGTCAAGCATGGGAATTTGGACCTAGACGAAGATGCATCTAAGTTTCATTCTTGTCTTGCTGAAGGTGATTCATGTGTTCCCGAATCTAACGTAGCACTTAGGAACGCATATTATATCTTGCGTGACAGGTATAATAAACTTAAATTGGAACACCAAAAACTGCAGAAGAATTTGCAGAAAATCACTGAACCAATTTCAAGGAAGAAATCACAGAAATCAAATTCCAGGGCTGAGTGGAATGATTCATTAAATGAACCAAGCGGGCCTCATGACAGTAGGATGATTGAGCATTCAGGCATCCACGTTTCAGATGATGAATCTTTGAGTGCAGGTGCTCTAATCAGTGAGCTGGAGCAACTTAGGGACCGGCTGGACAAGATGTCAAGGGAGGCACAGAGTTATGTTGACACTGATCTGAAGGATATGATGGAAAATGTGATCCCAAAGCTGAAGGAACTGGAGAGGCAGTGCTCGTCCTTGTCAGAAGATGGTCCAAGGTCACTGATTTTGTTGCTTTCCAAAGACACACAGGTCAAATCTGTCATCGATGAGAAATTCATGTCCCAAAAGACAGATGACGATATTCCAGGAAAACAGGAAAGCATTTTCCACACACCAAATCATTCTTTATCGACATCTCCAGATCTTTCGAGTACATCACTTTACCAAAGTAAGTCGGTCGCTGCTATCTAAAATGCATTACTTTCTTCTTACACGTTTATGAACTATGCCAAATAATGTTTGTATAACTGTCATCTCTAACGTGAGCACTTTTTTAGAGATATGTTGTACTTTAAATACTGTTATTGCTTCTAAGTGACCTTGGTGTGCATGTCAGAATCTAGGGTTATCCCTATCAGAAACACTTAGATTACAAATTGAAAAAAGTTATTAGGAAGAGATATTCAGCTTTCAGTTCTGATCTAAAGGCAGCAGCTATCCTAACTCATTTCTGTTTAGGTCAGTTAGATATTTGTGTGTGCAGTATTTTTGAGATGGTCATAACTGGCACAATATTATGGGTCATGACACATACATAAACAAAGATTTGTAAATCTAGTTTTTATAATGTGTTATACAGACACATGGGGTGATCAAGTTTACCTATGTCAATCTAATTTGCTCCATTTATTAACATACAGTAGCTAGCATGGGTTTTCATGAGTGGAGATGGTATTTTTGATATTTAGCTTATGAATTTTGGTACTACTATTTAGATTTGGAGACTACAGGTTTTCATAGGCCCATAGAATAATCATCATTGTACACAGGATACTATTACCAAAAGTGCAAATAATGAACTGGCAAATATGACGTGACATATTTGCTACATATTGGCATGGGCCAAAAGCGCAATCAGTTTTAGGTGACCAAGACTGCAATTATGTGTTCCAGAATAAGTGAATGTCTTAGTTTTTAAAGGGTGGGTGTTTATATGTGTTTTTGCATCCATAATTTATTTCATTTTCAGGTAGTATGGATTTAGTAAGCGAACTCCTTTTGGTCAGCTCATCACAGTCGGATGATTTGAATTATATTTATGAAATACTGCGACAACAAAATGAGAGTCTTAAGAAAATGGATAATAAACCTGCAAAAACACAGATCACTCCAGAATCAGGTAAATCTGCCTTACATTTACATTCTCAAGTGTTCATTACTTTACAAGTGTTCATGTACTTGTATTGTATGACTACTTTTATTGAGAGAATGCTCTAGTAAGACAAAGACAACTGTAATGTACAGTAATTGAATGAAGAAACTATTTCAGTGGAATGCAAAACAGTTCGTATATTTGAAATCTGTTGTTCAATGAGTACGGGATTGTTCTTTAAGGGCATCTGCAGTGAGAGATGGAAGGATGGATGGATTGGTCATCCAAACCTGGGCATAGGTGAATGTACATAGTGATTCATACTATCAGATGGGTCACATATGTTTTTGCATGGTGCAGTGAGTAGGGAACAGCTTCAGATTATAAAGTTGCTACATCAAACAGATCTCTTGTCTCGTTTGGGTTATGTAGCGCTGCTCAAATCAGCAGCGCTCTCAACGGGCGTCTGTGCGTAGGAACAGAAAGGTCTAAAGGCGTCTCTGAAATTAACAAGGTGAGAGGGTCAGTAACTCCAAGTGCAAGGACTATGAGAAAGACAGTTCCAAGCTGAAGGGCCAACATAGGCAAAGTTCTGTATGCTCATTCTGCTTATGGCGCTGTTTGGTTAAAAACTAATCTGTTTTGGACTACTTAACACTGGTCATAATAGGCTGTCCTTCTGTCTCAAGAAACTGACCAACTTCTGGACGTTGAACTGATTAAAGCTTGGCTGTGGTGTGCCATCTGTTGTTGCATCGTGCATTAGACACTTGCACTTTTGTTCTTTGGGTTCTCTGGCTATTAGGCAGAGAACCAGACGAACAGGTTAGGTGGGTTTAAATGCCCAACATCGCCTTTTCTCACTGTTGGGTCTCTTCTTTAAGCTTTCTATATCCACCTGTCATCATTCATTCCAGTATCTTCTCTCTTGGTCTTCCTCTTGTCCACCTCCCCTCCATTTTTATTTTTATGACCATTCTTAGTATGGATTGAGTTTCATCTCAGCATGTGCCCATTCCATTTTCTTTATCTTTTATTGTGTGTATCTGGACTCTTTCTTCTTCAATCATTTCCATAACTTTTTCCTTTGTATCGAGTTTTGTTTTCGTCCAGCTGATTTTCCATTCTTCTCCATATCCAAATTTTTAAAGCCTTCAGTTATTTTATGCCCACTTTCTTGTGGTCCATGTCTCTACACCTCATGGCACCACACTCCATATCAGTGTCCTTATCATTCTTCTCTTCAGGTTCCTGATTTTTTTCCCACTCAGTAATTTTCTCCCTTTTCATTCTGGTAGCTTACATAGTGCCCTTCACCAGATACTCCCAGTCCAGCCAGGGCTAAAGATAAAGAGCTATACACTTCAGTGATTTATAAAACCTGGTTTGGTTGGTCAGGTGTAACAATTACTCTTTTCCTATTGCTATCCTTCTTTTAATTTCCCTCTGGTATTTTACCATAATTAATAACATCACTAATTAATTATGCCTGTCAAAGATGCCCATCCTGCATTGATGCTTGTTGATCCTATTTATATATTAGCATATAGAAGTTCATGAGCAGAATTGACTGTGAACAAATGTATGTTACCTGTATTTCTATAAACTGGACCAGCTGTGGTCACTTTCTGTCTCTTACATCAGTGCTTATGTCACTCACTATTTAGGCTTTCCTTTGCATACATACTTTAACAATGCAACTATGGTTTGGTTATCTGCTTGTAGTGGCCTTCCTCTAAATTGGTATTTTCTCTTGTCTTTATTAATCCTACTTGCACTGTTTATGATGCTGTTTCACTGAAGCAGGACTGGGAGCACTTCTGAATGAAGACACTAAATGGTTTTTGAATGAAATCATAAATGAATTGTTTTCCATTAATGAATAGCTATTTTTAAGATGATGATAATAATTGTATTACTAATAATTATATGAGAATTGGTTTATTTTGTTACATTTTAATCTTTTACAGGTATTGCAAACTGGCATCCTGAGAGTGACTGGAGTATGATTGCTCAACCTTTGTTATGATCAGAAAGGAGTAGCTTTATTCTCTTCACAAGCTTTGGCTTGGAAGATAAAGTAGCCCCCACATGCTAACCGGTCTAATATTGTCTAAAACTCGAGTGTACTTTAATTGATTTTGTCAAATGGCACTGTTTTCTTGGCTTTCTTACTGTTTGAGGAAACTTAGGTAAGGCTAAGGTTGGAGCAGATGTATTAGTATGTGGATGAAAAATGGGCAGTTTCAAAAGGACTAATCATGATTATGACATTTCTGCAAGACAACTGTTATTAAGACAATAGGTCTTGACTTCTGCTTTATCTTTCTTGCTAAATGCAGTTAAGTTTTGTACTTTCAGCTTGTTTCATTTTGCCAGCATTTAATGTGTTGGCATAGGACGGTGGTCACATGTGGGATTTCAAATGCAGAGCAAATGAACAGGCTTTAACCCTTTAATGACCAGCATGTACTAAAATGTACAGGAAAACATATGCAGCTGGTCGTTAAAGGGTTAATCAGTATGGTATTTTTGTACATGATAATGTTTCACATACAGAGACAGATCAAGCTGAAGATCCTTATGCTCATCATACACTTGCCATACTGGATGTGTCCTACCTTTTCTTAAGTCTCTTGAATATCTGGCTGCAGGTGTCTGAATGTCTTTGCCAAAGGTGAATGGGTTTTTCCAAAACCTTAATATTTTGGCATAGAGACTGCTTTGGTCAGCCTATCATTCTAGAATTTATAATACTTGTTTTCTGCTATTCTGATCAGCAATTGAAACACATTCTTTTTGATTGTTTTGTCTTATTGGGTGTAAAGAATATCTCTATAACACTCTAACGGCAAGCTTCATTGGTTTCTCAGATTCGTTTAGCGCTTCATTCTCATTGTTAAAGTTTTAAAGGGATGCTATTCAAGTGTGTTGTTATGATTTCTAATGTACATAATTATTTAAATATTGTTGATCGGTACCAATTTACTTGTAAAAAGAATCGAGGTTTGCAAAAGAGACCTAGACTGTAGATATGCGAGGAATTGGGGTAACCTCCGTTACTGGGGTAAAGGAGGTTGTTTAACACAATGCTGACCAGCCTAAGCTGGTTAACCGGGAAGCTGATTCATTAAGTCAAGAGTTGTTGATGATGATTGTTGTGGTTATGCACATTTCACGATACCTAAGAAACCTCATTAAATTGTACTTTCTCTACCTTTATTTCCTCTGTATTACTAATATAAAGATAAAGTCTCTTTGATCATGTATGGGTCTTGCTTTGTCAGGTAAGGTCAGAGGTAAGGTAAGAGCACCTCTGAATTTTCTTGGAGACACTTGTATAAATGTGCACTTTAAACTGAAAGACATGTACACTGAAGCAGTACCAGACATTTTTTAACCAGGGCTGCCATACATAGTCCTACTTGCCTGCACAACTAATAAACAAAATTGTGCCTTCTCAGCGATTGGCCCCCTCACTCTGGAACAGGCTCCTGTTGGCATTGCGCTTGTTCCTCCACTGGTGAGTCTTTTTATACTCTTCTTAAAACTGTCCTTTTCAGCTGTGCTGAATTTGTCTAAAAGTATACTAAATTTATCTATCGCAACAATTATGGTTCATGCCAGCTCTCATTTTCTTATATTTTTGGTAGCAAGATCATTAGTGAAGACAATTCGTGTTTTAACTTAAACTGATGGCTTCCATATAGTGTTGTCATCGTAGTGTCCAAGATATTGGTAAATGGTTACTTAAGTGAAATTGCAGCCACAAATCACAATCAATTGTAAAATCAGATTACTATGTAAGAAGAACCTGTAGGACTTCATGTTCAGTTGTGAATATGAGGTGCTGTACTGTACTGTAACAGAGATGTTCATTTGGAGATGTTTGGTTTTCTTGTATATTTGAGTTGTGTCAGAGATCCATTTTTTTCATATCTTGTACAGTAATTTAAGCATTTTCTGTACTACCTTTCATGATTCTTGTGGCTTTCCCAGAAACACACATTAACACTTTGGGTTACGACATTTCTGATCTGCACTGTTTGACACTTTGTTTTTTTTTACAAAAGAAGTATTGTAGACGTCTCCACTTTAGACCAGACCAGCAAATTATTCTGAGGCTTAATCCAGACATATATATATTGCTAGAGTATATTCTTATGTTGAATTAATAGTGGATACTGACTGTGATAATAAATTGTACGACGCCTGAAGCATGTGTTCTATTGGTTTTTATCACTATACAAGTTTTATCATGACTACAGCAATATTTAAAAAGTATATAATAAACTACAGCAATATTTCATCATAACTTTACAAGTATTGCCTATTTCATGCAAGTATTTAAAATGTCTACGTACAACTGCTAAATATATTGGTAAGCACAATAGTTACAAATTACTTAGCGATGCTAGAAAACTCAAGATTCCACATGATCAGATGTTCCTGTACATCAAGGCTATGCTACTTTTTGTTCATGATGTGCCTCTTTGTTGAAATATCAAACACTGCTGCCAGACCATAATTAAGTAACTATAAAGTCTTTAATACACCATTTGCAAAAATTCACAGGAATATCAATATTATATTTGGAAGTAATGATAAAACATCTAAGTAATAATATTGATAATAATAAAATGTAATATTAAATAACTAATTAAACAAATATTATACATGGTCAAGAAAAACAGCAGACCACAAAGCTTACACTCATGTCAGTAATGTAATGTGATCAAAGATTTTGCATTGCTCACACTCATAAAGGGCAGCATTCTCAAGTGTCAATGAGAACTCGTGTTCTTCAGATGTCTCCTGAGCTGGGAAGGTGAGAGGGTTAGTAATTCCAGGTGCAGGGACTGTGGAGGACAGTTCTAAGCTGAGAAAAATAGGCACTGGCAGAAAAAAACAGCCCCAATATTCTATGAAAGAGATTTTGATTTACTATAGAAGGGGACAATTCATTGTCTGTCCATACATATCAAAGAAATGTTAATGGATGAACCTCGTACAAAAAACCCAACAAACTTCAACATTTCGTTTTGATATATTATTTGAAAGACAAGACTTGAGTTTCAAGATCTTGGGAAAGGACTCTAATTTAAGCTACACAGCAACCATACCACTCCTTGCTCAAATTCAAGTTGTCCAATCGAGTGCGTAAGTGTATCCGATGTTATATTGAAACGGCCATCAAGCAGAAGGTAGTATTTTGTATATATATTATACATAAAAAAATAAAGGTTACATTTGAACAATTGTAGTTGAACACTTATAGAAAGCTCTGAGGTGCTCCTGCAGTAACAAGAAATAACATACTTCATACCAACCGATTAGTTTTATTCAGCTCAATCCAATGAAATTTTCTTTGGACAGACTTTTATAGCAGTGACCTAGAAATTTACTTGCAGTTTCATTTTAGTGTTTTATTATTATGATCTACATCAAGAGGTGTTCACGCCAAGCAAGCATCATCTGAAGAGCTAGTTACGAACAACAAGCTGCAAATAATTTGATATATGGTCTGCCAAATATGTCTGATAAGGAGCCGGTGACTGCATTACTCATTGTCATAAGAGGTAATGTAGAATAACCTGCACTTGAAAATTATGGTTACAGTTGGTGACAAAAGCTACGAGAGTCGAGACCAACCAAGTGTTGATAAGTTTAGATATTACTTGGAGCATATTTTTTACTTGACTTGTAGGAGTGTTCAGTTACATATTTGGATATATGCTTAATATAATTAATATATTATTAATGTAAATGAAGTTACTTTAAGTCAAATTGGTGGTACTAAGTTAAACAATTCTTTGTCATAATGTGTAGAGTTAAAAAGAGTTTTAAAAGAGTTTGTTTAGAGACTCTGGTTGCCTTCGTGTAAAGTGAATTGTTGACAAGAAATTGGAGAGCGGGTGGATCCTTTCAATATTATATGTGACGGCTCAGTACGAAAGCAGTCACATATTTCCTTTTTTGAAAAATGGGTTTTTGATGCAACATTATAGACCTTCTTATTAGTTTTCCAGAACTGCTTCTGTTTCTCTTATATCTTATACCTGCGAAAAGTTATGTCAATTTAAAATCGAACCATGTTCGCCTTCTCTTCTGAGAAAATCGCTCCCAAAGTTTGTGGGATTATTTGATCATTTTCCGTACCATGGTATTTCTTTGCATATGACCTCTTACTCAAGCTATGATTGGCTTAAATTAAAAGCAAGCTAGTCCATTTCGAATACACTAGACGGCTAGAGGAGATGTTATGCCTGCAGGCGATATCATTGTAGGGGTGCAAAATGATGCAACAGACCTAGAAAATCATCATAAATTTAATAAAAATGCAAAAATTCTAATTTGAAATTAGCATAGGTTCCGATAAATATTCATTAAACATATTTACCATTATTTTATAGCAAAAGCAATTGGCAATAATGTTTATTAATAACTTGTTTAATCATTAGTGTAAAATTGTCAAAAGTGACGAAAAATGGATTTTACTCACTAAAAGGCCAAAACGAGGCATTTCATAAAATGCGACTTCCGACTGGTTTTGTGAAAAATGATGACATATATGCATATTATATATATATATATATATATATATATATTATACACATACGCTAGATGAATATACTTTCAATATATATACATATTATATATATATATATACACTAGATGAATTTATGTAATTGCCATAAGCTTCAAATTAAAAGTGTACAATACTGTGTCATCCACTATGACGTATTAAAACACAGCAATACTACCCAGTAGTTCTGGGTCATTTAAACTCATTTCAGAACCTGTGTTTACATTGTAGCGTTAAAAGAGATGTACTGTAAATCCACAATTTTTTTATTTTGATTTATTTATAAATTTTGCGCAAGTAATAAAATCACACTTTTCTGGCTGCCAAGATTTCTGGCATGACATTTGGTCACACAATATTTGCAAGGTAATATGTTTTTGCTTATAGTCAATATGCAAGTGATAAAATGAGTTCAAATAAGCACTTGTGTTTAATGATACAAACTTTTCTGGCACAAAAGTAAGTTTCAATTCAAATTAACTTCAATTGTGTATTTAAAGTAATCTATAATTCATTATACAAATGCAATATAATAATCTATAATTAAATAATATCAATAGTAACAGGGCCGTACCCAGCTATAATTGCGCCCTGTGCCTAGCTAATTGCGCCATGCGCAGCATAAATTTGGCGCCCCCACATCTTGAAAATAGTGCATTTTATGGAATAATAAGTTATTTTTTCCTGAAATTTGCGCCCTTTCTACATTGGTGCCGGGGGCCTTGCTGGCCCCCTCCCTCGGTACGGCCCTGACCATTAATTCCTTCATGAAGTCACTAATTCAGCTGAGAAGAAATATGCAATGCAAGGCTCCAGAGCAGCACATTACCCATTCAATTAATTTAAAAAAACGTGAATTCCTATTATGACGAGGCACTGATATACTAGGGATGAACCGAAACTCAGCTCAACTGAGTTTTGTAGTAGGCTACTTGGCAATAACCGGACTCAGGACAAACAATTGGTGAGAGTATTAGTATAAATAAAAATTGGCACTCTGATTTTCTGTTTTGAAAACAACAATCACATTTACTTTGTTAGCATTTTACCACTTTCATAGCAAAAATTACAAAAAAAACAAATAATTCATGCATTTATTTGAAGCTTAATGTTTATCTCTTGTTTCCATCCAATATGGCCAACAGTTTGTTTAACATGCCCAAGCGCACCATGCAGCGCATTTGTAAATCATCAATAGGTAAATGAAGTCATACAAATTTGGCAAACTGCCAAACTAAAGCTCAAGAGAATGAGACTTCTTTAAGTATTCGAAACTCAGACTCAGTACAACTCGCAGTACTCAGCAGGAAATTGACACTTGGTTCATCCCTATGACATACAGTACATTTAAAAAAAATGTGATTTCAATTCCAATTATAATGAAGCATCGATAAACAGAGCTTACAATTGAAAAATGGAATGAAAGTTATCATCACATAATTACTATTGACTCATAAGCATGACAATCATCATATCAAAAGCAGATTTAATTGCCTGTAAGAATAGTATACATCCACTAAACAGATGGTCACAGCCAAGTACAACCACGTTTAACAACTGAACTCACACTTGCCATTATCCTGCCATGCCTCATCCTGAGTTATGCAAGCCATTGACTATCCATAAACTGGCTAGGGTAGAGTTAGTCTAATCAACCAGTAAAGTAAAAAAATCGTAAAAAATTGGAAAACTAAAGAAGTATAATATCGTGTAAAATTGCTTTGCCCAATTTTGCCCCTCCATCTCTGACCTTCTGGATCTGCTTGTGACTATCCAGACCACATCATTACATGCCTGTTACATTCCCAACAATCACAAACATTTTGTCAACACTGTAAACAAAAGGAAGAGAAATTAGCAACAACACTGCATTCAGTCCTAGATGTCAAACCAAATATAGATGTAAACAGTAATGTCAGTAAATCTAACGGCACAACGGGTTATTTTGTCACAATATAGACAAACCATTTATATCTTTTTAACCTGTTACAACACATTTAAATCAGCAACATAGCTATAACCGATATTTAGACAACCATGCTCATATTTATATAATCTCAATATGTAAATAACTTACATCTGACACGTACACATTGGAAGCTGCATGTATATGCAATGCAAGTCACTAACAATACGCTAACAGCAAAACAATTAAATTCAGTATATCACAAAAAAACGCAGCATTATACTTTAACTAAATAAAAGTTAAGTTGCCAAACAAAAGTACCTAGGAAGAAATGAACTGAACTGGACCTCATAGTCAAACTAAAAACCACACAGCCTGAAACAAAGTAATATCAGGGATAATAATATATAGTTTAATCTCAAATATAAAGTACATAAATCTGCTGTATAACACATTTAATTAAAGCAGCCTCCTTTAAATGCAAATTTTGATTCTTTGAATGTTTCATGTCTTCCTCATCCCTCGCGACTCACATCAACCATTTACTTAGCACAAAAATCGATAACGTAAACAACCACAGAGGTATTCAGAAAATATCTTTAACTGACAAGCATGCCCATGATCATATCAAAAACAAATTTACAGATCAAGATTATCAACTATTTTCGCACAGTTCTCCAAATTGTTCAAAAACTCCCTGATAGAAATATAGAATATGAACCTATAAATACATACAAAACTGTTGTCATTCAATCCAATTCTAATTATGCAGTTATTAAACATTTCAAAGATACAATTGTATAAGCAGGATTCAAAAACAAGTTAGACTTAACGGACATATCATTCTAACTACATACCCCACTTCATATTTGATTACAATCTTGATGTTGTTACAGTTTTGAAAAGAATTTCAGGAATTGAATTAGAAATTATAAAGTAAGAAATTATACACAGTCCCATTTGCTACCGGTTCATAATGTAATAGTCGTGGTAGTACATAAGGAGGGCAATTGGTTGTCCAATGATCAATGACATCCATACAACCATGTTTCCATACTTGCCAGAAAAATACTTCGGAGTCAGCATTGCCAGAGGTACCTACAAAAATAAAATTATTTAAAATTAAGCTCACATCAAAGTTTAATCCTCTTGATATTATACCTGAACTGGGTGAACCCCATAAGAATTTCCCTCTGAAGAACATGCATGTAGCTGTGTTAGGATGGTATCTTGCATGACAAGTATGTCTTCAAGACAATCTGAATGATATGCACAAATGCACATGTGTCCTAACTTGCAATCCTCACAAAGTCTACATACCATCATTTCAATAAAGTCTCTTTAAATAAAGTTCAATAAAGTCTGCTTCATAAAAATCTTGCATATAATGTCATAGGCATCATTTCAGTAGGTTTTGTCTAAATTCAGATTATGTCGAGAAATTTCTAACAAGTTGGGAGTTTCCTTGTGTTAAGTTTGAATATCTCCCATATTCGTAGTTTCTGCTACGAATCACAATAGCCTACATGACTGCATCAGGAAAAGCTGTGCCACTTAGTGATTGACCAGTATACTATTCGTAGTGGAATTGATGATGATTATTTTATTAGTGTATTATAATAATGTATTATTTAGCTTAAATGTGATTGTAACTATTATTGATTCATGTGAACATTTGAATCAGGCTAGGCTATAGAATATTTGGATTTGCTATGTACCAAATGAACTCTACATGTACGTGGCAGACCAGTAGCCGTTGCTAATCGCTCGTTCGTAATCGTGGCGATAACGGTATTCTGTAATTGCCTTAATTAATACAACACCCAGCGCATTACCAGACTCGCGCATCTGACAGCAAGAGATAGAGGGATAAATAGAGAGACAGGAAGGAGGCGTAGTATGAGGCGTAGTAACGACACAGTATGAGAAATTATGGCAAGGGCACGGCGACGGTAGCGAGGGAGTGACAAGAGATGGGAAGGATAACTCGGAAAGAGGACGGTCCAGACGGACGATGGAAGCAAGAGAGGCAGGTGCGACAGATGGAGAGATTAAGCAGATAGCCGACAGGGGAAGAGAGGAAGATTATAAATATGGGATGTGGGCAAGAGTCAAGCATTCGCCCAGGAAGATTAGTCATAAGGCAAGGAGTGTGGAGTGCTACAGATGAGATCTGCTGAACATCTCTAAACGCACGACCTGATGCCGGAGTTGTTTGGCTGAGGGCGGATCGGGACATTTAATATTATATAAACCAGTTTGCTGTGAATATACGTCTGAATTTTTAATATAAAATCATAACATCAAAAAGTCTTTGCTGATTCCATGGTTAAAACGAACTTTCACACGCCAAAGAGAAACGCCAGCTACCCACATCAACTTAGCACCACTCGCCACCATAGACCTTTGGAAGAGACGATAAGCAAAATCATCTCTTCCAGTACACTATTGGTGATGACACAGACATACTCATAAGATTGAGCGTCACCAGTATGCTGAAGATCTTTGGCCATAAGACATGCATACAGATCAAAACAGTTTCCAAAGCAAAGCAAGCACGGCACCAAGAATGATAAAAACTATTTCTCACCTGAGCAAGCAGTCCAAAAAATGCCCAAAGGCGGAACATACGAAGAGGAACACTCACCAAATACTACAACCAAATTCATGGATTAATTCAAATGTCAACATCATATTAACTGATACCAAGTAGTACTCACAAAATATTCAATATGCAACATTCTTAAATTAGATGTTGCCACATTGAAGGCCTATAGAGAATTTCAAAATATCAGGTGATGCATAAATTGGAGATGGAGACACATTATTTTGGATAGTCCAGAGTAGAGAAAAGTCTGGCCTGTGGGCCATTCACTGCCTAACCACTGAGGCGGGTACCTGACCGTGCGGACATTTTGTTAGGAAATGCAGGGAATTGCACATTTTTACGGAATGTCGGGCACCCGAGAACCGATTTAATTACCCTGGCAGTCACCTAATGTGATCAACGGAACATTCTGTGGTATATTTTCAGGTAAACTGACGCATTTTTACGGAATGTCTGGTACCCGACAACCGATTTCATTGCCCAGGCAGTCAGGGCAGGTACCCGGGTAGCCAGGTACCCATTGACAGCCTTACTAACCACAACATTTTCCTGGCCCATAGAGCTTTGACTTTGCACAGTTTGATAACTTAAGTTCCAGTCAATCAATTTTAATCATGTATGAATGCCAAATCAAATACCTGTGCTAGAGACAGAGACAAGTCAATGTTAAATTATCAATCTGCTATAAATATTTTGATAATAAAGATCAAAATTAACACTGTTTGCACGCTAAAAATGCACCATATGACATTGAGTTTACAGAAATTTTCTGCAAATGGGTCCACCCCAGACTACTACCCTCTTTTGCTCAGTTGCCTTTGGCACCGTGGCCAGCCACTTGCAAAAACATTGCCAATTTCCACGATTAAAAAAGTAGAAACAGCCCTGGTCTAGTCAGATGCACATTCAAGAAATTCTTAGAAGGCAAAATGTCCGAGCACAAACAGTAGTCAAAGGGAGGAAATAAAAAATTACCTTCTTGCACAACGCTTCAAACACCCAAGTATTTTGCTAACAAATTATTTAAGATAAGCTCAATAAAGAAATGGACATTGATAAGTTAATGACATTCAAAAGACATCCACAATGTCACATTACTGCCAAAAACTGTATGGGTATGGATCTTTTGTATTTTTTTTGCCTACAAATTTCTCTAGAGTACTGAAGTATCTTACAGATCTACATATGTACAACTTCAGATGGACTGGAATTTCAAAGGCCGATATGTCTGCTATTGCATAAGTCACGCCAAATAGGTGTTTACTCTCTCCAATCTTGAAATCAACAGGCTTCAATGCATTCAAATTCAATGCATTCCAAATTCTCCAGCTTATGTGATATTGCAAGATATCCACATGCAAACTCCTTAACCCTACTTGGGCATCTATACTGGTTTCCTGTATAATTCAGAAAAAAATTTTAATTCGCCAGTCTGACCTATAAAACGCACTCCTAGGCAACCTTCAGCCACTTGCCACGATTAAAAAAGTTGCACCAGCCTTGGACTAGTCAGACAAACCTTCAAGAAATTCTTAGAAGGCAAAATGTCCAAGCACAAACACTTGCACAGTTGTCAAAGGGAGGGAAAAAATAGACTTTCTACATCGCTCCCACAGCTACAATCCACTGGGTACGGGTCTCTGACTAAGCCACAATGCACAGCTGTTAAGGGCTCTCAGTCATATTTCTGTCCCAAAGAATGAAATTGGTTCTCAGTATTTCTTCAGACTACTGGCAGTTGAGATGAAATGCTACCGACAAATTCTAAGAATACGGTAAGAACAGAAAATCTCAAACGAAAAGGTCAGAAAGAAAATAATAAACAAAATAAACATTGTACAATGGATAATGGAGGAAAAACTGAATCTCTTTGATCAAATCTGCAGAATGGAGAATCAAAGATTGATGAAGCACATGATGTTTGGGAGGATGGAAGGACCAACAGCAAGGGGACGACCATGCAGAGAATGGCTGGACGACATCAAGGAAGGGGACGACCATGCAGAGAATGGCTGGACGACATCAAGGAAGGGGACGACCATGCAGAGAATGGCTGGACGACATCAAGGAAGGGGACGACCATGCAGAGAATGGCTGGACGACATCAAGGAAGGGGACGACCATGCAGAGAATGGCTGGACGACATCAAGGAAGGGGACGACCATGCAGAGAATGGCTGGACGACATCAAGGAAGGGGACGACCATGCAGAGAATGGCTGGACGACATCAAGGAAGGGGACGACCATGCAGAGAATGGCTGGACGACATCAAGGAAGGGGACGACCATGCAGAGAATGGCTGGACGACATCAAGGAAGGGGACGACCATGCAGAGAATGGCTGGACGACATCAAGGAAGGGGACGACCATGCAGAGAATGGCTGGACGACATCAAGGAAGGGGACGACCATGCAGAGAATGGCTGGACGACATCAAGGAAGGGGACGACCATGCAGAGAATGGCTGGACGACATCAAGGAAGGGGACGACCATGCAGAGAATGGCTGGACGACATCAAGGAAGGGGACGACCATGCAGAGAATGGCTGGACGACATCAAGGAAGGGGCAACGAGCAGAATGGAAGAAAATCATGAAAAAAGCATTGGACACCTATGGGTGATGATGAGCCCATGGAGCAATGGATGGATTTTTTCAATGCCTAGTTTCGCCCAGCACCGAGTCATGGGCAAATAAGGGTAATTCATGTCAACCCAACCAGTTGTTGGAACATCCTACAGGTCTCACTACCTCAGTGTAGTAGTTTACATAACTTATGTCACTAAGGCTCATACAACAGACTACACTTTAAATCATTTATTCACCTCATCCTGCCTTTGACCTCGAACACATTGATTCGAACTGTTCAATGGTTTTGCAAATGTTGCCTGCACATTTTCATGGTAAGCACTGATGGATGCCCCCTCTGCTGTTACAAGAGTGCTTCATAAGGTTAACCGATAGATTAGAAGAGAATCTTATGAACTATACTGAAGGAGAATGCACCTTTATTATTTGGAAACAAAGTTTAAGTTGGTTTCTAGGCCACAGTTTCTGCAAATGCTTCATATGCAACAATACTGTATAGTACAATTAAGACACAACTCCTAAACAGACTGTCAGATTACAACACACAATGCATATGCATCAACACCAAAGCTACCCTTCCTCTAGAAAGTTCCACTCTAAATAATAAGAAACTTTAACAAGCATGAATTATCTGTAAAGAATTCAATTCTATTCAATTACATAAAGCACTACATCTTACCTCATGAAAGAAAGCAGATACAAGGAAGACAATTACATTTGCCCAAAACCTCGATATTCCAGCATTAATCATCGGTTTATACAAATGCCTGCAAAATTAAATACATAACATTAGCAAGGAAAACAAAAGTATCCAGTCTGCAAAATTCTGAGTTAGTCCCACAGAGAAACGAAGAGGCAAAAAAGATATTCACAGACAGAAATTCTCTAGGTAATTTAAAAATATTATGTAAAAAGCTATGTCACATAATGACCAGCACACCTGAGTCAATATGAACATAAAAGGATGGGCGGTTGTGCAACAAGAACAAGAGGAGAGGTTGATTAGAAGGAGTTTTTGGTTAGTCGCTCTACTCTTCCATTTCTAAAAGTAAGCCAGAAGAGGCTAATTTCAAATACAACCTGTCAAGAAAAATGAGAGGTTTGGTAAGACAGGCGTCATGAGGTATACATGTGTTACTACAAGAAGGCAGAAAGTTAGAGGTCCAGAATTCCAGGTGGCTCAGGCTACAGTCCATATGTGCAGGACATAGACAACAAATTGTACAAAGAGCATAGAAAGCAATAATCAATGCTAACTAAAGAAATCTCTAGCCTTACCAAAACACACTTAGACCTTGTATGTTTTGGGTAGAGCTTTGTGTCTATATTTGTAAGGTACAGTGGCCGATTGGTTAGAGCGGTTGGCCCGTAACGCTCAGTGCGCCCTGAGTGAACGTGTTCGACCCTCGTCCGAGGCATCGCTGTGTTCGACCCTCGTCCGAGGCATCGCTGTGTAGGGACCTTGAGCAAGTCCGTCGCGCACAATTGCTCTGCAGTACAACTGCAATTGTGCCATCGAGGTGTGTGCACTTCTAAGCAACAAATTTTGGAAGGGCGATATCAAATATCAGACTAAATATAATCCCCACGTATATTTATTCTGAAATTTGATATTGCCCTTCTTCCAAAATTTAACTTGTAACTTCAGTTAGCTCCACTTTTATCCTGTACCATAAGTCAGACTTTGAATTTGAGGGTCAGGGGTTCGGCACACATATCAGGCGTCACATTCCATGAATCAGATTCACATTTCGTCACAATAATAAATTGCTGGAGTTCAAACTAACTGAAAAGAGAACAAATCATAATCGAACGGATGGATAGCATTTGTCTCTGTGCTTTCTTAACTATTGCATATTTGTCAACTGGATATAATAAATAAACAAATATTGACTGTCTGATTGATTTACTTTTTGCTGCGTCATCCTTCATCCTCTGCTACAGGTCAAGTAATGTTGGAGTTCAAAATGACCACAGAGAACACTCTCCATGAATCTGGGTATGTTTTGACAACCCATCACATCCCATCCATACCTCAGATTCATACTGGGAAATGTTGAGAATAGGAAAATGGATTCAACACGACAAAGAAGACATCTCAACAAAATCCCAATAGGAATGCATACTGTTTAAATGTTAAATATAATATACACAAGAGTGAAACATAGAAACATAGTTTTTATATATATATATATATATATATATATATATAAACTGAAGCATGAATGCCATCTTAAAGTGGAAGCATTCATGTTTACACGCCAAAACCAAACTATAGCTACCACTATATGTATGAAAAGTTCTACATGAAATTGTTACGAATTTTTTAAATATAAAAACATCACCCGATCAGATATTCTATAAGCAATAGGCATAGCTGTGCTCACCTGCTTGCCCATTTATGCACAGGTATGTTCCAAGTCCTCCAGAAATATTGCACTGTTTCAGCATTCCTGAAAACAAAATCCATCCATTTAAAAGTATCCGTAAATTCTCAGTATTAGAAACTGAACAGATGGATTGATAGATGGATGAAATCCAAAACAATGGAGCTTACACTATGTCCATATATTAAACTGACAGAGATATAACATGTATCCAAGTGTAAAATTTGTTATTTTCGGCCATTTCTGACAAAAATGCACAGTCATCAGAGGCAGGTGATAAACATCTATGGTTTTTTTTGAGTTACATATTCTTCCTGTTGAAAAATTGTCACCTACCACCAGTCTTTGTAGAAAATTCTGTCCCCAAATCTCAGAAGCTCTGCAACGACATTGAGACAGGAATGGAACAGCCAGTAGAAGAAAATCAACCAAATGAAATGGTTGGGAAGCTAAAACCAAACAAAAAGATAACTACTTCATCACATTCACCTGAAAGAAGATTTTTCAGATTAAATAACAACTGAACTGCATCACATCAGATATTCTTAGCTATAATAACATCCAATATGATGACACTAATGACATCATGCAGGCTCTAAACATTTCATCCTACATTAACTAAAAAGATTTATACCACCAAAATAATTCCTTCAAAAAATGTCTAAGTTATTCCTGATCTACAATGTTGACTTTACTGCTAAAAAAATAAACTCCAAAGATCATATAGAATCCGTCAGAGGTACACAATAATCATGAAATTCTCTGCGACAAAACACTAAGCCTCTTACCGCTAACTTAAGAAGTTTTTCGACCATCTGTGAAAATATCTGCTCCTGAAAGGGCACAAGGGCGTTATTCACAGCCGGTATGATCCACTGAAACATAATTAAAGTAAGTTTATCATACAACCTGCATGCAGAATAATTGTAAAATCTTAAAATATTTCAGCATAATAAATGGTTTACTAGCAAAGCCATGCTCTTGAATGTTTTTGGGTTAGCTGCAGTGAAAGGCCAGTGTACAATAGTGTCTAGCTGAGACAGCCAGCACACTGCTAATGCAGAACGTGTTTAATGTCCTGCAGGCTTTTACTGGACAGCGAAAATAAGAAACTGTATTACAGCAGATGTCCTAATTTTCAGTCAGTGTCATCAAACCAAACAAAACTAAACTTTCCAAAGCAGTAGAAGTGTTGAGAGTTGAGTAAGCATGCATATCTTTCTTAACAGAAATATGGTAGATCTGTGAAATAACATCATCAAGCATATTTTACAGTCAAAAGGCTGTTCGTATTTGGCAAGCAAAAGTTACACAAGCAGCAATTCTAAAATGATACATAATATTTCACAATTTAGCAGTGATCTTTAGTAAAACTGTTTGCGTTAAGCCCATTGCCAATTATCACACAGGAATCTGAAATCAGGCTTATATAAAACTAAGCAGCTAAAATTGTTGTTTCCCTCACCAGAGGAAGTCATACCTAATTGAGATTAAAGCAACAACTACAAATGATTAACTGTTAATAACCAATGAATGCAGATGAAAAGCTTTAAACAACTGTTGATGAAAGAGCATCAATTACCTGTTGAATGAGGCTAAGCATCAGTCCATAGAGAAAGACCTGTAAAAAATATTATCTAGTAGTTAATTGCATATTCACAATCAGGAAATGTAGGATAAACATAGAAATTAACTTGATTCTGCATTACATCAAACTTGCATCATATTAATTTTCTTGTGTAACTATACTGCTAGCAACAAAATCATTAGTCACTGACAGCATATAAATGTGCAGGAACATAAAACAGAGACAACATGCAAGTGATCGTAAAATCCATGTATGAAATTATGTACGTTTAGTACACATACAGGTATCAATGCTCTGTAAAAAATGCAAAACAAAACAGATGCCTAAAAATGTTTCAAAAATTTTAGAACTTAACCATTTCCACAACTCGCTTTATGAGGAACCTCTTTCGAATTCGAGAAGATCTTGGAAAGTTCAGCTCATAACACAAAGTCGGAGCAAAAACAAAATAATACAAATCTGAAATGCACATCCCAAAAGACAAGTATCAGAAAGTGCCTATACAACAACTGCTAGAAACACCAAGTCAAATAATGCCAATAGAAGTTGTTCCACAAAAACATCACAAGAATCAAAATGTACACGAATACGAGAGTCATTTATTCATTTTTACAATTATATAGCGCCCTCGAGAAGGTTACTGGGAGGCACGTCCAGTCCAACGATGGCGATACAAATCAGCCTTGAGCAACTTGCAAACAAAGGCGCATTACTCCTTGGCAGCTGGCGCATCTCTAAGGAGAGTGTGGTCCAGATGGAAGGGCAAACAACTGAGAACACATGGCGCTGCATGGTTGAGGATAATATGCTTGACGTGATCCTCTCGCTTCCTGTTTCTCAGCCCATTGAATTTTGGATCTTGGTCTGTATGTGGCAATGCATGTTAGGAAGTGCCCCCACCTCAGCCTACTCGTGGGATATGAGCTGCCACCACTTAGGCTTTGGCTGCCAGCAGAAATCTTTGTTCTGCATCTTGAGGTGAACTTGTAGCTACATTTGTGTGCACTTCTATGTCGTAATGTCTTTACTTTAGAGTGGATCACATGGAATATCTTTGCTTCAGAAGACATTGAGCAAATTACTAAGTTGCAAGTTAGTGAATTTATGTACTGCTAAGCGCACACATGACTTCTATCCACTTTTCTTATCAACTTTTCAATATGCCCAATCCTCATGCTTATGATACAGGATCCAATGGGAATCAACATGAAGTGTTGCCAGACAAATACTCAATTCTTTGCCATCAAATGTGCCAGCCAGCCTGTTTTGAATAAATTTACCTAATGATATTCATAAATTTACATTTTCATATTGTCTTACTGCACCACCTTTTATTTGATCTTTTGGCAACAATATATTGAATTGGTTCGAACAGATGTTGACTATACACAACTTAATAAAATTAATCTGTTACATCTTGCACTATATCCAATTATGAGCAATGCTGCAGAAATTGTCTACAAATTACAAAAAACTACCAATAATACCCTTAAGATTGATGTTGTCTGGGTAAACCTGAACGTCTTCATCTACTTCTTTCCAGTTTCCAATACAAGCTGAAATCAAACAGGAGAATAGCTTAACCTGTTGCAATCCGCAGGCAACAAATTTCAGCACAAAACATGCACATGCCACAGGCATAAACTTCCAAGAGTATAGGTGAGCTTACAAAGGAAGTTATGTAAGTAAGTGAACTGTTACTTAGGCGAAAAAATGAGTTACATGTTACATTTTCCTGTTTGTTATACACATGTTAGACAATTGTAGAGACCTTACAGCCGGTGATCTATTTTGTTATACTGTCATAGATTAGTGCTGTGATGGTGAACAAGATTTCCAGCATTTTAATTATTCTGAAAGCTGCCTTTGTTTTTCTGCATTGTTTTTCATCTGGTCGCATTTAGTCTCTCTGTAGCTTCCTTTTGATTTCACTTTTAAGCCAGCTAAGTTGTCTCCAATGTTGTCTGGCCATGTTTCCTGTTGTCTTCACAAATATTCAACAAGAGCAAGAAATAACATCAAGAATAAAGTGCCAGTCCCAAGCCTGAATAAAGGAGGAGGGCGACGCCAATGGTCATTGTTACCACACAGTGTCGTTAAACTGCAAACACTAACAATCGTTTCTATAAACAAAGCAAGAGGATATCAACAGGGCTGCAAACATTACACAGGTGTTAGCCTACAGCGCAGTAATCCAGGAAACGTTTCCCCAAAATAACATGAAAAGAATGAAGCAATATGCTGATCCACTTGGAGATGAATAAGCCAGGATGCTGCACAGCTAATCTAGTGATGCAAGATTTTATTCATAATTCTAATCTGATCAAATGCATTTAATAATAATAAAAAATTACTACCATTAGTTATGACCGAGTGAGACGTTGTACGGTTTCGCATCTTCCTATTCTGCCGAGGGGAGTTGTGACGGTCACGATATATGTAATTCACTTGCTTGTATGAGACCAGTTTCAGGAGAACCACCACATAGACAGCCAATGCAGGTGACGACGTGACTGAAATACGATAAGGAACCTAGAAGCCATTCATTGAAATTCCCACAATCTAAAGACAAACTCTCATAGTACCCTTCCTAGGGATGCAAAAGATTAATAATCTCTCACAGCACCCCTCCTAGGGATGTAAAGACTAACATGGATCATTTCTAATAAAATTACAAAGTTTGTCATTGTTTTGATCAGTGTTCAGTCTGAAATCTAATTGTGATGAACTGTCAGTTATCACGTGTTAATGATAAATAGTTTCTGCAACTGATTCACGGAAGTTACACTGTTTCATAGTCATCTTCATCAATCAAGACTTCACTACAGTTAACTATACAGACAACATAATAGCTTCATCTATATTCAAATCTTGTCTGAATAAATCCAGGTGGATTAATTCCATATAAATACAATGTACAGCAGACATTTCTAGGCAAACAATGATCACACTCTGTCTGCAAATGCATGAAGATGTTAAATATTACAGTAGACCCTAGTCTCCTTCGTTTCATTCATCTTCTAAAGAACGAACTTTTTATGGGATTCAGAGTCAGATGCTCATCTTCAGTAGATCCTAAGGCACTAAATATGAAACACATTCATATCCACATACATATTAATTATATTTATCGATAGATCCATATTTTAATAATTATCTTACGTCAGAATTTGAATAACAGAATGTTATTGCGTGGCATGGCGGCCGATTGGTTAGAGAGGTCGGCCCGTAGCGCTAAATGTGCGCTGCGTGAGCGGGTTCGACCCTTGTTCGAGGCATCACTGCGTAGAGACCTTGAGCAAGTCCTTCATGCACAATTGCTCCGCAGTACAACTGCAATTGTGTTGTCAAGGTGTGTGCGCTTCTTAGCAAAAAAATTTTGGAAGAAGGGTGATATCAAAATTTCAGAATAAATTTTATAAAGATATTATAAAGTTCAAACAAGGGCAATCAACCCTTGAAAATGTCATTTTAAATGCACTTACATGGACTTGGATGAACATAGAGGACAACCACAGCAGGAAAAATAATTTCAACACACAGATTAGCTATATGTAGGTAATTGCCCATCTTCTCAGATATCCTTCCCTGCAGCAAAAAACGAATTCATTACAAGCATACCAATTCCAAAACCACTCCACTCTAGTATTTCTATGCACTTATAAAGTGCCACAGATGCACTCCATTAGTACAACTAATCAGAGGTGCCTCCAGTGTGAAGATCTCTCAAGAAAGGAAAGTCCAAAGAGAAGGGACAGAAACAATAACACCCAGAAAAGATCTCAGCAAGAGTCACTGTGCTCAGTAAGGTCATTCCACAGCAAAGGGCCAACACAGGCATAGGCAAGTGCCGTGGCAGTCACAGACTGAGATACCACAAGCTAATGACGGCCCAAAGAGCAGAGCATCTCTGATTAATGAGCACTGCAAGATGCACTTTACAGATATATAGTAGCAAAACAATACATTTGACAAGGACAACTTTGGTGCAAATATGGTAGCACTCAGATGCTGGAAGGTTCAACAAATTCTGCTCTTCATAATGGTCAGTTTAATCAAGGTTCTGCCCCTTCACGTACATGTCGAATTGCATATAAATGCCAAAAATATCAAACTCTTAAACATAATTCAGCAAATATTACAATGAGCTACCAGTCAGTCTTAGAGCAATCCTGCATTTCATCACTGGAAGGTAAAGGAGCCAAGTCATCCAAATCATTTATCTAAATTAGTAGTTACAAACCTTTTTCAGAGCAAGGCACCATTACTATTGGCAAGTTATTCAGTCAATGGCACCCAACCATAATTCTGCATATTTTTATACCAGTTAATACCTTATTTTAGTTATGAGTCTCGTGTATTCAACCACTGCTGCAAATACTTCTGCACTACTTACATTTAGTAAAATAGTTTACAGGCATATGCAAGTACTGATAATCAGTATTTATTCACAATTTAACCCATCTGCCATGGCAGCCTTGACTATTAGTTAATTTTCTATCTATTGTCTAGGGATGAATCGAAACTCGATTTGGGACTCGGTTTAGCCTGAGTTTCATAATACTCGGCATTACTCGGACTCATAATGGGTCTGAGTATTAATCTTTCTGATTTTCTGTTTTGAAGCGGAAATTGGATTTACTAATTTACAAAACAACAATCGACCTAGCAAAAAGCCCAAATACTGTTACCATTAGTGCTTACTAGAACTTTACAACTTCCTAGTGTAAACTACAACAACAAAATTCATAAAAGTTGTGCAAACTGCCAAACTAAAAATCACGAGAGTGAGCCTTTCCTTAAATATTCTAAACTCAGATTCGGCAAAATTGAATTTGCAATACTCGGTACTTGGACTCGGCAAGAAATTCAAACTCGGTTCATCGCTATTGTCACAATCTCTGCAACACGTTAAATAACAACGTCAACCATATTCTTGTTACAGTAATTGAACCCATTCTATTTCATATGGATTTTAATTTCAAATTATTCATTTATTGTCTTTTATAACCTTCACTTTAGCAAATTTGAAATCAGATTTCAAATTTTTATAAACTATTCAAAAATATCTACTCAGTCATTCAATTCATTCAAATATACAACCTACACAGCACCACATCAAGAAGCCTACTCATTGGAGCTGCTCCCACAGCTAGAAGTCTACTCATTGGAGCTGCTCCCAAGCCAAGACTTGAACTATTTGTAGAAAAGAGACAAATTATATTATTCAATGCAGTAAGCACAGCACAAGCGGAAGCCCATTCCAAGTGGAGGGACCAATAATTGAGGTTTGACTGTAGGTCTATTGGTCCTGGGGGACCAATAGCTCATCCTTAGCCAAAGCCTACACCACAACGGAAGGTTAAGTTGGAAACTCTGTAACAGAGATCATACAAGTAGGAAGGAGTACTATTCGTGAGCCACCCACCAGACATGTGCTGCTATCCTTTAGAAGATGTGTTGTGAGGCAGGAAACCAGCGCAAGACATCACACATGTAGGACTTGTAGGTAGAAACTGAGGCATGTTTTGGAATATGATCAATAAGCCAAGCAGCACAATATTTTTCAATTCATCTTTTGCTAGTTTAGTTAATAAGCTATTTAAAACTAGTATACACACCTTTGACATGAGCACAAGCTCTCCCAACAATGTAACCATGGCCAATCTTCGGCCTTTACTACCAATACTCAAGACTTCAATGATAATATAATACACTGGACTATTTAATCAAGACCTCCCATAATGACTTGCAGATGAATCCTAAACTTTGATATACGTTACTACTAGCAATTTAAAAGTGACAGTAGGTAACACACTGCCTGAAAAATTTCTACTGCAAAATCGTACACCTGAGGGCAGGCAGAGTCATATCACCTATTATATTTCTGTTGATGACCAATGACAAACCATCTGTCAATGATAACAACATGCATATAGGATACCTGCCCTAGTTTGATGCTGTCTACTAGGTCTTGCTACTGCCTAGCTTTGCAAGCTCTGTCCTTAGTGATAGGGCCACATGATCCCTGTGGAGTTGGAAGCGCCTCTCATTAGTTTACTCGAAGAGGCGCTATATAAATGTTTGACATGAATAAATAAAAAGACAACATGGATAATTATTTTTGGCTCTCTTTGTCAGCAGCATTTTGCATATACAACAATTTGCAAGTTTTAACAAATGGCTTGATTTACCTGTGACAAAAACAATTCGATGCTGAAAGCCATCAGAATAAAGATGTTTGACGCTAAACATATGACAAAAACACCAATTAACATTACTCCTTCATTAGAAAATAAAATACAGTTCAACTCTGTAACCAAGGAATGCCACTGACATTTTCATCGACAATTTGGGTGCCTTGAAATGACGTAGAACAGCTCAATCAATATACACTAAACTGCTTGTTTCACATTAAAAAAAGTTTTGATTTGAAATAATAATTAAATTTTAATACTTTAACATATACTAATTGATTTGGACGTCCTAGACGTAAAATCATCTGTTCTTCCAACCTTCAGTTCGTTCATACGAAGGTCAATCCATTCATCTGACCATCAGTCTGTCTACCCTACCTTCAGTATGTCCAGATAATTGAGAATATTTGTAAACATAAATACTTGCTGCCACATGGTGCATGCTGTTGACATCATTACTCATTTCATAACACATTTCTGTTGTTAATAGTATTAGTATCTGGCTGATCAAAATGCCATGTACAAGTAGCAGTTTTACACAGGCCAAATCTTGTTTTTCCACAGATACTTGTCCTTATTATTTTTTATTAATTTCATATGCCACAGACCTGTCATGACCATCTGCATGAAAGAAAACTTTAAATAGTGATATCAATCAATCAATCTAAAATACTTGATAAAGCGCCACTTCAAGGTATCTACTCAGAGGCTGCTATATAAGACTCACCAATAACTAAGCAGAATGCAGGCCAGCTGTATGGATTTTTCAGGAATACAGACAGCCACATGATTGGATCAATCAGGATTCCATATCTATTATACAGGAAAAAGTTTAAAACTGTAAATTTATTAAAAGACATTACTACATTAAAATTATATACATAAGATTTATTTCTTATGTTATGAAAGCAATCAGTTATATCTAATGCACCCTTAGAAGCAGTGTTTAACAGCATTACAACAGTAGCCATCGTCTACAAAATTAAAAACTACTGCAGAGAAGTTGCCTGTTATTTATTTATCTGAACAAAGCTTTGTGGTAATATATATCATTGAAGATAGCAAATTCTAGGTAAAATTATAACAAAGCAAATCTTAGGATTACAGCGGTTTAACTCTTTAATGACCACTGTTATTGATTATGCCTTACACTTTAGTACATGCTTTGTCGTTAAAGGGTTAATACATTTTAGAACAGTTTGTTGCCAGGGTACTCAGTGATCAATATAAACCAATATCACATTTTGAAGCAGAAATTTCAAATTTTAATTGCTATAATCACCGTTCTAGCAACTCCTGGCCACCGTTAATTGTATTAAAAACTACATATCTAACACTATATTCATGCATGAAAAATTCATATCACAGCTTACTTCATGACATTTTCTAGTGCCACCCTGCCAGTTGCCAGAAACTAAAGAAAAATTCACAAGAACAATCGTGATCATCAACCACAAAACAACATAAAAAAAGACTATAAATCCGAGTAATGTAGTAATGTAACCAATACATTAGGGGCACCAAAAACATTTTCTGCTACACAATAAACACTTGTAATTATAACATCCAGTTCTTAAGTAACACTATACCTGCAGAAAGTATCTATTACTGTTGTTTAAAATTTCGTAATTTTTATTAGATCATACTGCCACAGCATCTATCAGTGAGGCTGTCAACGGGTACCCGGGTACCCACCCGAGGCTGACTACCCGGGTAATGAAATCGGTTTTCGGGTACCTGAAATTCCGTAAAAATGCGCGATTTTGCCTGACCATATGCCAGAAATATTCCTTTGGTCATATTGGCTGAGTGCCCGTGTGGGGCCGACCGCGCAGGTCGATGGGTACCCGGGTCGTCATTTCAACATTTTTTGACAGCCTTAACCCTCAGTCTATAACATCTATCTGATGCAAAACCAGTCTATTGCATCCAATACAACAAATTCTCCCACGCTTGCATACAAGCCTTCTTTCATTGCCTTTTGTACACTTTTTTACTACAATTTATCCTCTTCATTAACATGCACATTTACAAATGATCAGTAAATTTTTTAATTCATAAATGCATTCACTCTTGCATTATCCATGTGTTTGATCAATCATTCATATCTTCCTTTCATTCTGCTGCACAATTCATTCACACTGCCAAAATATTATATAAACATCACCACAAACATTTTTCAGGTAAAGAAAGTCACACAGAAATGCAACTCTGAGGCAAGGTTAGACAGGTGACGAAGAGCTAACCAGAAGCCAATAAGAAATAGTGAGTTATCTCTTGAAGAAAGAGTTTGTGCATGACAAAACCATTGATAGTCAGTCAGGTGCATTCTTTGGGTGCAGCACCACAGAACGCACAAGAGCCCATGACAGCACAGCATTGTTTCTCAGATAAAACACTCAATATTATTATTAATATCAAACAGGCAATTTCTAAAGTGCCGTAACACCACCATGTCGCTACAAGAGCGCTTTACAATAACACAATAACTCAAACCCAAATATTGTGCAAAACAGGAAGATCTGAGATACCTGCCAAAACTTAGTTGAATTCAATAATTCTAACTTTTTGCAAATATCTCCAATCAGCAACTCAACCGGAACAAAATTCTCTGGCTCACATAGTGCTGCTAGCATCTTCCTAAAACTATAAATTTCTCACAACAAACTCTCCTGGCTACCTTCAACCGCTACAACCTAATTATTTACATCCTTCCCTGTAGTTCACTATTTTCAGATACAAGTCCTTTGGCTCCTTGAACTGGACAGTCCTTTGTATAACACACTAGCAGAACTCCTGTGACCAGAAACAAATGCAAAGTTGACACTGCATTCATTCAGATTTTCTGCCAACTGAAATAATAATGATCTCTGCTTGTCTTACCCAGGAAAGTTCTGTAACCGATGGTCAGAGTTAAAACCAATTTTGAAAGAACGTCATTCTGCTTTTCAGCCATGCTGGGATTTGGAGCGCTACTGAGTAGTAACTTAGAAGTGGCATTATATAAATTTTCATAATGAATGAATGAATTGTTGCCAGTAAGCCAACTTAGGCATACATTCATCAATTTCACAAAATTCATTTTGTGAATTTAAAATAACTTTTAACAACCTGTAAACAGTATTATGTGCAGCTCGTAGTTATTTCTAACAAACCTACATTTGAACAAATTCAGAATAATAAATTACCTACCAGCAGAACAATACACCAGTTTAAGATGCCTCTATAGTTGTTGAATCCACTTGATGAGCTAAACAACGAGTCTGCCATTTCATGACATCTAAAACAATTCACAGCCAACCATAACAAAGAGAAATTATCAGCAGGTGCTGTTGCAACACTACAATCACTAGGTGCTCAACTGTTCTCCACAGATATGCTCTCAAGTTCTTAGGGATTACAATCAGGAACTACCAAATGTTATCATTAAATTTATGACAGCTTTTGATATGTTGCCTATGCAAAATGCAAACAAATTTGATCAATGCCCGCTCTTGAACTGTTTTTAATGTGAAATTTCCCTCTTCTGGAAGAGGAACGGTCAAGTAAAAACATAGCAAGTCTTCCAATTCTGAAGACATTTCCAAAAGCCAGCACATACTGCAAACACAGAGCTAGAGACAGTCTGAAGAGGTCACAATGTCTTGTGTACTATCAAAAAATTTCATACGTGATAGCTCAATCTGGAAG